>CANJKZ010000764.1:0-124929 GCA_947471745.1 Closterium sp. Naga37s-1 | reverse complement strand
TCAATAACCATTATCAGGACCAGCGGAGCCGTCACCAGCTGCCACCAGTCACTAGCCTCAGAGCCGTCCGTTCCACGCTGTATTTAGGCGGAGACGCCGCCTCACACCCCGCAGCAGGCGCGTACCTCACGAATGAGGAGTGAATCTCGGCATTCCCAAGGTTCTCCTCCACACTTGCCGTCACGCCACGGCCAAGGGACTCCCCGCGAGTTACGCCGGACGTTCTGGGACTGCCACGCGTATTGGACCAGCCCCCAGTCGCGGAACGCTACGGGAACGACGGATTGCGGCAACTCCAAGGGTTCGCCGAAGCGCGAGAAGTCGACGGAGTACCCCGCCCACTCGCCGGAAAACGCGGCGGAGAATGCGGGCCACGCGGAAACGGCTGGCGGGGTTTGAGCGTGTGCGTCGGGTGCGGTGAGCTCAGTCACGGGTGAGATTGGAGCGCTTTCTTGCGTTCCGTTCGCTTGTGCTGCTGCTGACGCGTGGATGGAACGGGAAGCGCGCTGACTGTGCTGGCTCTTAATCCGTGCAACGAAAGGTGAGTGTAAGGCGTTGCTAAAACGGTCCAGCTCGTTGATAGGACCCGGAAGCGCTTGCCGGCATGAGCGGCGCAGTGTGAAGGTTCGCGGCGCGGTAGCACGAATCTTAAGCTGGTTCGCTGGGGTTGCGCGACGGATTTCGGGTTCTTCACTGGCGGTACATGAAGGCAATGGGACGACAAACCCGACCCTCGCGGCACTCGCCGGACGCAGGACTGCATCGCGGCTTGCCTTACATTTCAACGTCTCTCAAGATGGACGTAAGCGACATAAGAGATAAGGGATGCGAGCTAACTAGGGCAGCGAAGCTAATCGATTCTGCACTGCGCGTACATGGTCGTGGTGAGAAGACGTAGACTAGGGTGAAATTTGCGACTTCTCTATTGGATTCATCGCTTGTCAGCACACATCCTGAGTTTGTACAATCTAGCTTCATTAGAAGCTACAAAGCAAGGGTCAAACAGCAAGGACTTGCTGCCATGTTGCAGAAATATTGAAAAAGGTAACTTTTAAGATTGCTGAAGTGCGAGTCACTCTAAAGTTGCGTAAAAGTTGCAATTCCGCAACAGGGTTTAGGGTTTAGGGTTTAGGGATACTCACCGCATACAATTCCGCAACATCCCGGACACCTTCCAGTGACCGCATTGCAACCGTTGCGTTGCTTCCACTCACCCGAAATATTACCAATATGTTGCGGACACCACGAGTTACAACCCAACGCCCACGTGGCAACCGAAACCGTACGCGCGTCAACTCGCGTTCGGGTGTACGTCAAACTGTACACTAATCAAGTTCCCACAGATGTCGCTTCCCTACAAGCAGCACCTAAAAATACTAGAAGCAAGCCCAAAAGTCAAGCCTTGTTGCGTATGCAAGCTCGGCTAAATCTGCCTAATGATAATCCTCTCCCTGTACATATTTATTTCTCGTATCAGCATTCGCCTTCTTTCGAAGTCCGCACAATCTTTGCATTTACAGCCATCACATTCCACATGCTTTTGCTGCGGTTGCTGCTGCTCTTCCTGCTGCTGCTGCTGCTGCTTCCACCCAGAGCTATTCAAGCTCAACTCACACAGCCGTGTGTAGATTCAGCTCTTTTTACTCCAGGGATACCGTGGGCAGGCGAGGCATCTGAAGAATGTACTCCGTGCCTGATTTAGACGCGCTGGCAGCGTGCTGCCAAGCCAGGACCCTCACATGCAGGTAAGTTGAGGTCAGGGATGACGACCCGGGTACAAGGTGGCTTCTCAAGCTCGCCCGTTCCTCCAATGGCTTGCATTCACATTGCTCCACCCACACGGCCCTGTAGTCACTGCTAGCTTCTGCTGAGCAGTCTGGTGCAGCATCGGATGGAGGATGCTTGTCAGAGAGGACAGTTATTCCCTGGCTCTCCTTGCTCCGGACGTAGTCGGCCCAACTTAGTCTCATGCTGCGTTCTTCAAGCAACATAGGACCTCCTTGCCGCTGCGTGATTGCTGTGTCCGCCACTTCAACAGCGTTTCTTGCTGCCTTGTAGCTGGATGCTGCAGGCATGGTCGCCATGGGTTCTGCTGCTGCTGCAGGAGTTGAAGCACAGGCCCTGAAAATCCTACGCCGACGTCGAGCGTTGCTGCAGGCAGCACCATCACTGTGGGAGTCACCATGCTTGTCACCGCGACCCCGTTTCATCCTTGAGACTCTTGACACTGCGGCGTGCTCTCTCACCAACTCCTTCGCCCAGGGACTGCGCGGCGCCATCATGTCATTATGATAATCTCAATAAGCCCGACCTTAGAGCTCGGAACTTTGGGGAAGCCGCGTACTGGGACTCTCAGCGTACAATGAAGAGTTTAGGGCAATCCGAAGTCGTGACGCCAGGGCTGGGGGGGGAACTGACACTACAGTGGGAGTGGGTGGGAGGAAGCGCGGCGCTGGTGAATAGTGGGCGCTCGGTAGGAATGCTAATGGAAGAACGACTGGGGTAGTAAGTCGTTTTTCAACACCCATTTCAGCCGACGTATGAGCTGAAGACCGACCCGCCACTGCTGAAGACCGACCCGCCACTATTCGATAAGCTATACCTTTCGTTAACGCCATCTGATTATATTTTATGCTGGCAGATTTTGTCCGTGATGCGCCGTCCGTTGGGAGCTCATAAAAAGGTGAGGCCACGTAACCTCGTGATGTCACATGCTCATTTCAGCTACCCGGAAAAGGCAAGGGCCAAAAAGTCGCGAAAAAAATAGTATTGAGGTGATACGGAGACACATGCCAGCCGAGACACATGACCACGGGCCACGTGATCTGCTCCCCTTATCAGCAGCATTCGTAGGAACAAGCGGAGGGGATAGCTTTGGTGGGAGATTGTGCTAGCACGCGCGCTCGAACCGTCGATTCGTAATGAGAACTTCATCGTGTAGATCAGTGATCGTATACTACCTCTATAGCTAGCTGATCGTACATGCCAAACAGAAAGCACCTTAGACAGTTTCTAAACCCTCAGAAAAAGGCGGTGAACATGACGCGTGGTTCGAAGCACGTGGGTTTCAACTGAAACCTTCAGTTCGGTGGATATGAACAGTCGCCGCAAATCTAGCCAGATCAGAGAGTTTCGGCGAAGGTTATCACACTCACAAGACTACGTCACAATGGCATTGTTCTCTTGCCGCACAAGCAAACAGAGCCCTCCGCACAAGCCCTGCGGGAAGCATGTTCCTCGAAGGGTCAACACTCCCGCGGTATCGGCGAAAATGCTGCTAACGACAAAGCAGGTTTGCAATCAGTTCTGCTTTTTTTTTCGTTGACCATGCCCAGGCTGCCCAGGATGCTCAAAACGTTTCATCCCAACCATTCACAAACCTTCGGCCTTTGATATATTTTTGTGGTGAGTAAATTCATCGCTAAATGTCCCAAAAACGGGCGTTCAGATCTGCCCGTTTTTGCTTGTGCGTCCCCTTATTCAACCTCGGATGGGCGGATAGGGTTCGCACGGGCGGTGCCTCCCGTTTGCCCGTAATTGAAGTTTCGAAGTAAGGTATGAGCGGACTAGTTATGATGCGTTCTGTTACCCATGAGCGCACAAGAAAAACTACCAGGTTCGGTACACAATAACGAGTTGGGAGGCTCGACGTGGGCTTTAAGCCTTGTCACGCGCGTTCCTAGAATATTCGTCAGGGAGGCCAAGCACCCCCAATGCGCCCACAGAACGATACCAATGCAGTGTGGGAGAGAAAACTCAGAGCGTGTCACCTCGGGCTCGAATCCCCAAATTCGAGCAGGCGTATCGTTTCCACTGTACAAACACTGTCCCATGTAGTTCCGGAAACAAATTCGAACAGAATAACAAATGTGACAGCTTGTTCTCGAGGTGACGCCCCCCTTGTTCGAACAAGCGCCTTGTTCGAATATGCGACGTCGCACAAAATCGGGCGACGGAGTGAGGCGTCGAATCCACCGTTTGACGGTTCGCCAGCCTCTACGAACAAGCCAAAACGCTTTCGCGTTCAATGCGACACTCGCAAGCCAAAAACACATTCGTGGGCGACGCGACGCATGGCTGACCAATCAAATGTGCCGTCCCTGCGGAATTTCTGTCACCAAGGTCTTGGCGTTCGAACAACTCTGTTCACACGTGCAGCGTGAATCGCTACCCGCCCGATGTGACAGCGTTGTTCGGATGGGCGACAATTCCGTCATGCGACGTCGTAGAAGCCCATGCGAGTTGTGGCGAAACAAGTAAGATTTCACTTGTTCGAACAAGAGTGTTGTTCGAACAGCGAGGGTGACAAGCCCTTGATACGGAATCTGGAATCAGGGGCTGTCGCTATCAGGGAATTTTCCCTACTGGCCCTTGAATTCCATGGCAAGGTTCTCCATGAACCCTGAAATTGATGGGTTGCAAAATCTCTAGCCCTGAACCTTTTCAGGGCTGATTTCTGGCTGATTCCTGACTTGTTAAGGAGAAACTTTTGGCCCTTCCCTGAAATGAAGGGGGGATTTCAGGCGAACCCTGGAACAAGAAACAACTCAATACCCCTTCCTTCCCCCCCCCCCCCCCACCCCACCCCCCCCTCAATCAACCTGACCTATCACCCCATTTCAAGTTTGTGGTTGGGCCGGAACTCGAACCCAACCTTGACGGGCTGCTTGTGCCAATCATAGATACTGTGGGCCAAAACTCCAACTCCCTTGCGACGACACAGAGAAAGCAGCATATTATGAGTCTAAGCTCCATGCTCTAAGCTCTAAGTGATAACTCAACTGCTCTTGAATGCAGGGTTTTTTTTTTCTTCTTCTTCTTCTTTTTTTGAGATGCGTATACATAACGTGAATGCAAAGTTATCGGTGGTCGTAACTGTGTTTGCTTATAATATGTGCAGATGTACTTGTTGAAAAAACGAGGCCTGTAAAATTTTCACCCTAAGCCTGATTTCAAGGGATGAAAGGTTTCCAGCCCTGAAGCCTAAAGGGCTGATTTTCGGCCCAAACCTGCTAAATACAGGGTCGTACATGCCATGTCCCCTGATTTGTCCAGGTGCCCCAAAACCAATCGACAGCCCTGTCTGCAATATTACGAGTTTTTGTAAGGATCTTATCTGACATTCCTTAATGCTCACCTCAGCAACGTGTACAAGACTGGTCGTTTCTTCGCCCTTTACTGCTAACGGTGTTCGCCACATTCGCCAAACCTTACACTGCTAGACCTGGCCAAGTCGGCCTACGCTTTGGGGCTAGCCCGAACCTCGTTGCCAGTATGGCACTAGCTAGCTCGCACGCACCGTGTTATCGTTTGCGATTTTCACTATAAATGTTTGCTCACATGTTAGCTCACATTTGTACTCGTTTGACTCAATAGTGCAATCTTCACTCGCTCGTTCAATTGCACCCGTAACACTTGGCTACCAGGGTTACTTTCCTTCGGACCGCGCATTTTTCCAGAACCAGCACTCTCATTTTTTTTTTTTTCCTTTTTTTTTTCACTCGAAGGGACATACGCCTCTCAGCGTACTAGGAGCCGCTGTCCCCGTGCTCTCTCGTAAGCACGTGCAGCCACGACTGCGCCTAGTACATAAGCCGGCCGACGTCCTTCGAAATGGCGGATCAGATTAACCTCGCCGACCTCACGCAGGAGCGGCTGGACGAGCTGACGCGGCAACTGCGCGAAAGCGCAGAGGAAATTGCGACACTAACGGCAGAGCACGAATCCCTCCAACGCACAGTCAACCATGCACAGACATAAACACAAGCAACACCAGCACCAGCAGCACCAACGACATCCCGACATGAGAGCGTGGGACAACGCTTGACCGCTGCTAGTGATGGCGTCGCACGAGAAGAAGCGCGCGACGACCACGGCACGACACACTGCAGAGCGACGACTGCGGCAGAAGACCAACGTCGCGTCAATATTGAGACGCAGAACAACGACTCAACCCTTCTCTCGCCAATGCCTCTCAAGCCACAGCGTCCACTGTGCTTTGACCCGAGTCAACGGGGTGGTCCGGTGTTTCAATCGTGGATTTTCATTATGAACTTTTTCTTCGACGCCAACTATGTCACGTCGGATGCGGCAAGAACCCGATACGCCGTATTGTTGCTGTGAGGATCCTCCATGGATTGGTGGCACGTCATCGTCACGAAGCAGAGCGACTACGAGCCGCTACCGCAAGGGGAGGGACCTTCCAGACCCACGATCCCTTGGGCACCGTCGTATTGCAAATGTCAGAATAGTAGGCAGAACGAGGAGCCATAGCTAGGGTTTAGCTAGCTAGGCAAGAGAAAATAGGCAAAGGAGGAGGTTCACTAGCAAACATTGGGATACATATAGCAAACCCTAACAGGGCTGTACTCACTATAGAGTACCCCACTGCAGACTAGAGAAACATAACATTCTGACACACCCCCATAGTCAAAGTGGGGTATAATCAGCACAGCAAGTAGTCATAGAGCAGGTTCACAAGGACAAGCAAAGCTAGAGGCATTCACAGAGGGCAAGTGAGGAGGAGGAGGGAATGTGAGAGGAGAGGAGATGGGAGGCGACGACGGATGCTGCAGACACACGGTAGCGGCTGGCTCAGTGGCTACCGAAGCAAAGGCCCGGACTACAGGAGTAACTGGCTCTCCGGCTAACTCTGAGCGGCTGGAGCAACTGACCCACGGGCGACTGGCGACTACCGGAGATTGTAGCCTCCGGACTACTAGCGCTGCTGGCGACACGACGGCTCAACCTCCGCTCAACCTCCCCCAACTGTCCCGCCCCCCTTTCACACACCCCTTGCTGCACCCCTAGCTCCACTCCCATGTCACCCCCCCTAGCACCACTCCTTCGGCTCCCACACACCCACCCCCCTCAGCGGCAGCTGCAGCAGTGGGAGACGGAGGAGGAGGAGCAGCAGGGAACGGCTCACACACCCGCCACCCCCATACCCGCCACCCCCATACCCTCCAACGCAGGGCAGAAAACGCGGGTAGCAGGTGGGGCGGCGTGTGAGCAGAAGCAAGGCGGCGCGCGGGCCCCCAGGGCGCCTCGACGAGCGACGGGAGGGGGGCGACGCGCGGGCCCCCTGGGCGACGGGAGGGGCGACGCGCGCCCCCCCAGGGCGCCGCGACGGGCGACGGGAGGGGGGGGGCAACGCGCTGGCCCCCAGGGCGCCGCGACGGGCGACGGGAAGGGCGATGCGCGGCCCCCCATGGTGCCGCGACGGGCGACGGGGGCAGCGCGCGCGGGTTCCCGGGGGCGACTCGCGGGTCGACGGGGGCAGCGCGCGGGTCGACGGGGGCAGCGCGTTGGTCGACGGGGAGGGATGCGCGGGTCGCCGGGGGCGGCGCGACGGTCGACGGGGGGGACGCGCGGGTCCCCGGGGTGACGCGTGAGGCAGCAAACCGCCGCGCGCCTCGGGGCGCACGGCGGGCAGAAAACCGCCGCGCGCCCCGAGCGCACGGCGGGCAGAAGCGCGTGGCGGGAAGAAAAAACGTCGCGCGCCACGGGGCGCGCGACAGACAGGACAGCAGCAGCGGAAGCATGTGGGCCCACAGGCCAGGAGCGCAAAGGCTCTAATACCATGTCAGAATAGTAGGCAGAACGAGGAGCCATAGCTAGGGTTTAGCTAGCTAGGCAAGAGAAAATAGGCAAAGGAGGAGGTTCACTAGCAAACATTGGGATACATATAGCAAACCCTAACAGGGCTGTACTCACTATAGATTACCCCACTGCAGACTAGAGAAACATAACATTCTGACAGCAAAGTCACCCAGTATCACACGTGGGATGCGTAGTGCACGGGTCTGTGTGGGAGATTCGAGCCAATCGCGGTGTCAATTTCCGCACGCTAGAAGCTGCGCACTTGGCGTCAACTCGGTTCCGTCCAAGACTGTGGATTTCTGGCGCTGTGTGAGCAAGCGGGGTACATGCATGAAGCCGAGCACGTCGATCGCTACGTCGGAGGCCTTAAAAACGAAATCGCGCAAGAGATCCTGCTCCGTGGCGTCACGGACTTCACAAAATCCTCGCCATGGTGGGAAAAATCGATTTTCTCTGCTGGCCAAGAATGGGGTCCTACAACAATTGGGGACGAACGAGAGCGCCACGATATGCGCCGTCGCCGCGAATGTCACTTCCGCACCGTTTAAAGGGCGCTTCTTCGCGTGCAATCGGCCCGGGCACCGCAAAAGCGAATGTCCAGAGGCTAAGGGGAATAAGGGAGCTGAGCAGCAGAAAGGGTCTAAGCAGTAGGGAAACGCTAGGAGTCAGTAGCAGACGGGCCCGCTACTAACCAGACTCGCCGCTCGCCCGACCCAACCGACCCTCACCGAGTGACAGTACCGATTCACGCGGTCGATCACACTCGGATAAACAAGGAGGGTACCATGGTAGACAACCCAATACTGCACAGACGGAAAATTCACATAGACTTAGTTAAAAAATTTGTTGACAGATGAGCTAGTCACAACCTAATCAACACTGCTACAGCACGGAAACTGCAACTGCCACTAATCCGATGCTTACCTAAGATCGACGCAAGACTGGTCGACGACAATGCACTGGCGATACGGGAACCCGTGGACCGAGTTTGGATCCGCTGCGGGGGTAACTTCACATTCACCCAGAAAATGCTGGCCACAACCCTCGATAGAACCGACATTTTACTCAGTCGTGATTGGCTGCAATGACATAACCCACAAATAGACTAGACGACGACTAACTACAGCATGCAAGTCAACGGTAACAGCATCACCCTACCTCGCTGGAGCTCGCCTGAGTCTTCGTCGATTCGAATCAATGCCATCACGATGAAACGCGCCGTAGCGGCAGGAGCTGCTGTGTATGCTGTTGACTTCTGTGAAGCCGAGGCAGCAGAGCAACCAAGCGACTTACAGAAACTGCTCGCCGCCGTATTGGATGACCTGGCAGAAATCCAGAGGCAGTACAAGGAGATATTCCCCGACGATTTACGAGAGGGGCTGCCACCTCAGTGACCGCACGCCCACAGTATACATTTGGAACCGGGGGCAGAGCCGACAGTAGAGCGACAGTTCAGACTGACCCAGCCCGAGCTGGACGAACTTCGGAAGCAGCTGGATAACTTGCTCGAGAAAAAAAATCATTCACCCGAGCTCGTCACAGTTCACCGCATTGATCTTATTAACGCCGAAAAAGGAAGGGGGATTTCGCATGTGTATCGACTACCGTGTACTAAACAAAGTTACCATCAAATCACGTTACCCGATCCTGCGAGCCGACGAACTGATCGACCAACTTTGCACAACTTGCTTTTCAAAGATTGACCTTAGAAGGGGTTACCATCAAATTCGCGTCAACCCACTCGACTGACTGGAAACTTCCTTCTGGACCCACTACGGCTCTTTCGAATATACAGTCATGCCCTTCGGACTGACCAATGCCCCCGCGACCTTCCAAATGACGATGAACGAGGCATTCCGCCCGCTTTTAGATAAGTTAGTCATTCTCTACTTAAGATGACATACTAGTTTACAGCCTCGGCAGAACACACCACTTACGGGACATTGAAGCAGTTTTTAAGGTTTTAGTTGAACACCGCCTCCTCATGAACACTTCTAAATGTGAGTTTCTACAGGACAGAGTGGAGTTTTTGGGCCACGTTATTTCGACCAACGGCGTGGAAATAGACCCAAAGAAGAGCGCGACGACTCAGGCCTGGAACCCGCCGACCAACCTGAATCGAGTTGCAAAGTTTTTCTGGGTTCGTCAACTACGTGCTCCGGTTCGTCCCCAACATGGCGAAGCTGACTGCCCCGCTGACCGACCTGCTGAGGAAGGAGGTTGAGTACACTTGGGGGAGAAAGAGCAAGCTGCCATTTCTGCCCTAAAAGAAATTTTGTGCCTTTTCACATCGCTGATCCTCACCACCCGTTTGAGCTTGTCACCGACGCAAGTAACATCGCCGTTGGAGCCGTACTGATGCAGAACTTCAGGAACGGCCTTTAGCCAATCGCGTACGAGTCCCGCAAACTTCATCCACCCGATCGCAATTATCCGATACATGATCGTGAGATGCTTGCCATCGTGCACGCGTTCAAGGTGTGGCGGTGCTACCTGATAGGAGCAGACGTGACCGTACGGACATACCATCGCTCGCTATAGTACCTTCGCGCCGAACCGAAACTAAACCCACGATAGATCCACTTGTTGGGCTATATGGAGTCCAACTTCCACTATACAGTAACGTAAAAAAAAGGTGCATCGAACATCGCCGACGCCCTCACCCTCCCCACGTCCCAACTACACGGCATACTACTCGTCCAATCCAACCCGCTACTGACCGGACCATTCACCCACGGCTACCACATCGATCCATTTTTCACCACTGGGAATTCGCAGCAGCTGACAGGAGGCTAAGGGAGTTTATTACGTAAGACCGGAACCAACTTCATCTGGGTACCAGCATATTCACTGCTACGGGATTTACTACCGCAAGCAGCACATGACGGGGTTACCTCGGGTCATTTCAGGGTAGAAACAAACGCGAAAACAACTACAGCGGTACTATTACTGGCCGGAACTGTTGACCGATGTGCAGCACCACGTGGGATCGTGCCCCACGTGCCAGGTGATGAAAAGTCCGCGGAAGAAGGCGGTCAATTACAACCAATTCCGCCACCCGAACGAGCCTGGCAGCAGGTGACCATGGATTTCAAGCCCCGGTAGTAACGACAAGGTCATGGTCGTCGTTCATACTGAAAAAAATGGCTCATTTCATTGCGTGCAAGAAACCGATCTCGGCCCAAGAAACCACTCACCTGTTCATCACATCCGTCGTTCGCCATCACGGGATACCAGCAGCAATCATCAGCGACAGGGACACGAAGTTTACAAGCAACTTTTGGAAGAATCTTTGGGAGCAGTTTGGGACCCGACCACTATTCAGTTCGTCCTACCACCCCTGGACCCAGTAACAGACCGAGAGAACGAACCAGACCATGGGGCAACTGATTTGTGCCACGTGTGACGACCCCCGCAAACGGGGAGCAGCAGTTGCCGTTGAAAGAGTTCGTTTACGACAATGCCACGTCAGCAACCACACAGTAGTCGCTGTTCTACCTAAATTATGGGCAGAACCCTACAGTGCCCATGACGCCGAGTCCGGACAACCCGACACCACGAGCGCAATATTTCGCTGAGATTCTGGAGAATGCCCGAACACGCGCAGCGTAGGCAATTAAAAAAGAGAATGTCATCACTAAGAGAAACGCTGACCGCCATCGCCGCCCCGTCACATACCATTCAGGAGACTACATTCTGCTCGACACCCAGAACCTACTCCCGCCCGTCACCGCCCATCTCCTGTTACCTGCCGACTGGTACATCAGCCCGTCATTCCACGTCAGTTTACTTCGCCAGTACATCCCGACCACAAGCGAACTGCCATGCCACCGACCACCCTCGACGACTCGTCCGGCATCAAAGCCCGTCGTCGACCCCGAGAAAATTCAGACCCATTGGATTCGTCACCCCCAAGGGTCTCGGAGGATCGAATTCCTCGTCCGCTGGAAAGATCGCACCCCAACCGAAGACAGCAGGGTGCCCCTGGGCAGCATCGAAAAGCACCATGTCCTCCAAGTGTACCTGCGAAGCCGGGGATTCCGCGATATACACGCACTCGCTTAGTGGAGGGGCTTCTTGAAGAGGGGGGAAGTGTAAGGTTTGTTTCGACATTCCTTACTGTGCACCTCAGCAACGCATACAAGACGGACAGTTTCTTCACCCATTACTGCTAACCGTGTTCGCCACATTCGCGCGTCACTTTTGCCAAACCTTGCACCGTTGGACTTGGCCGGGTCGGCCTACGCTTCGGGGCTAGCATCGCACTAGCTAGCTCGCACGCACTGCATTCCTGTTTGCCGTTTTTGCTATAAATATTTGCTCACATTCGTACTCGTTTGACTCAATATTGCAATCTTCACTCACTCGTTCAATTGCACCCGTAACAGTTTTTGAAGGACGCATTCTTTAAATATATATAGATTTTGACAAGCAGAAAAGACATTATTGTAGCAGTTGTGAAGAAATGAGGAATGAATGAACTAGGAAAGTGTTGGGTACAAATATGAAACCCTAGAAACTTGTACCCCTTAGTGTCTACCCCACTATAGCCTACACAGGCTAAGTCATATATGTCTGACACACCCCCATAGGCAAAGTGGGGGAGAACAAGGGGTCACAAGACCAGTCAAGCAAAGCAAAGCAAGCTCAGGGTGGATCACAACGTCACCACACATTCCGAGCACAAGTTCAACGGCCACAAGGCCAGTTCACATGCAGGATTATAAATCAAGGTGAACAAGCAAGACAGTGATCGCAACCTAGCAAGGGTAAGCATGCAGGTGCAGGTATATATAGATCACAGTACAAGTAAAGTCAAGAGGTAAGCAAGTGAGGCCAGGTAGGCACAAGACCTAACATAGTACAGAACCGCTGATGATCACAAGGCTGAAGTGCCTTGGTAAAGATATCAGCAGTGTTGGCCTGAGAGGCCACGTAAGCAAGGCGCAGCTGGCCACGCTGCTGCAGCTCACGTGCAAGGAAGTAGCGAAGAGCAATGTGCTTCGTTCTGTGCTCCAGTCTGTGCTCCTGACACAAGGCCAGCATGGCCTTGTTGTCTACGTACATCACTGGAGGAGAACGAGGCGGCTCTCCCAGGTCGGTCAGCAGGTAGGTGAGCCAGCGTAACTCCTGTGCAGCCATGGCCCCTGCGTAGATCTCGGCCTCACAGCTGGAGCCGAGAACAGAAGACGAGCGGGTAGACCGCCACGAAACAGAGCCCGAACCAAGGCTGAAGGTGTAACCCTGTGACGACCGCTGAGTAGCCAGGTCGTCAGCCCAAGAGGCGTCTGCGTGACCAGTGAGGACAACTCGAGCCCGTCCTCCAAGCACGAGCCCCATGCCCGACGTACTGCACAAGTAGCGCAACACCCTCTTAGCAGCATCCATGTGCTCCTTCCTGTGTCGGCCAGGAGCAACATAGCGTGCTAGGATGCTAAGAGGGTAGGCTAGGTCAGGTCGAGTGCAGGTCATCAGGTACATGAGGCAGCCCACAAGCTCTGGATACGGGCCACTCGGCTCTACGGACTCATCCGAAGGCAGAGCTGAGAGCGAGTGGCGGGTAGGCAGAGGAGTGGGCTGTGGCGAGGAGTACGTGAAGCGGAAGCGCTGAAGGACCTGCTGCACCATGTGTGACTGAGTCAAGGTAATGGTGCGCTGTGCTCTGTCCCGGGTGATCCGCAAGCCAAGATAGCTTGTCAGCTCACCCAAGTCTGTGCACGTGTGTCTCTTCTGCAGCTCCGACTTCACGTGGGCGAGTGCCTCCGTGTCAGCAGTAGCAAAGACCAGGTCGTCTACGTACACGAGAACGTAGAACGGCGGCAGAGTGGTGTCGGTGCGTAGAAACAGCGACGGGTCAGCAGTAGAAGGAGCAAACCCAAGAGCAGCAAGAGTCGTCCTCAGTGTGTCGTGCCACTCACGGGGTGCCTGGCGGAGACCGTAGACAGGCCGCCGGAGGCTCCACTGGGTACCAGGAGGAAACGACCCAGTGAAGCCAGGTGGGCGGCGCAGCCAGATCTCCTCGTGCAGGCTGCCCTGTAGGAAAGCAGTGCTGAAGTCAAGAGAGTGAAGCTCGTAGTCACGCTGAGCGGCGACGTGCAGCAGAACCCGAAGAGTGGTCATCTTCGGGGTAGGGGAGAAGGTCTGGAAGAAGTCAACTCCCTCACGCTGACTGAAGCCTCGTGCAACGTAACGCGCCTTGAAGATAGGCGGAGAACCCGACGGCCGCTTCACCCTGAAAATCCACATGCCACTGACGATGTTCGCCCCAGGCGGGGGAACCTCGACGACGTAGGTGCCTGTGGACTTCCAAGAAGCCATCTCTGCGTCCATGGCTGACAGCCACTGAGAGGAGTATGGACCCTCTATCGCCTCTGCGTAAGAGCGCGGGGTCGGGATGTCTGGTGCATCCGGGTCTCCCTCAGGGGCAATCAGCATGGACACGAGATGAGATAAAGCAGCGGCAAAGCACTCAAACTCCTCCTGCCTGTCCTCAAGGACGTCCGTGCCAAGAGCACACTCACCCCCGACGGACGGAGGACAGACAGACTCAGACTCAGCAACTAGACTAGCGGCGTAGTCGAGACGACAGTGAGCAGCAAAGTCGACAAGCTCAGCTACAAGAGCCGACGCAGACGTAGTCTCAAAGGAAGGGTCAGTGACAACAGTAGCGAGAAGACGCGTGACAGTAGGACTGGCAGCGCGAGCAAGGTCTGACGGCGGGTCAGGGACGTCAGGAAGAGAGGACGCGGGAGGAGACTGCAGAGGGACACGCTGTGGAGCAGTGGAAGGACGAAGCGACATCCGGTGTGTGCCGGGGACAGCAGGAGGACGCTGACGCGGAACACGACGACCAGTGCGAGCAGCACGAACAGGCGACGCAGAACGAGACTCAGGCGACGCAGGACGAGACTCAGGCTCACGACGCTCCGTAAGACCTCCTGTCGGACCAGTGTAGGGAGAAGGACCAGGGAGTGGCGAGGCAGGCTGTAACTGTGACTGCGACTGGACAGGCAGAGGACAGGCTAAAGAGGGAGTAGGACCAGTAGCAGGCGGGAGACCAAGAACCTGCTGAAAGAGCGGAATGAAGTACGGCTGCGGCCGCGCAGCGCCTCCAGAACCAGCAGAGACAGCACCAGTACCCTCAGCTCCAGGGTCTCCAGCTACAACTCCCGCAGCACCTCCAGTACCTCCAGTACGAGCACCTCCAGGGCCAGCGGCCCCAGCAGCTCCAGCACCAGCAGCACCTCCAGCAGCTCCAGCACCAGCAGAACCTCCAGTAGGTCCAGCACCAGCAGCACCTCCAGCAGCTCCAGCACCAGCAGCACCTCCAGCAGCTCCAGCACCAGCAGCACCTCCAGTAGCTCCAGCACCAGCAGCACCTCCAGCAGCTCCAGCACTAGCAGCACCTCCAGTAGGTCCAGCACCAGCAGCACCTCCAGCAGCTCCAGCACCAACAGCACCTCCAGCAGCACCAGCATCAGCAGCACCTCCAGTAGCTCCAGCACCAGCACCAGGAGCACCTCCAGTAGCCCCAGCACCAGCAGCACCTCCAGCAGTAGGCCCCCTAGCTCCAGCAGCACGGCTACAGCGCCGAGCGTACCACTCACGAAGCTGCCGTGGAGAGAGAGGCTCCCGCCGCAACGGGGCACTCGGAGGACCTCCAGTCTCAGCACCCCCAGACTCAGCAACCCCAGGCTCAGCACCCCCAGGCTCTGCACCCCCAGGCTCCGCACGCTCAGGCTCAGCACCCCCAGACCCAGCACCAGAGTCAACAGCTACCTCGACAGGCTCGACTGCGTCTACCTGGGACACACCTGAGGGGGCAGGACCCTGAGGGGGGAGGGGGTCAACCTGGGGAGGACCTGGCGCGAGGAAGAGCGGCGGGGGGGGGAGGGCGGCAGTGCGGTAGGGGAAGATACGGTAGTAGGGAACCGACTCGTCAAACGTGACGTCCTGAGAGGACAGAACACGGCGCGAGGTGGGGTGGTAAAACCGCCAGCCAGGCGCGTCAGGGGGGAATCCAAGGAAGACGCAGGGAACGGCACGGGAGGACAGCTTATCCGCCGACAAGTCGCGGACGAAAGCTCGAGATCCCCAGACACGGAACGCAGACGCATCGCCAACCTTCCCCGTCCACCGCAGAGTGGGGGAGGTCTCCGGCATGGAGACCCGGGGCTGAAGGTTGATCTGATGCGCCGCGTACTGAACCGCGAACGGCCACAGATAATGGGGAGTAGCCGCATGGATCATGGACGTACGAGCGACATCCATGACCATGCCAATGCGGCGCTCGGCAATCCCATTTTGCTGTGGAGAGGCCGGAAGCGTGAACGTCTGGCGGATGCCCTCCGCCCGACAGTAGGCCTGCAGAAGGTCGGAGGAAAACTCTCCACCTCTGTCTGAGTGCAGACGCACAACAGGAAAGTCCGAGCCGAAACTCTCTCTGAGCTGGAGACGAGCAGCGCGGATCCAGTCGATCAACACCTCAGTGACCTCACCCTTGCGGCGCAAGGGGAAGACTGTGGTGTAACGCGAGTAGTCGTCAACGCCCAGCAGGAAGTAACGCTCGTGACCCTGTCCACGGACGCGGGCTGGGCCCCACACGTCCATGTGAAGAGTCTGCAGTGGGGCCTCTGTTGGAGGAAACTCGGAGGAGTGAGGAGCGGCGCGTTGCCGACCCTCGACGCAGGGAACGCAGGTAGGGGCAGGCCCCGGAGGAAGGGGAGGGAGGGACTCAGGAAGACCCAAGACCAGGACACGGGAGGCCATGCCTCGAAGACGAGGCAGGGAGGGGTGACCAAGGCGGTGGTGCCAAAGAAGAGTCTCGTGGGCCAGGAGGCGACACGAGCAGGGGGCAGACTCAGGGCCAGACCAGGACACTGCAGCAAACACCTGACCCGACGCGGCTACCTGACGAGGAGGAGACTCAGTGGTAAGGGTGTACAGGCTGGACCCTGGCCTACGGGTGAACGTGGCCAGGTGACGACCCGTCCGAGCACACGTGCAGTGCGTCACACGCTGGTGGGCAGGGGTGAACTGGTGAACACCCCCATCCTGAAGATCAGCACCCGCCACCAAGTTCGTAGAGAACGAGGGGAGGTGAAGACCAGACAGCGAGCCGGACGGAACAGCAGGACATGGGAGGACAGTGGAGGAACGGGCCACAACTGGTCCCCCAGAGGGGTCATCCAGAGAGACTGCCACCGGCCGACTGAGCGGCGAGAGGGTGGTGCAGTCGCGAAAGAAGGAGCGGGAGGCACCCGAGTCAAGGGTGAAAGTGTGCAAGACCTGAGCCGACGCGGTACCTGAGAGAGCAGCCTCACCAGCACCTGGAGCAGCAGACTCACTAGCACCTAGAGCAGCAGCCTCACCAGCACCTGGAGCAGCCTCACCAGCACCTGGAGCAGCAGACTTAATGCCCGGGTCGGGCGGAACACACAGGTAACAGTCACCCTCATCACTAATAGACACAGCATACATAGCAGCAAGGATAGCATCATAATCAAGATCAAAGATAGCAACCCCCGACTTAAGCAGAATATCCCAGCGAGGGATCTCCGAGGAGCCAGGGAACTGAGTGCGCCAGGCGTCAGTCAGGCGGCCGAAGCAGCGTGGTGTGGTGTGCGGGCCTCCGCACGTCTCTCCACTGCGGTCGCCGGTGCAAAGAACGTAGGTGCAGGGACCAGCACCCCCAGACCTCCCACGCCCAGCGTACCACTCACGTAGCTGCTGAGGCGACGGGGTCTCACGGGAGCGCTGCTGCTGCTGGCGCTGGCCACCGCTAGAGCCTCCCCGCTGCCCACCACCACCCCCGCCACCCCCACCTCCTCCGCCGCCGCCGCCACCTCCACCCCCACTCCCGCTGCCTCCGCCGCCTCCACCTCCACCGCCGCCACCTAAGCCCCCAGTCCCGCCACCACTCCCACCTCCACCCCCACCCCCTCCTCCTCCTCCTCCACCGCCACTACCGCCGCCCCCGCCGCCCCCTCCACCCCCCTTGCCCCACTTGCCCTTGCTGTTGCGGCGCTTGCCACTAGGGGCAGACGCAGTGCCGACCGACTCGGTGCCATCGAGGTCGACAGCAGCAGCAGAGGCAACAGAAGGCAAAAGAGGGACGGGGGAGCACCCCTCAAAGAAAGGGGCACGGGGGTCACCACGAGAGGCTCCTACAGCGACTATACTCTTCTCAGCTGCAAGGAGGTGCTCCTCGAGGAGGTCAACGGTGAGCGTGGTGGGGCAGAGGGAGAGGAAGTGGTCCCTGACCGAACGGAGGGAGTCAGGGAGCCGGGGTGATGAGGTAGTAGAGAGTTATGTACATAGGGGGGGGGTTCTTGGCACAGAACTCGGCAGGAAGCGCAGCGCGGTAGCGGGTGTCACTAGTGCGGAGGTGCGTAATGAGGTCAGCGACTGTGGCAAAAGCGGCTAGGTCAGGGAACAGGTACGGCAGCATGAGGCGGCTAAGGGCAGCAGTGGCAAGGGAGGAGTAGCGTGCAACAACATCAGTGTACAGAGTGCTAGCACTCTTGTACTGACTAAAGTGCGCGCGCTCAGAGGAGGGCAGGTGACTACGCACAGCAAGGCGAGCAGCAGCATCGCGCGTGGTCCAGACCGAGCGAACAGTACTAGCAGCATCAGCAGCAGGGGCAGCAGAGGCACCAGACGTGAGATCGAACAGTGAGAGGCCGTCTTTGCTATCGCACTGCAGGAAAAGCTGCAGATCATTTATCCAGACCTCAAAGTCTACCGCTCGACCCTCAGCATCAAAGGTAAGAACGTTGGGACTAGCCATGACAGCAGCAGCAGCAGGCTAGCAGCAGCAACAGCAGAAGCAGGCTAGCAGTAGCAGCAGCAGGAGGGGCGCGGCTCGGCGGTGCGCTTACCAGGGGCGGGTGGGTAGAAGCCCGCAAGTGGTGGGGCAGGGCCGAGGTGCGTCGGCAGGATCAGGGCCGCGACAGGGCGGCAGGGCAGGGCCGCGACTCGGCTGCAGGGCAGGGCCGGGATGGCGGCGGCGGCTGCCACGGCAGTGGCGGCGGCGGCTGTCTCAGCAGCCAGCGGCGGTAGCTGTCACGGCAGGAGCGGCGGCGGCTGTGACGACAGCAGCGGCGGCGGCTGTCACGGCAGCAGCGGCGGCGGCGAACGGTCGTGGCGGAAGCGGCAGCGGCAGTAGGCGCGACGGCAGCTGCTGCTGGGGCGGCAGCAACGGGGCGGCAGGGCGGCTACGGCGGGCCGCGAAGAGCCGTGGAGGGGGCCGCAAAGGGCCGCGAAGGGCCGCGAAGAGGCCGCGAAGGGCCGAGAGGGGGGCCGCGAAGGGCCGCGAAGGGGCCGCGAAGGGCCGTGAGGGGGCCGCGAAGGGCCTTAAGAGGGGCCGCGGGGCCGCTAAGGGGTCGCGACCGGGACCGCAAAGGGGCCGCGAAGGGGGGCCGCTAAGGGGGGCCGCGAAGTTTTAGGGCAGGACGCGAAGCGCGTTTAGGGCAGGCTAAAAAAAATTTCGAAGGTGGGCCCAAGGAAGAAACGGTCCCACTAGGGAACCCGCTCTATACCATGTGAAGAAATGAGGAATGAATGAACTAGGAAAGTGTTGGGTACAAATATGAAACCCTAGAAACTTGTACCCCTTAGTGTCTACCCCACTATAGCCTACACAGGCTAAGTCATATATGTCTGACAGCAGTAATTCCACATATTGGAGGACCATGATATGGTATTTCCTACGCTGTCCCTTATGCATGTGTTTATTAACTGAGCTCATTGCTGCTGGCTTAATAGAATGTTTAAAAATGTTGCGAGAACTGGTTATTGTTGGATTGAGTGTGTACATATTGTTTTTGTTTGCTCTTTTTTTAAGTAAAATTGACCGTCTCTAGCACACCTTGTCTTACTTCTAAGCTTTAATTGCAAAACAAATATATGATTTTATTTTGCAAACATGATAATGAGAATGCAAACATGTTCCACCAGCTAACTTGTACACATACCACGCGATAGATGATAATGAAATTCATCTAGACGAATGTGAAAGCACAATTTCGGATCTGAATACAAATTGTCGACCACCTCTACAAATGTGCAACACCTATTTTTCACGCGAATCCGTAGCGGATGCAATCACATGCCCATATACCCAAGGCTTTTCTTTCCTCAATCCCAAACCCAAATATCGAACCCACTCTCGTGCAGAAGAAGCATCACATGAGCCAACATTCTAGAGGGAAATTTAGGCAAAGCACGTATTGCCGCTGACTCGTAAGGCAATTCCGGCTGGTGCGACGATGAGCACAAATAGCAGGTTGTTGACTAAGCCGTCACATCCATTTCCGTTCCAAAAAGCGACCGAAAGCATCCCTCAGAGTGGGAGCAGCGGCAGCAGGGAGCTTGAGAAACGGAAGGCACAGACCCATCTCACACACGTCAGGGCGAGGCAGGCGGATCACCACCGGCTCCCCATCCTCCCCGACATCCACCAGTGCTGTGTCGCCAGCTGTGAACGCGCCCTCCCTGACCCCGCTGACGTCACCCAGGGGTGCGCTGGTGTCATCTTCTTTGGCGTCAGCTGCGATCGCAGGGAGCAGCACCGAAGGAACGGATGGTAGAGATTCCGACAGGTCACTGCTGCTGACGCGGCGGTGGCGGTGCCTGGTGTTGCTGCTGCTTTCCCCCGCTGCCAGCACAGCCTCGCTGATTGGATCGTCGACCAATCGCGTGACGGCACATCGCAGTGGACGCGCCCCATACGCCCTGTCGTACCCCTCCTCACAAATCCGCTCCATGAGTACTTCAGAAATTTCCAGGTTGATTCCCTTCTGTGCAAGTCTATCAGCCGACTCCTTGACCATCATGTTAGCAATCACTCGGATCTGGAGGGAAGGGGGACAAGTGGAGGGACAAGGAAGCAAATGTAAACAGGGTAGAGGGGTTTGCTGCACGAGTGCTCTGACACTTCCAGGTTGAATCACCTCTTGGTCTATCGGTCAGCCGTCTCTTTCACCATCGTGCTGGCAATCACTCGGATCTGGAGGGAAGGTGGGGGAGATGGTTATGGTGAGGGTGAGGGTGGGAAGATGGGCGAGACGTGGGAGGTGGAGGAGGCTGGACAGGTGCGGATGGCTTATGGGGAAGGTGGCATAGAGGGTGGTAAGAGCAGTAAGGAATGTGAAACCATGATTCTCCAAGACTGAAGCGTTATGCACAACAAGGGTGTGCATGCGTGAATAACGCATTTGTTGTGAAGCACGCTTCAGCCATGGAGATACCTGGTTCACATTCCTTACTGCTCTTACCACCCTCTCTAGAGCTCGGAACACCACCACCTCGTCGATTCGGATCATCAGCTCTGGCCAAAAGTGCGTCTTCGACTCTTCCACCACCACCTCCCTCATTTGCACACACTCCTCTGTTCTCTCTCTCCCTCACACTCACCTGTTCCCTCTCACACCATGCTCACCTGTTCCATTGCAAGGGCTCGAAATACCACCACCTTGTCGATCCTGTTCATCAGCTCAGGCCAAAAATGCGTCTTCAACTCCCCCATCACCACCTCCCTGTCTCATCTGCTCTCCCACATGCAAGCACACCTGTTCCCTCTCCCGCATGCCCACCCCAATCCCTCTCTCACCTGTTCCCTCTCCCGAATTCTGAACACCACCACCTCGTCGATCCGGTTCATCAACCTTGCATTCCCCTTTACACCCACACACTTCTCCCTTGCTCAGCTGTTCTTTCGCCAATGCTCGGACCACCACCGCGTCAATCCGGTTCATCAGATCTGGCCGGAAACGCCCCTTCAACTCCTCTCCCCACTCAACTGCATCACATGCCCTTTCCCTGTTCTCACCTGTTCTCTCTCCAATGCTCGGAGCACCAACACCTCATCAATCCGATTCATCAGCTCCGACCGGGAAGTGCGCCTTCAACTCCTCCATCACCACCTCCCTCATTGCCGCTTACCGCCCCGCATCCACCTTTTTGAGCCGTACACACACAGACACACTTTCTCTCACCTTCTTGCATGCTCACCTGTTCCTTCTCAAAAGTTCGGAACACCACCACCTCATCAATCCGGTTTATCAGCTCTGGCCGGAAATGCCCCTTCAACTCCTCCACCACCATCTCCCTCATCGCTGCATACTGCCTTCTCAGACGTACACACGCACACACCTTTCCCCAACCCCCCCCCCCCCCAAACGCTCACCTGCACTTTCCCCAATGCTCAGAACACCACCACCTCATCGATCCGGTTCATCAGCTCTGGACGGAAGTGCGCCTTCAACTCCTCCATCACCACCTCCCTGTCTCACCTCACCTGCTCACCCCCCCTTACCTGATTTCTTGCTCACCTGTTCCCCTCTCCAATGCTCGGAACACCACCACCTCATCAATCCAATTCATGAGCGCTGGCCGGAAGTGCATCTTCAACTCCTCCACCACCACATCCCTCATCGCTGCATACCGCCCCACTTGTGCTGAGACATACACACGTGCACCTGCTCCCACCTCTCTTACCCACCTGTTCTCGCGCCAGTCTCACCTGTTCCCCTCTCCAATGCTCGGAACACCACCACCACGTCAATGCGATTCATCAGCTCAGGCCGGAAGTGCACCTTCAACTCCTCCATCACCACCTCCCTCATTGCCGCATACTGCCCTGCATCCACCTTCCGAGACGATCACGAACACGCAAACGCACACGCACACACACTTGCTCACCTGTTCCCTCTCCAGTGCTCGGAACACCACCACCTCATCAATCCGATTCATGAGCTCCGGTCGAAAATGCGCCTTCAACTCCTCCATCACCACCTCCTTCATCGCCGCATACCGCCCCGCATCCGCCCGTCCCTCTCTGCCCCCATCTCTCCCCCTATTCCCATCAGCAGATGCATATTCTCCTGGAGTGAGGAAGCCGATTCGGTGGGTGCCCCCCCTTGCAATGGCCTGAGAGCCCACATTGGACGTCAGGACTATCAGGGCGTTTTTGAACGACACGTGGCGGCCCTGGATTGGTCAGAAAGGAAGAAAGGAGAGGAGGGTGAAGAGGTAAAGGGCGGGGTGGGTGGGTGGGTGGGTGATGAATAGAGACTTGGGAGCATCAGAGGAAACCAGAGGATCAGAGGGTGGGAGCATCAGACAAAACCGATGCAGTGGTATAGAGGCTTGGGTATCAGCAGTTTTGAGGGTATCAAAAGCACCAGCCGGACACAGTAGATAAAATACATCAACATTTCAAGCTACCCCCACCTCACAACAGACAAACAACACCCACCTGCGAGTCAGTAAGCCGCCCGTCTTCGAAAATCTGCAGCAGGAGATTAAAGACGTCCGGGTGTGCCTTCTCGATCTCGTCCAGGAGAATAAGACAAAACGGCCGCCTGCGGACGGCCTCCGTGAGCTTGCCGCCCTCGCCGTACCCCACGTAGCCGGGCGGCGCTCCAATCAGCTTGCTGACAGCGTGGCGCTCCATGTACTCACTCATGTCTAGACGAATCATGGAATCTTCCTGGAAGGCAGAGGATGAACGAGGGCAATGCAGGATGGAGGGGAATGAGGGGGGAAGCTGCGATCCACCCACCCGATGCATTCGATGGGAATGATGCATATATCCAATCAGCTTGCTGACAGCATGGCATCCAATCAGCTTGCTGACAGCATGGCATCCAATCAGCTTGACTCCAAGATTACCAGTGAATCAAACTCACCGATCCATAGTAGTGAGCTGCCAGTGCCTTGCACAACTCCGTTTTCCCCACCCCGGTAGGTCCCGAGAACAGCAGAGCCGCCACCGGCCTTCCCTCCCCCTTCAACCCCACCCTCGCTCGCTGCACCGCCCGTGCTATCACCCGCACAGCTGCCCCCTGCCCCACCACGCGCGTCTCTAGTGCCTCTTCCAGCCCTGCCAGGTGCTGCTGGTCCGAGAGGGAGAGCTGCTGCAGGGGGATACCGGTCCAGTGGGCGGCCACTGCTGCTATGTGCTCTGCTGTGATCTCCGTGGGGCTGGTGGAAGGGGTAGAGGACGAAAGAAGAGGATTGAGGGAAAAGGATGGGCGGCTGGAGAGGATTAATGTGCCAAATGAATTTTTGAGGTACAATTTCTGAGAAATTTCAAAATCAGCCAAAAAAAAGAAAAAGGTGGCTGGAGAGGATCAATGTGCCAGAGGACGGTGACAGACAATGGTGTTGACGTTGGTGCGAGTGTGTGTGAGACTAAGACGATCGAGGAGTGGCGAATCTCACCTGTCGTCCTTGTCACTGCCAGTGATGCCACTCCTGGACTGACCAGCAGCGGTAGCGGCGTCAGCAGCCGTGGTGCTGTTGATATGAGAGTTGAAGTGTGTGAGTCCGACAATGGGAGAGTGGCAGACCTCACCTGTCGTCCTTGTCACTGCCAGTGATGCCACTCTTGGAACGCCCCAGCAGCGGCGGCGTCAGCAGCGGTGGTGGTGTCGATGGGAGTGTTGAGTGAGTGAGAGTGACACGAGGCTGTCAGTGTGGGTGTGCGTGCGTGTGTGAGAGTAAGACGATCGAGGAGTGGCGAATCTCACCTGTCGTCCTTGTCACTACCGGTAATTCCACTCTTGGAACGACCAGCAGCAGCGGCGGCGTCAGCAGCTGTAGTGGTGTTAATGCGGGTGTGGTTGTTTGTGAGAGTCAGACGACGCTAAATCTCACCTATCCTCCTTGTCGCTGCCAGTGATGCCACTCTTGGACCGACCAGCAGCAGCGGCGGCGTCAGCAGCCGTGGTGGTGTCAGCGTGGGTGTGATTGTTTGTGAGACTCAGATGGTGGTGTCATTATGAGTATGATTATGCGTGACGGTAAGAGGTAGGTTTCACTCACCTGTCGTCCTTGTCACTGCCAGTGATGCCACTCTTGGAGCGACCAGCAGCAGCAGCGGTGGTGGTGGTATTAATGGGAGTGTTAAGTGTGTGATTCATACGGTGATATTGGCGTGTGTGTGAGTGGTGAATCTCACCCGTCCTCCTTGTCACTGCCAGTGATGCCACTCTTGGAGCGACCAGCAGCAGCAGCGGCATCAGCAGCGGTGGTGGTGTCGGCATGAACGTGGTCTTGAGAGAGGAATGAGGTGAGCGAGGTGAAGGGATTCTGGCGAGCATATGCCTGTGGAAGAGAGAAAGAAACAAGGGGTTGGGGGAAGAAGGGGGGGTGAGAAGCACCAGCGGCGTCAGCAGCGGTGGTGGTATTGGGGTGAGTGTGAGTCTAGAGAGAGGAAGGAGGTGAGCGAGGTGAAGGGATTCTGGTGCACATGTGCCTGCAAAGGGAGACACAATCAGAGAAAAGAAGAGAGAAGTCTGAGGGATTCCAGCAGGCACAGGCCTGGAGATGAGAGGAAACAGAACACGTGGAATACGGGAGCAAGTGAACGAAGGAGCAAAAGAGCAAGGGAAAAGGGGAGCAAGGGAACAGATGAGGAGTAACAGATGAGGAGTGAGGGAACACAGCAGAGGGAGAGGAAAGAGGTGAATGAGGTGAGAGCTTTGCGGCAGGCCGCCTCCCCTGCCGCTGCTCTACTGCCACACTACAACCTCAGTATTTAACCCCTCGAGAACCTTGTCTCACCACACACAAAACTGTATCAAACCAATCCTCACCGCATTGGAACCACCTTCACCGCACTGCACCCATTCTCACCGCTTCATGTGCAGCCTGCGCCATCCTGATCTCCCGCCAGTACTCCTCTGCACCCCTCTCCAGCACCCCACTCACCCTCCTCCTCCTCCCCTTGCTACCCTCCACCTTGCTCCTACAGGCTTCTCGCTTTGAGGCACTTACCTCCAAGAACAACCCGATCTAAACGCATTGAACCCATTTCCACCGCACCGCAGTAGAACCACCCTCACCGCATTGCACCCATTCTCACCGCTTCGTGTGCAGCCTGCGCCATGCGAATCTCCCGCCAGTACTCCTCTGCACCCCTCTCCAGCACCCCACTCGCCCGCCGCCTCCTCCCCTTGCTGCCCTCCACCCTGCTCCTACTAGCCGCCTTGTCTATCAGGTCAATTGCCCTGTCGGGCAGGCAGCGATCGGGGATGAAACAAGCATAGAGGGTGACTGCTGCTGCCAGAGTATCGTCCGTGAGAGTGCACTTGTGGTGTGCCTCGTATAGGTGCCTCAGGCCGTGCAGAATCGCCAGAGCCGCCTCCTGAGAGGATTTCAGGGTTTAGGGAGGGAGCGGAGGAGAATAAGGGACAAGGGGTGGTGCTGTGAGTCGCCTGCTCCCCTCCCCCGGCTGCCCTCCACCCTGCTCCTGCTCGCCGCCTCGTCTATCAGGTCAATGTCCCCTCGGGCAGGCAGCGATTGGGGATGAGACGCGAGGAGAGGGGAGAGGGGAGAGGGGAGAGGGGAGAGGGCCACAGCTGCCATGAAGTGAGAGCACACTTGTGGTGTGCCTCGTACAGG
Organism: Closterium sp. Naga37s-1; assembly: GCA_947471745.1. Classification (NCBI taxonomy): domain Eukaryota; kingdom Viridiplantae; phylum Streptophyta; class Zygnematophyceae; order Desmidiales; family Closteriaceae; genus Closterium; species Closterium sp. Naga37s-1. The sequence goes on along the minus strand of CANJKZ010000764.1, from coordinate 98,916 downwards.
TGGCGCAGACCTTGGAAGTATGGCTAGAACGGCTTCTTGGGAGGCGGGAAAAGGAAAGGGGGGAAGGAGAGAGAGGAACAAGACATGAGAGGAGGGGGAAACGGCTGCTGCCAGGGCAGAGTCGGTGAGAGTGCACTTGTGGCGGGCCTCAGGCTCTGGAGGATGGCTGCTTCCTGGGAGGGGGGAATCTGGAGAAAAAAACTGATAAAAACTGGAGCGGCTTCCATAAGGTTTTCGGCTTTGTCACTGATAAAAAGGAGTTTTTGAGACGTCTCATACAGCTAGTTTTGAGACGTCTCATACAGCTTCCAGGGCGGAATTGGTGAGAGCACACTTGCAAAAGTTTCGGGCCAAAGCCTTGTCCTTCTTCCCATGTCGAATCCACCCCACCCCCGGTACAAAAACACAGCCACCCACTCACCCCTGATGGCTCTTCCATAGTCAGCGGCTGAAACTTTTGAGTCGACTCAAAATACAGCCACCCACTCACCCCTGATGGCTCTTCCATGGTCAGCGGCTGAAACTTTTGAGTCGACTCAAAACACAGCCACCCACTCACCCCTGATGGCTCTTCCATGGTCAGCGGCTGAAACTTTTGAGTCGAATCAAAACACAGCCACCCACTCACCCCTGATGGCTCTTCCATGGTCAGCGGCTGAAACTTTTGAGTCGACTCAAAACACAGCCACCCACTCACCCCTGATGGCTCTTCCACAGTCAGCGGCTGAAACCGCATGGCCAATGCTTTGGCCCTCTCCGCACACGATAAAAGAGCATCCCACTCACCTCTGAGGGCTCGTCCAGAGTCACGGGTTGAAAGCGCCTGGCCAGCGCATTGACTTTCTCCCCAATAAAGAATCACCCATACCACATCTGCGTTATAGCAGCCTCCCACTCACCTCTGAAGGCTCGTCCACAGTGACTGGCTGAAAGCGCCTAGCCAGAGCCTTGTCCTTCTCCAGATGCTTGCAAAACTCATTGGTGGTGGTTGTGGCAATGCACTGGTGGTTGAGGAGGAGAAGGTGTGTAAGCGAGGGGTTAGAGTGTAAGCGGGCGGGAGGGGAGGGTGGGGGCAAGTGGGAGTGCATTAGATGCGAAGCCAGAGCCTTGTCCTTCTCGAGGTGCTCGCAAAACTCATTGGTGGTTGTGGTGGAGATGCACTGATATGGAGGGGGGGGGGGGGGGGGGGGGAAGAAGGAAGAGGAGAGGAGAGAGGAATGGGAAGGCATAAGGCACTGGACAGATGCGAGGCTATGGTATGGTGTGAGCCTTGTCCTTCTCGAGGTGCTCGCAAAACTCATTGGTGGTTGTGGTGGCGATGCACTGATGAGTGAGCACCGTTCCCCTCGTGACATAAAAACAGAAGATCTAGCACAGATGGTGTTGTGTATATCTTACATAATCATCGCACTCTACTGGAATCGGCACTCTTGCCATCCATACCTGAATCTTTCCCCTAGTCAAAGCAGTTTTGAGCAGATTAGAGATGTCTGAAGCTGAACCCCCACCTGCCTCGTCCCCTTCCTGCGGCTCCAGCTCCCACCATCGTGTGCACCTCTTCTATCATCAGCACCACCTCTATTACCCAGCACAAACACACTAAACCGCACTCAACCGCCCTCTGCCTCACCTGAATCTGCCCCCTGTACAAAGCAGGCTTGAGCAGGTTCGAAATATCCAATCCCGATCCCCCGCCATCTCGCCCCCTCCCCACGGGCACCAGCCCCCACCATCGCATGCACCTCGTCTATCACCAGGAATATCACCACCTCTGTTACCCAGCACCACTGGACTAAACCTCTCTCAACAGCACTCAGCAGATGACTCTCACCTGAATCTGGCCGCGTGATAAGGCAGGCTTGAGCAGATTCGAGATGTCCAATCCCGATCCTCCGCCGTCCCGTCCCCTCCCCACGGCGCCAGCTCCCACCATCGTATGCACCTCATCTATCAACAGGATCACCTCCCCCGCTGCTGCCACCGCCTCTGCCACCAGCATAGTCACTCTGAGTTCCAGTTCCCCCCTCTCCTTTGCTCCTGCCATCACCCTCCCCATGTCCAGCGACCGAAGGCGCTTTCCCTGGTGGAAGGAATGGGGGAAGGGGAGAAAGAGAGACGGTTTAAACCAACCATCCCACAATGGAGAGCACACTTACGGCCACCGTGAAGCTCTGGTGGAGGAGTGATGCAATGGACACCTTGCCTATCACCACCTCTCCATTGCTGCCACCGCACACTTGAAGCGACCCTTCAAGAAACCCAGCTCACAAAACGCTCACCTGCAGAACTAACTTCACGGTGCATCGTTCTTGGCAATCCTGACCGCCAAGCCCTCCCCTACGGCTGCCTTGCCCAACCCCTTTGCTATGCACCCTGTCCCCCTGTCAACCCATTCCCTCCGCAGCACAACACCGCTCACCTGTAGGAACGGTGGCACGTCGTTCTCGGCGATCCTCAGCGCCAGCCCCTCTGCAATGGCCGTCCTGGCCACCCCCCATGATATTTGCCAAGCCTTGTACTGGCAGAAACCCACTCAACAGCAACAACACCACCCAACTGACCCCTACTGCAGCCACCCTTGTGAGGCACTTACCTAGGAACGGCGGCACATCATTCTCGGCAATGAGCAGCGCCAAACCCTCCGCTATGGCCGTCTGCTGTCAACGTGCCCCTGCTACCCCATTTCCACCCCAGCAACATGACCTCTCACCTGCAGGAACGGTGGCACATCGTTTTCGGCGATGCGCAGCGCCAAACCCTCCGCTATGGCCGTCTTGCCCACCCCTGGCTCGCCCAGCAGCAGAGGGTTATTCTTGGTGCAACGAGCGAGGATCTGAGGGGGAGGAGAAGGAGAAAACGCGAGAATTGGGAGGTGAGAAACAGGGGGAAGCGGTTGCGTGAAAAGAGGGCTATACATGGCCGTCTTGCCCACCCCCAGCTCCCCCAGCAGCAACGGGTTGTTCTTGGTGCGACGAGCTTGGATCTGAGGGGGTAAGGAGCAAGAGAGGAGGGCGGGAGAATGGAAGAGTGAGAGAGGGGACGAAAGGACGAACAGAGGCATAGAAAAGGGGGAGATGGCCGTCTTGCCCCCCCTGGCTCGCCCAGCAGCAGAGGGTTGTTCACGGTGCGACGAGCAAGGATCTGAGGGGGAGGAGAAGGGGAGAGGTGAGAGGGAGAGGGTGACGAGTAGCAAACGATTGGTTCAGAGGGTTGTTTCACGTGCGATGTGCAGGATCTGAGGAGGAGGAGAAGGGGACAGGTGGGAGAGAGTAGAAAGAGGGAAAATAATTAGGCTATTAAGAGGGCTACCTAAAGCCGTCTTGCCCACCCCTGGTTCGCCTAGCAGCAGCTGGTTGTTGCTGGTTCGATGAGCGGGGATCTGGGGGCGAGGGGAAGGGGAGAAGTGGGAGTGGGGGGAGTAAGGAGTGGTGAGGAGGAAAGGGAGGGACAAAGTGTTGAATCAGGAACGCAGACGTCTCCTCCGCCCACCCCTGGCTCTGTCAGCAGCAGCGGGTTGTTCTTGGTGCGAGAGCGAGAGTGGATTTAGCCCTAGGCTGTCGAATACTGAATGCTGCCAACTCCCAAGGCCACCAACGATACTAGATTTGTGTTTAGGAGTTAGCTAACACCCTTGCGTGTTCTTTGAGAGCCCTTCTCCTCCATATACGTTGGCTTTCTCGAGAGTCCTTCAAATTCGCATTCACGGCTGATGCATCACCACTGCTCTTCAAACGACACTTCACAGTGTGAATAGCAGTCGCGATGCACCAACAGTGAATGATACTGGTCACTCATTCTGCAACCTTTTATGGCATGCTGAATAGCGGAATCGAAAGACTTCCGAGAGAGCCAATGCATATAGAAAAGAGAGGTTTTTGGGGAATGCATAAGTGCTAGCCAACTCAGGAGCAATCTCACCCTGCACCGCAATGCTTGTTCGGTGTACACACCCATTATCCCCATTACAGTCATATCTCAGCACAAGCACGCACCTACACCACCCGCACAACCTCCTGCTCTCGACCAATCACCGGGTCGATATCTCCCTGCACCAAAATAACCGTTAGATGCTCCATAGAGTCATGCAACCAGTCATAATTCCACACAATCACGCACTTCACCCACCTGCACCAAACTGACAACCTCCGCCTCTCGGCCAACCACCGGGTCGATCCCTCCCTGCACCGCCATGGCCGTTAGATGCCCCCACTCGTCCACTATCCCTGTTACAATCACATCTCAGCACAAACACGCACATGCACCACCCTGGCGACCTCCTCCTCTCGGCCAATCACGGGGTCGATCCCTCCCTGCACCGCCATGGCCGTTAGATCCGTGCAGAACTGCTCCAACGCGCTCTGCTGCGCTGCTGGTTGGTGGTGGGATAGGGAGGAATGCGGTAGGGTGGGTTGGGGTAGCGTGGGGTGGGACGGGTCGATCTCCCCTTGCGCAACCATGGCTGTTAGATCCGTGCATAACTGCTCCAACGCGCTCTGCTGCGCTGCTGCTTGGTGCGGGAAGTGGAGAGATGTGGGAACGGGAGGAAATGGAAGGAAAGAAATGAGAATTTCCTAAGCTCTTCTCCTTCCATCACTGCCAGTGAGATCGGTGAGATCTGCTGCGCTGCTGCGTGTGGGGGAATTTGTGGGTGCGAATAGCTTGGGAGGAAGAGAGAGAAAACATTAACAAAATGTTCCTACATTCTTCACATCCTTTCAGCGACAAATGTTCCTAGTTTTCCACCACTTTGCACTGTCGTGGCCTTCCTAATGTGCAGAAGAACTGCGTTATAGCACTTTGCACCGCTACTGCAGAGCAGTGGGGGAAGGAATATGGAAGCTGAGGAGGGGAAAACGGATCACAGAAGGCCGGGCTTAAGCGATACCATTTTTTAGACGCCTTTATTTTGGGTGCCACAAAAATTCTGCACCTGAGCCGCTCCAACGAGCAATGCTTTCATTATGGTTCTATTTAGAATCGGATACAAATTGGTTACATGAATCTGCTAGTTGATATCGTTCCTGTTGCTTCGTTACTTTATCTCGTTTCTATTTCGCCGAATTCGCACTTAAAGTCCGCGCAACACAGGAAATCGGTTTTCCCTTCTCACCTTTCTTCCCACGCCCCTTGCGGACTGGCGAACTGGGACTCTTGCTGCTACTAGGACTGGTGGGGCTGGTGGAGGGACGCGAGGAGGGGTTGGTGATCAATTCCGAGGAGCGGCCATCCCGGTCCAGCTCGCCCTTGAGGCGCACCAATGCTGCTTCATGCAGGCGATGCTGCAGCACTCCCAAGCTGAAAGTCAACGCAGTCAATGCAGTCAACAAGGAAGAGGAGAGCGCCCGTCCTGGTCCAGCTCGCCTTTGAGCCGCGCCAGCGCTGTCTCGTGCAGGTGGTGTTGCTGCACTCCCAGGCTGCCAGTCAACAAAGTCAACGCAGTCAACACAGAGAGTCAACGCAGTCAACAGGGGAGAGCGAGGGGGTTAGAGGAGCGCCCGTCCCGGTCCAACTCGCCCTTGAGCGCGCCAACGCTGCCTCGTGCAGGCGATGCGGCTGCACTCTCAGGCTGTCAGTCAGTCAACGCAGGCAACACAGTCAACGCAGTCAACAGAGGAGAGGGACAGACAGAGAGAGTAATTCAGATGAGCGAGTGAGTCAATACCGCTGCCTGCTGCTGGCAATGTTGTACGCAACGTTGCAAGCCGCTGCTGTAGCTGATGTTTACCCCCCTACAGTTTGACACCCGGTGCAAGGGGCCCTTCTCTCACCTCGCCATCACCAGCGCCGCATCCTCATGTTCCACCTGCACCAGCACATCACCTCCTATTCCTCACGCGTGCACCGAATACCATCTTACGGTCGTGCTTCTCAACTCTCTTCTCACCTCGCCATCACCAGCGCCGCTCCCTCATGTTCCACCTGCACTAGCGCGATGAAGTTATGACGATGCTTCCCCTAAGACATGGAAATTTGCTTTCTACTTGCAAATGATGATACGTACCATGTTATGTTTGCAAGTTTCACCATGTGTCGTCTTTAGAAACCCCTCACCTCTCCATCACCAGCGTCGCTCCCTCCTGTTCTACAAGCACCAGCTTGACACCGCAGATGCCGGTGTTGGAACAAATAACTCACTAGTACTCACCTCTTTACTCCAAAGTCAAACCTCTCACCTCGCCATCACCAGCGCCGCCCCCTCCTGTTCTATACGCACCAGCGCGACCGCCAGATGCGCGTGTTGGAACACATCAGCCACTAACACTCACATGTTCACTCCAAAGTCAACGCATCTCAACTTTTCTCACCTCGCAATCACCAGTGTCGCTCCTTCCTGTTCCACTTGCACCAGTGCCAACACCAGATGCTCTGTCGCGATGAAGTTGTGACGATGCTTCCGCGATTCAATCGCCTTCTCAAACACCCGCTTGCTGGCGCTCGAAAACGGCACCTCCGACGCAGGTTTGCCGGCCGACAGACCCCCTGCGGCTGGTAGTCGGCCGTCTCAAATCAACTCGCCGACGGCACCTCGCGGGTTGCGGATAGTCATCCCCAAGCCGAGATAACCGCCAGGTTTCCCATCACTCGCGAAATTCTCCGCAATTAGGCCGAGTAGAAGCTGCTCCGTCGCGACCTTTTTCCGCCCGAGCACCTTAGCTTCCGCCTGAGCCATCATCACGGCTTTAATCGCCCGCTCCGTAAAACGCTCGAATACCGCTATCACGACCGCGTGCCGGCCGCAAGAAGCGGCCTCGCCAGTGGGGCTCACAGAGAGCGATGGAGTCTGAATTTGACGGTCGGAAGCTTCATGGAAGGCGGCCGAGTGAGAAAGATAGAACGAGGAGGAATTTCCGAGGAGCCTCTGACGGTGCAGGCCGTCAAACGCGCCGCGAAACACGGAAGAAGCGGCATGGGAGCGGGTCGTGGACGAATTGAGGTGAGAATTGAGCTGACGCGGAAGGGGAGAGGAACGGGGTAGTGATGAACAGACGAGAGAGGAGGAGGGAGCGATAACTGCGGAGGAAAGAGATGACGGGGAGAAAATAGACGACGGAGACGTCTGGCAGTTCATGGTGATTAGTGAATGAGGTCCTGTGGAGCCAAATTGTGGAATTCAAATTCGATTGCAAAAGCTTTGGACTGCGAAATCTGAAAACGAGAGCTTGGAGTTCAGAGGGAGCTTTTGTAAGACGTCGAGGAGAAAAAGGCCTCTCAAAATTGTTGCTCGCACAAAAGCTGATTCTGACCAGACGCGCGGAGAGACGAACACATACTGAAGCTGGAATTACGAACGGATGAGGAACTGAGCTACGGTATGCTGCAAACACCGGGGGAGGATCGGCTCCAAACACCGAAATTGTATGCATCGCGTACGAAAAACGGATATCAATCTGCATGAGCAGTGTTGGCTGCTTCACCGAGCCAATTGGGACACGACCGGATTTGCAAGTTGGGGACCTCCATGCCAACAGCGATACACGCGTGGTAGCGCAGGAGCCGTGCTTCGCTGGCGTGTCGTGCATTTTCGCATGTTGGTTTCTGATGGGTTCGATTTCAGGCTGGATTCCGCGTCGCCCACCGACAAATTGTGATGTCGCCCTGTTACCACATCGAAAGTAGCCGGCAGTATGCGACGGCGATCGATCGTGGCTGCCACTGGTGGCGCGATTTCAATTCCCGCGCTGCCAATCGCACGATCGATGTGGCAGTTTGAGCCATCCGATCTCGACAATATGCGTGTGCACGATCTTCGCGACAGTCTAAACGAAAACGGGATACATAGATTTTACGAAATGGCGAAGTCATTGTACATTGTGCACACCGATCTTTCACCGATCTTTCACAGTCACTAACAAAATGGCTCTCGGGGGACAGAAATTGGTGTGGTGTGGGTGGAGGGGGGGAAGCTCCATGGAAGCTCACATGCTGCCCGTCTTGTGTTCGCGTGCAACCTGGGTTTCACACTGCGAGAAAGCGCAGCAATTTTGCGATAGCAGCGATCTTCGCCACGGGTAAACTGTGTTGCCATTAAAGTGGTTACCGGCTAGTTTTCGAAACTCTGGGCGAAACCGCAATGAATGAACACTGAATGGCAGCAATCAGCTAAGTCTTGGCTCTGACTGCCCGAGCCCGCCTCGGTTTCTCAACACCTTTCCGCCCTGTCATGCGAAGCTCCGCCGCATCCACGCGCTCAATTCCCCCACACTGCGCCACACTTCTTGCCTCTCTGGCAGACCCCTCCGCTGATTGCCCGAGCTTGCGCGCCGCAAATGCCCATCTGAAAACTGCCAGCTTGATTTCATGACAGGTGACATGGATCCACATTCGCAGATCCAAAGGCAGACTGTGACATGCTGCCAATGAGATCGACGCCGGAGTGAGGGAAGGAAGGTGATCTGCTGATAGCATGGGCTGGGCCGGTCCCTCAAGAGCGCTTTATTGGGCTGAACGACGTGTGATTCCGGGTTACCGCGTCAGCCAAATATGCCTTCGTGGCCTTGAAAAGTAATCCTCGTTACCGTTCTCCCTGTTCAACCGTACATTTTCGTGTACCACTAAGACGTTCCAAGAGCTTGACATCCAAATGCTGCTAAATTTTCTTCCCCAAATGCAATGTGGTGCATGAATGGCTTTCATTAATCAATCAAGCGTCCAATCCACATCCATCTCGTCTACAATCTTCAGTTGACGCTTGCAAGGCAGTTATTTCCCCCTATCTTGAGATGTCAGTGAAATCTTACTCAGCCTTTCCAAGATGGCAGCTTCTACATCTTTGATGTCCTCAACACCCAATATCTTGGAGCACTCTTCTTGAAAATGTGGATTGCTGGAATCCGCCACTATGGCTGCAAGGCTGGTTGCCAGATCTGGCAAGCAATTGCCAACCTGAAAGACAAACTCATCATCCACTGCTCCACTCGACCACAAGATAGTGTGCATGGCATTGCTTGTTTACTTTCGCTTGATGTACGGATGAAAACTCTCCAGGAAGCTGAGTCTTGAGCTGTTGCAAGGATGCGATAACTGCATTCTTGACAAGCTTCAAAAGGATCTTCCGCGGAACAGTCTCAGATTTTGCGCTGCTTTAGGGGAAGTCCTCAAGAGGGGGTTGGGTACAGCATACCGTAGAATGCAGTGCACGTCAACCAAAACGAGCAAACACAATATGTGGGGAAATTGAGCGCGTGGATGAGATATGTTGGCAGGGCATATGAGATATGCTGGCTATGCAAGAGATATGCGCGTGGAAAGGTGAGAAAGCAAGAGGCATGGGTGAATGGGAGCAAGACACATACGATGAGATATGTTGGCTGTGCAGATGGAGACATATATTGAGGTGCTTCTCCATATAACTCTTCTCGGTGTGGAGAATACCGTAAAAACTGTGAATTGAAGCATCCGCAATGCTGATTCCGAAACCGCTCCAGAGCTTGCTTTCAGATAAGGCCATTATGAGACTGGATCCATCAAGAAGGGGCGACCAGTCTTTGAACACCTTCACCTGGAAGTGAAAAAGCACTTATTAATGCTTCAAAAAAAGGGAGAAACAGGATCATGGTCCGTAATCTCGTTTTCACTCACAGTGATGTCGTCCTCTGACCCTTCTTCGTACGAAACAATGCAGTCCAGATTCCCTGACCGGTGAGTCGTGCTTCCTGATGTGACGCTTGGAGCAGCCTTTGGCTGCTATTGCTTCATTTCTGGCCTGTGTTCACGTTCTAATAACAAGGACTGGATCACGCCTGCCTTGAACCTTTCTAATCAGCTGAGCTCAAAGGCTTCGTCATCTTGAGCATATGATAACTGTATCACTCCAAGGGCGGCCTCTTTTGGTGCGGATGGTAAGTCATGGATCAACGTCAGAAACTCGTCGCAAAAATTTCCCAAGGTAAGGCTCCTATAAGTCTGAAACGTGTCATGGAAGATGAGGTGGTAATTCACGCCGCAAGTAAAGAACCAGCAAACAAATTTGGAGTATCTGTGATTGAAGTACGGTAACCTGAACACAAACAAGGTGTAATTTCAGTATAAATCATTGCGTTCGCGACTTGTGGCATAACAATGTGTACGTACCATCCCGACGAGCTCGTAGAGTCTCAACGCAGCATCCTCTACGACTCCATGAAAATCGAAAGAAACCTCAAAGCCAGAAAAGTAGGCTCCCTTTGGCTTCCCAATCGAGGGGAGCTGAGACCATGTCGGTTGTCTTTCAGCTGGAATGTCTACAACATACCTCTTGACGTCGGTGTCATGAATTCCTGTGGCAATTACCCACATGAATGTTTCCATTAATTCAAACCAGAAAATGCCCACAACACACTTACCTGTGGTCATCAAAGCAACGGCGTCACCTAAGGGAAAATCGGGAAACTTGATGTTTTAGATTTCTCCCAGGCAACAGATTGGCTACAGCTTTGGAAGGTTCCGAATGGCCAACAGAGTCTTGTAGAGCTCTCACCCCATGCAATATGTAGGAATCCAAGTGCCCCAGCCGTCTGCAGGAAGGAAGTAGACGAAACTAGACGATTGATGAAGGTTGCGGGATTTTTGTCTGCCAGGCTCTCCAGTGTGATTTATCGCAAATGTTCCTTTTGAGATTTCGACATGATCTGAATTGACACCAGCAACTTTGGCTAGCGAGATAGTGATGCATCTGGAATCTGCTTCATCCATAGATGCAGATTGACAGCACCTAATGGCTTCGATGACCAGAGCGTGAATTGCTGCCATTCCGTCTACCCTAGCAGGACAGACCTCCATCTTGCGATTTGACAAAGAAGAAACGGGAGCCAATCAAGCCTAGAAGGAGAGGATGATCGTCGTCAACTAGCTGTGGTATTGCGATGAAGTGCTACCGTATCACCCCGGATTGAAGCGCACCTGCGCTTATAATAAAACATTGATTTATAGGGGGGTGCGCTTATAAATGAGTCACGGGCATAAGCGCATGCGCTTATATAATGACAAATGTAGAAATATATTTTAAGCGCACCAAAATGTGCATCTTAGTCTTGCAATTCCAGTCGAATCGAAATGTTAGCGCGTCATAGATCAGAATCGCGCGATTGTCTGCCAGCGCAAGGGTGGGCGAGGACACGTCATTCCGTAGGGGAATGTGTCACCGGCCCACTGTTGCGAGGCACAGAATCCGGTCGCTCGCAGGGCAGGAGCACGGTCGAGCCCCCCCCCCCCCCCACGTTCGTGCTGTCAGTCAGCTTCAGCTTCGCGCCCGTTTCGGTTTTTCGCGAGGCAGAACAGAACGGGCGATTTTGTCGGCCGCTTCTCGTGAGGGTTGTAGGGTAGACTCGCTGCAAAGCGGAAAATCGTTACGGAAATTAGAATACAATTATGCATGCGCTTATAATAAGTAAAGTTTTTACAGGGGGTGCGCTTCTAATTGAGGATCGGCCATAAGCGCATTGCTCCAGATATAAGCGCATGCGCTTTTAATAGGCCTGCGGTTATATCCGGGGCGATACGGTATTGGAGTTTTATGGATGTTCGCTTGGGTTCTAGGGCCTGGAGAACCACTCCGAGAGGAATTAACGACGCTTCGACTAGAACGAACGAGTACACGGTGTGCAATTCCTAAACATCAACAGTGCAAAACAAAAATATAAACTATTCGAAAAATAGCTTCGTTCTTTAACGGATTCAGTTGACGATTCTCCTCTCCATCGATCTGGATAAAATCTGCGCAAGGGATAAAAAAAACAAAACAAGACAACATATCCGGTTGAGAAATGGGAGTGGCAGTTTGGTGGGGAGTGATATTTGAGGTAAAACAAAACGTGTACAGATCAAGCACTCCACTTACCCCTGGTCTGTACAAAGTGCTGCTTAAATCATCAACGCACCTTTGCATTCCCTGATTGGTCGAAGTGAGCCCGTGACACAACCGCCTGGTTGGAAGAAAACAGCCACCCAACCTCCACACAAAACAATCTTTCTCCCGACAATTCATCCACCTTATGCACATGACTCCAGACTCTCTGAAAGGCCACAGTGGCAGCAGGGGCAGAAAGGGGAGGAGGAAAATGAAACGAGAGAACGAGGAAAGATTTGAGTGGTAGAATAGATGGGGTCCGAGGAAACTGCGGGAAGGAGGATCGGACAAAATAGGGAGATTGGGCAAAGGGGAAGGGATACAGAAATAGAAAGAGAGGGGGTGGGAGGAAGGAGGGAGCGAGGATGAAAAGTAAGGAGCAATCCAGCAAAGCGGGGACAACATCTCATCGCAAGAGTCATACCCTTCCCATAATCCTGAATTCTAATAGCTTCCCTACCTCTGGGAGCAGCATGAGCGTCCCATCCTCCAAAGCAGAGGTCTCCATCTGCCTTGACACTCCGTTTGGATTGGCTCTGTCAACTCCAGAGCAACAAGTGATGACGAGATGGATGGCTGCTGGCACGAGGGTGGGGGGTTTAAGAGGGTTGTGAGGATTGAGAAACGGTGTATGAGGAAGCGACAGAGGCAAGAAAAGGGGAAGTAGGGAAGTGGAAACGAAAAAGAGCAAGACTGTGTTAAGCTCGCATACAAATGATGACGGCTGAGGAGAGCCTGAGGGGAGTGAATCAATCAAATAATTGAGTGAGTGCATCAATGACTGAATGACGTCAGAGTTACCATCACTAGCAACAAGAGATCGTGGCGTTTGAGTTGAACCTTACAGCTGTGGGCACTTGAGCTTCTCTCGCCGTCACCTCCCACCGCCCCTCAATCTCCTTCACCCTGCCTTCCCTCACTGCCTCACTCCCCTCCCCCTCCTCAACCATCTCCGAACTGAACAGTGCTGCTCCATCCGCCAGCTCAGCGCCGCCTGAAAACGGCTCCACCCACTTCTCCCTGTGCACTGCCAGGCTGGCAAGCCGAGGCACCGCTACAGCTCCTGCTCCTCTCCCTTCGTTTCCTCCTCCCTTTCCTCCTTCTCTTCCCCCTCCTCTTCCTCCTGCTGCTGCATTCACTGGTGTGAATTGCTGCACAACACGCACTCTCACTCTTCCCTTCCCACTCGCAGCTTCCACCCCTTCCATCGCCAAGCAATGCTCCACCTGAAACGGCCCTGCTGCCATGCAGCCGATCCCCTCGTTTGAATCACCCTCGTTAGAGTCACGGGTTGTGGAGTCAGTGCCACGTGGCACCCACTGAGTGGCCCGCATGGCGTCCACGCTGGCAGGCGCGGGCATGGTGGAGGACTGGCCAGCTCGGACGAGCAGATAGGAACCATCCTCCGTGAATGCAAACAAGTCGCCAGCAGCAGCACCACCACCAGCAGCAGCAGTCCAGCAGCTTGCAGCACTGCTGGAACTTCAATAACCATTATCAGGACCAGCGGAGCCGTCACCAGCTGCACCAGTCACTAGCCTCAGAGCCGTCCGTTCCACGCTGTATTTAGGCGGAGACGCCGCCTCACACCCCGCAGCAGGCGCGTACCTCACGAATGAGGAGTGAATCTCGGCATTCCCAAGGTTCTCCTCCACACTTGCCGTCACGCCACGGCCAAGGGACTCCCCGCGAGTTACGCCGGACGTCTGGGACTGCCACGCGTATTGGACCAGCCCCCAGTCGCGGAACGCTACGGGAACGACGGATTGCGGCAACTCCAAGGGTTCGCCGAAGCGCGAGAAGTCGACGGAGTACCCCGCCCACTCGCCGGAAAACGCGGCGGAGAATGCGGGCCACGCGGAAACGGCTGGCGGGGTTTGAGCGTGTGCGTCGGGTGCGGTGAGCTCAGTCACGGGTGAGATTGGAGCGCTTTCTTGCGTTCCGTTCGCTTGTGCTGCTGCTGACGCGTGGATGGAACGGGAAGCGCGCTGACTGTGCTGGCTCTTAATCCGTGCAACGAAAGGTGAGTGTAAGGCGTTGCTAAAACGGTCCAGCTCGTTGATAGGACCCGGAAGCGCTTGCCGGCATGAGCGGCGCAGTGTGAAGGTTCGCGGCGCGGTAGCACGAATCTTAAGCTGGTTCGCTGGGGTTGCGCGACGGATTTCGGGTTCTTTCACTGGCGGTACATGAAGGCAATGGGACGACAAACCCGACCCTCGCGGCACTCGCCGGACGCAGGACTGCATCGCGGCTTGCCTTACATTTCAACGTCTCTCAAGATGGACGTAAGCGACATAAGAGATAAGGGGATGCGAGCTAACTAGGGCAGCGAAGCTAATCGATTCTGCACTGCGCGTACATGGTCGTGGTGAGAAGACGTAGACTAGGGTGAAATTTGCGACTTCTCTATTGGATTCATCGCTTGTCAGCACACATCCTGAGTTTGTACAATCTAGCTTCATTAGAAGCTACAAAGCAAGGGTCAAACAGCAAGGACTTGCTGCCATGTTGCAGAAATATTGAAAAAGGTAACTTTTAAGATTGCTGAAGTGCGAGTCACTCTAAAGTTGCGTAAAAGTTGCAATTCCGCAACAGGGTTTAGGGTTTAGGGTTTAGGGATACTCACCGCATACAATTCCGCAACATCCCGGACACCTTCCAGTGACCGCATTGCAACCGTTGCGTTGCTTCCACTCACCCGAAATATTACCAATATGTTGCGGACACCACGAGTTACAACCCAACGCCCACGTGGCAACCGAAACCGTACGCGCGTCAACTCGCGTTCGGGTGTACGTCAAACTGTACACTAATCAAGTTCCCACAGATGTCGCTTCCCTACAAGCAGCACCTAAAAATACTAGAAGCAAGCCCAAAAGTCAAGCCTTGTTGCGTATGCAAGCTCGGCTAAATCTGCCTAATGATAATCCTCTCCCTGTACATATTTATTTCTCGTATCAGCATTCGCCTTCTTTCGAAGTCCGCACAATCTTTGCATTTACAGCCATCACATTCCACATGCTTTTGCTGCGGTTGCTGCTGCTCTTCCTGCTGCTGCTGCTGCTGCTTCCACCCAGAGCTATTCAAGCTCAACTCACACAGCCGTGTGTAGATTCAGCTCTTTTTACTCCAGGGATACCGTGGGCAGGCGAGGCATCTGAAGAATGTACTCCGTGCCTGATTTAGACGCGCTGGCAGCGTGCTGCCAAGCCAGGACCCTCACATGCAGGTAAGTTGAGGTCAGGGATGACGACCCGGGTACAAGGTGGCTTCTCAAAGCTCGCCCGTTCCTCCAATGGCTTGCATTCACATTGCTCCACCCACACGGCCCTGTAGTCACTGCTAGCTTCTGCTGAGCAGTCTGGTGCAGCATCGGATGGAGGATGCTTGTCAGAGAGGACAGTTATTCCCTGGCTCTCCTTGCTCCGGACGTAGTCGGCCCAACTTAGTCTCATGCTGCGTTCTTCAAGCAACATAGGACCTCCTTGCCGCTGCGTGATTGCTGTGTCCGCCACTTCAACAGCGTTTCTTGCTGCCTTGTAGCTGGATGCTGCAGGCATGGTCGCCATGGGTTCTGCTGCTGCTGCAGGAGTTGAAGCACAGGCCCTGAAAATCCTACGCCGACGTCGAGCGTTGCTGCAGGCAGCACCATCACTGTGGGAGTCACCATGCTTGTCACCGCGACCCCGTTTCATCCTTGAGACTCTTGACACTGCGGCGTGCTCTCTCACCAACTCCTTCGCCCAGGGACTGCGCGGCGCCATCATGTCATTATGATAATCTCAATAAGCCCGACCTTAGAGCTCGGAACTTTGGGGAAGCCGCGTACTGGGACTCTCAGCGTACAATGAAGAGTTTAGGGCAATCCGAAGTCGTGACGCCAGGGCTGGGGGGGGAACTGACACTACAGTGGGAGTGGGTGGGAGGAAGCGCGGCGCTGGTGAATAGTGGGCGCTCGGTAGGAATGCTAATGGAAGAACGACTGGGGTAGTAAGTCGTTTTTCAACACCCATTTCAGCCGACGTATGAGCTGAAGACCGACCCGCCACTGCTGAAGACCGACCCGCCACTATTCGATAAGCTATACCTTTCGTTAACGCCATCTGATTATATTTTATGCTGGCAGATTTTGTCCGTGATGCGCCGTCCGTTGGGAGCTCATAAAAAGGTGAGGCCACGTAACCTCGTGATGTCACATGCTCATTTCAGCTACCCGGAAAAGGCAAGGGCCAAAAAAGTCGCGAAAAAAATAGTATTGAGGTGATACGGAGACACATGCCAGCCGAGACACATGACCACGGGCCACGTGATCTGCTCCCCTTATCAGCAGCATTCGTAGGAACAAGCGGAGGGGATAGCTTTGGTGGGAGATTGTGCTAGCACGCGCGCTCGAACCGTCGATTCGTAATGAGAACTTCATCGTGTAGATCAGTGATCGTATACTACCTCTATAGCTAGCTGATCGTACATGCCAAACAGAAAGCACCTTAGACAGTTTCTAAACCCTCAGAAAAAGGCGGTGAACATGACGCGTGGTTCGAAGCACGTGGGTTTCAACTGAAACCTTCAGTTCGGTGGATATGAACAGTCGCCGCAAATCTAGCCAGATCAGAGAGTTTCGGCGAAGGTTATCACACTCACAAGACTACGTCACAATGGCATTGTTCTCTTGCCGCACAAGCAAACAGAGCCCTCCGCACAAGCCCTGCGGGAAGCATGTTCCTCGAAGGGTCAACACTCCCGCGGTATCGGCGAAAATGCTGCTAACGACAAAGCAGGTTTGCAATCAGTTCTGCTTTTTTTTCGTTGACCATGCCCAGGCTGCCCAGGATGCTCAAAACGTTTCATCCCAACCATTCACAAACCTTCGGCCTTTGATATATTTTTGTGGTGAGTAAATTCATCGCTAAATGTCCCAAAAACGGGCGTTCAGATCTGCCCGTTTTTGCTTGTGCGTCCCCTTATTCAACCTCGGATGGGCGGATAGGGTTCGCACGGGCGGTGCCTCCCGTTTGCCCGTAATTGAAGTTTCGAAGTAAGGTATGAGCGGACTAGTTATGATGCGTTCTGTTACCCATGAGCGCACAAGAAAAACTACCAGGTTCGGTACACAATAACGAGTTGGGAGGCTCGACGTGGGCTTTAAGCCTTGTCACGCGCGTTCCTAGAATATTCGTCAGGGAGGCCAAGCACCCCCAATGCGCCCACAGAACGATACCAATGCAGTGTGGGAGAGAAAACTCAGAGCGTGTCACCTCGGGCTCGAATCCCCAAATTCGAGCAGGCGTATCGTTTCCACTGTACAAACACTGTCCCATGTAGTTCCGGAAACAAATTCGAACAGAATAACAAATGTGACAGCTTGTTCTCGAGGTGACGCCCCCCTTGTTCGAACAAGCGCCTTGTTCGAATATGCGACGTCGCACAAAATCGGGCGACGGAGTGAGGCGTCGAATCCACCGTTTGACGGTTCGCCAGCCTCTACGAACAAGCCAAAACGCTTTCGCGTTCAATGCGACACTCGCAAGCCAAAAACACATTCGTGGGCGACGCGACGCATGGCTGACCAATCAAATGTGCCGTCCCTGCGGAATTTCTGTCACCAAGGTCTTGGCGTTCGAACAACTCTGTTCACACGTGCAGCGTGAATCGCTACCCGCCCGATGTGACAGCGTTGTTCGGATGGGCGACAATTCCGTCATGCGACGTCGTAGAAGCCCATGCGAGTTGTGGCGAAACAAGTAAGATTTCACTTGTTCGAACAAGAGTGTTGTTCGAACAGCGAGGTGACAAGCCCTTGATACGGAATCTGGAATCAGGGGCTGTCGCTATCAGGGAATTTTCCCTACTGGCCCTTGAATTCCATGGCAAGGTTCTCCATGAACCCTGAAATTGATGGGTTGCAAAATCTCTAGCCCTGAACCTTTTCAGGGCTGATTTCTGGCTGATTCCTGACTTGTTAAGGAGAAACTTTTGGCCCTTCCCTGAAATGAAGGGGGGATTTCAGGCGAACCCTGGAACAAGAAACAACTCAATACCCCTTCCTTCCCCCCCCCCCCCCACCCCACCCCCCCCTCAATCAACCTGACCTATCACCCCATTTCAAGTTTGTGGTTGGGCCGGAACTCGAACCCAACCTTGACGGGCTGCTTGTGCCAATCATAGATACTGTGGGCCAAAACTCCAACTCCCTTGCGACGACACAGAGAAAGCAGCATATTATGAGTCTAAGCTCCATGCTCTAAGCTCTAAGTGATAACTCAACTGCTCTTGAATGCAGGGTTTTTTTTTTCTTCTTCTTCTTCTTTTTTTGAGATGCGTATACATAACGTGAATGCAAAGTTATCGGTGGTCGTAACTGTGTTTGCTTATAATATGTGCAGATGTACTTGTTGAAAAAACGAGGCCTGTAAAATTTTCACCCTAAGCCTGATTTCAAGGGATGAAAGGTTTCCAGCCCTGAAGCCTAAAGGGCTGATTTTCGGCCCAAACCTGCTAAATACAGGGTCGTACATGCCATGTCCCCTGATTTGTCCAGGTGCCCCAAAACCAATCGACAGCCCTGTCTGCAATATTACGAGTTTTTGTAAGGATCTTATCTGACATTCCTTAATGCTCACCTCAGCAACGTGTACAAGACTGGTCGTTTCTTCGCCCTTTACTGCTAACGGTGTTCGCCACATTCGCCAAACCTTACACTGCTAGACCTGGCCAAGTCGGCCTACGCTTTGGGGCTAGCCCGAACCTCGTTGCCAGTATGGCACTAGCTAGCTCGCACGCACCGTGTTATCGTTTGCGATTTTCACTATAAATGTTTGCTCACATGTTAGCTCACATTTGTACTCGTTTGACTCAATAGTGCAATCTTCACTCGCTCGTTCAATTGCACCCGTAACACTTGGCTACCAGGGTTACTTTCCTTCGGACCGCGCATTTTTCCAGAACCAGCACTCTCATTTTTTTTTTTTCCTTTTTTTTTCACTCGAAGGGACATACGCCTCTCAGCGTACTAGGAGCCGCTGTCCCCGTGCTCTCTCGTAAGCACGTGCAGCCACGACTGCGCCTAGTACATAAGCCGGCCGACGTCCTTCGAAATGGCGGATCAGATTAACCTCGCCGACCTCACGCAGGAGCGGCTGGACGAGCTGACGCGGCAACTGCGCGAAAGCGCAGAGGAAATTGCGACACTAACGGCAGAGCACGAATCCCTCCAACGCACAGTCAACCATGCACAGACATAAACACAAGCAACACCAGCACCAGCAGCACCAACGACATCCCGACATGAGAGCGTGGGACAACGCTTGACCGCTGCTAGTGATGGCGTCGCACGAGAAGAAGCGCGCGACGACCACGGCACGACACACTGCAGAGCGACGACTGCGGCAGAAGACCAACGTCGCGTCAATATTGAGACGCAGAACAACGACTCAACCCTTCTCTCGCCAATGCCTCTCAAGCCACAGCGTCCACTGTGCTTTGACCCGAGTCAACGGGGTGGTCCGGTGTTTCAATCGTGGATTTTCATTATGAACTTTTTCTTCGACGCCAACTATGTCACGTCGGATGCGGCAAGAACCCGATACGCCGTATTGTTGCTGTGAGGATCCTCCATGGATTGGTGGCACGTCATCGTCACGAAGCAGAGCGACTACGAGCCGCTACCGCAAGGGGAGGGACCTTCCAGACCCACGATCCCTTGGGCACCGTCGTATTGCAAATGTCAGAATAGTAGGCAGAACGAGGAGCCATAGCTAGGGTTTAGCTAGCTAGGCAAGAGAAAATAGGCAAAGGAGGAGGTTCACTAGCAAACATTGGGATACATATAGCAAACCCTAACAGGGCTGTACTCACTATAGAGTACCCCACTGCAGACTAGAGAAACATAACATTCTGACACACCCCCATAGTCAAAGTGGGGTATAATCAGCACAGCAAGTAGTCATAGAGCAGGTTCACAAGGACAAGCAAAGCTAGAGGCATTCACAGAGGGCAAGTGAGGAGGAGGAGGGAATGTGAGAGGAGAGGAGATGGGAGGCGACGACGGATGCTGCAGACACACGGTAGCGGCTGGCTCAGTGGCTACCGAAGCAAAGGCCCGGACTACAGGAGTAACTGGCTCTCCGGCTAACTCTGAGCGGCTGGAGCAACTGACCCACGGGCGACTGGCGACTACCGGAGATTGTAGCCTCCGGACTACTAGCGCTGCTGGCGACACGACGGCTCAACCTCCGCTCAACCTCCCCCAACTGTCCCGCCCCCCTTTCACACACCCCTTGCTGCACCCCTAGCTCCACTCCCATGTCACCCCCCTAGCACCACTCCTTCGGCTCCCACACACCCACCCCCCTCAGCGGCAGCTGCAGCAGTGGGAGACGGAGGAGGAGGAGCAGCAGGGAACGGCTCACACACCCGCCACCCCCATACCCGCCACCCCCATACCCTCCAACGCAGGGCAGAAACGCGGGTAGCAGGTGGGGCGGCGTGTGAGCAGAAGCAAGGCGGCGCGCGGGCCCCCAGGGCGCCTCGACGAGCGACGGGAGGGGGCGACGCGCGGGCCCCCTGGGCGACGGGAGGGGCGACGCGCGCCCCCCCAGGGCGCCGCGACGGGCGACGGGAGGGGGGGGCAACGCGCTGGCCCCCAGGGCGCCGCGACGGGCGACGGGAAGGGCGATGCGCGGCCCCCCATGGTGCCGCGACGGGCGACGGGGCAGCGCGCGCGGGTTCCCGGGGGCGACTCGCGGGTCGACGGGGGCAGCGCGCGGGTCGACGGGGGCAGCGCGTTGGTCGACGGGGAGGGATGCGCGGGTCGCCGGGGGCGGCGCGACGGTCGACGGGGGGGACGCGCGGGTCCCCGGGGTGACGCGTGAGGCAGCAAACCGCCGCGCGCCTCGGGGCGCACGGCGGGCAGAAAACCGCCGCGCGCCCCGAGCGCACGGCGGGCAGAAGCGCGTGGCGGGAAGAAAAAACGTCGCGCGCCACGGGGCGCGCGACAGACAGGACAGCAGCAGCGGAAGCATGTGGGCCCACAGGCCAGGAGCGCAAAGGCTCTAATACCATGTCAGAATAGTAGGCAGAACGAGGAGCCATAGCTAGGGTTTAGCTAGCTAGGCAAGAGAAAATAGGCAAAGGAGGAGGTTCACTAGCAAACATTGGGATACATATAGCAAACCCTAACAGGGCTGTACTCACTATAGATTACCCCACTGCAGACTAGAGAAACATAACATTCTGACAGCAAAGTCACCCAGTATCACACGTGGGATGCGTAGTGCACGGGTCTGTGTGGGAGATTCGAGCCAATCGCGGTGTCAATTTCCGCACGCTAGAAGCTGCGCACTTGGCGTCAACTCGGTTCCGTCCAAGACTGTGGATTTCTGGCGCTGTGTGAGCAAGCGGGGTACATGCATGAAGCCGAGCACGTCGATCGCTACGTCGGAGGCCTTAAAAACGAAATCGCGCAAGAGATCCTGCTCCGTGGCGTCACGGACTTCACAAAATCCTCGCCATGGTGGGAAAAATCGATTTTCTCTGCTGGCCAAGAATGGGGTCCTACAACAATTGGGGACGAACGAGAGCGCCACGATATGCGCCGTCGCCGCGAATGTCACTTCCGCACCGTTTAAAGGGCGCTTCTTCGCGTGCAATCGGCCCGGGCACCGCAAAAGCGAATGTCCAGAGGCTAAGGGGAATAAGGGAGCTGAGCAGCAGAAAGGGTCTAAGCAGTAGGGAAACGCTAGGAGTCAGTAGCAGACGGGCCCGCTACTAACCAGACTCGCCGCTCGCCCGACCCAACCGACCCTCACCGAGTGACAGTACCGATTCACGCGGTCGATCACACTCGGATAAACAAGGAGGGTACCATGGTAGACAACCCAATACTGCACAGACGGAAAATTCACATAGACTTAGTTAAAAAATTTGTTGACAGATGAGCTAGTCACAACCTAATCAACACTGCTACAGCACGGAAACTGCAACTGCCACTAATCCGATGCTTACCTAAGATCGACGCAAGACTGGTCGACGACAATGCACTGGCGATACGGGAACCCGTGGACCGAGTTTGGATCCGCTGCGGGGGTAACTTCACATTCACCCAGAAAATGCTGGCCACAACCCTCGATAGAACCGACATTTTACTCAGTCGTGATTGGCTGCAATGACATAACCCACAAATAGACTAGACGACGACTAACTACAGCATGCAAGTCAACGGTAACAGCATCACCCTACCTCGCTGGAGCTCGCCTGAGTCTTCGTCGATTCGAATCAATGCCATCACGATGAAACGCGCCGTAGCGGCAGGAGCTGCTGTGTATGCTGTTGACTTCTGTGAAGCCGAGGCAGCAGAGCAACCAAGCGACTTACAGAAACTGCTCGCCGCCGTATTGGATGACCTGGCAGAAATCCAGAGGCAGTACAAGGAGATATTCCCCGACGATTTACGAGAGGGGCTGCCACCTCAGTGACCGCACGCCCACAGTATACATTTGGAACCGGGGGCAGAGCCGACAGTAGAGCGACAGTTCAGACTGACCCAGCCCGAGCTGGACGAACTTCGGAAGCAGCTGGATAACTTGCTCGAGAAAAAAAAATCATTCACCCGAGCTCGTCACAGTTCACCGCATTGATCTTATTAACGCCGAAAAAGGAAGGGGGATTTCGCATGTGTATCGACTACCGTGTACTAAACAAAGTTACCATCAAATCACGTTACCCGATCCTGCGAGCCGACGAACTGATCGACCAACTTTGCACAACTTGCTTTTCAAAGATTGACCTTAGAAGGGGTTACCATCAAATTCGCGTCAACCCACTCGACTGACTGGAAACTTCCTTCTGGACCCACTACGGCTCTTTCGAATATACAGTCATGCCCTTCGGACTGACCAATGCCCCCGCGACCTTCCAAATGACGATGAACGAGGCATTCCGCCCGCTTTTAGATAAGTTAGTCATTCTCTACTTAAGATGACATACTAGTTTACAGCCTCGGCAGAACACACCACTTACGGGACATTGAAGCAGTTTTTAAGGTTTTAGTTGAACACCGCCTCCTCATGAACACTTCTAAATGTGAGTTTCTACAGGACAGAGTGGAGTTTTTGGGCCACGTTATTTCGACCAACGGCGTGGAAATAGACCCAAAGAAGAGCGCGACGACTCAGGCCTGGAACCCGCCGACCAACCTGAATCGAGTTGCAAAGTTTTTCTGGGTTCGTCAACTACGTGCTCCGGTTCGTCCCCAACATGGCGAAGCTGACTGCCCCGCTGACCGACCTGCTGAGGAAGGAGGTTGAGTACACTTGGGGGAGAAAGAGCAAGCTGCCATTTCTGCCCTAAAAGAAATTTTGTGCCTTTTCACATCGCTGATCCTCACCACCCGTTTGAGCTTGTCACCGACGCAAGTAACATCGCCGTTGGAGCCGTACTGATGCAGAACTTCAGGAACGGCCTTTAGCCAATCGCGTACGAGTCCCGCAAACTTCATCCACCCGATCGCAATTATCCGATACATGATCGTGAGATGCTTGCCATCGTGCACGCGTTCAAGGTGTGGCGGTGCTACCTGATAGGAGCAGACGTGACCGTACGGACATACCATCGCTCGCTATAGTACCTTCGCGCCGAACCGAAACTAAACCCACGATAGATCCACTTGTTGGGCTATATGGAGTCCAACTTCCACTATACAGTAACGTAAAAAAAAGGTGCATCGAACATCGCCGACGCCCTCACCCTCCCCACGTCCCAACTACACGGCATACTACTCGTCCAATCCAACCCGCTACTGACCGGACCATTCACCCACGGCTACCACATCGATCCATTTTTCACCACTGGGAATTCGCAGCAGCTGACAGGAGGCTAAGGGAGTTTATTACGTAAGACCGGAACCAACTTCATCTGGGTACCAGCATATTCACTGCTACGGGATTTACTACCGCAAGCAGCACATGACGGGGTTACCTCGGGTCATTTCAGGGTAGAAACAAACGCGAAAACAACTACAGCGGTACTATTACTGGCCGGAACTGTTGACCGATGTGCAGCACCACGTGGGATCGTGCCCCACGTGCCAGGTGATGAAAAGTCCGCGGAAGAAGGCGGTCAATTACAACCAATTCCGCCACCCGAACGAGCCTGGCAGCAGGTGACCATGGATTTCAAGCCCCGGTAGTAACGACAAGGTCATGGTCGTCGTTCATACTGAAAAAAATGGCTCATTTCATTGCGTGCAAGAAACCGATCTCGGCCCAAGAAACCACTCACCTGTTCATCACATCCGTCGTTCGCCATCACGGGATACCAGCAGCAATCATCAGCGACAGGGACACGAAGTTTACAAGCAACTTTTGGAAGAATCTTTGGGAGCAGTTTGGGACCCGACCACTATTCAGTTCGTCCTACCACCCCTGGACCCAGTAACAGACCGAGAGAACGAACCAGACCATGGGGCAACTGATTTGTGCCACGTGTGACGACCCCGCAAACGGGGAGCAGCAGTTGCCGTTGAAAGAGTTCGTTTACGACAATGCCACGTCAGCAACCACACAGTAGTCGCTGTTCTACCTAAATTATGGGCAGAACCCTACAGTGCCCATGACGCCGAGTCCGGACAACCCGACACCACGAGCGCAATATTTCGCTGAGATTCTGGAGAATGCCCGAACACGCGCAGCGTAGGCAATTAAAAAAGAGAATGTCATCACTAAGAGAAACGCTGACCGCCATCGCCGCCCCGTCACATACCATTCAGGAGACTACATTCTGCTCGACACCCAGAACCTACTCCCGCCCGTCACCGCCCATCTCCTGTTACCTGCCGACTGGTACATCAGCCCGTCATTCCACGTCAGTTTACTTCGCCAGTACATCCCGACCACAAGCGAACTGCCATGCCACCGACCACCCTCGACGACTCGTCCGGCATCAAAGCCCGTCGTCGACCCCGAGAAAATTCAGACCCATTGGATTCGTCACCCCCAAGGGTCTCGGAGGATCGAATTCCTCGTCCGCTGGAAAGATCGCACCCCAACCGAAGACAGCAGGGTGCCCCTGGGCAGCATCGAAAAGCACCATGTCCTCCAAGTGTACCTGCGAAGCCGGGGATTCCGCGATATACACGCACTCGCTTAGTGGAGGGGCTTCTTGAAGAGGGGGGAAGTGTAAGGTTTGTTTCGACATTCCTTACTGTGCACCTCAGCAACGCATACAAGACGGACAGTTTCTTCACCCATTACTGCTAACCGTGTTCGCCACATTCGCGCGTCACTTTTGCCAAACCTTGCACCGTTGGACTTGGCCGGGTCGGCCTACGCTTCGGGGCTAGCATCGCACTAGCTAGCTCGCACGCACTGCATTCCTGTTTGCCGTTTTTGCTATAAATATTTGCTCACATTCGTACTCGTTTGACTCAATATTGCAATCTTCACTCACTCGTTCAATTGCACCCGTAACAGTTTTTGAAGGACGCATTCTTTAAATATATATAGATTTTGACAAGCAGAAAAGACATTATTGTAGCAGTTGTGAAGAAATGAGGAATGAATGAACTAGGAAAGTGTTGGGTACAAATATGAAACCCTAGAAACTTGTACCCCTTAGTGTCTACCCCACTATAGCCTACACAGGCTAAGTCATATATGTCTGACACACCCCCATAGGCAAAGTGGGGGAGAACAAGGGGTCACAAGACCAGTCAAGCAAAGCAAAGCAAGCTCAGGGTGGATCACAACGTCACCACACATTCCGAGCACAAGTTCAACGGCCACAAGGCCAGTTCACATGCAGGATTATAAATCAAGGTGAACAAGCAAGACAGTGATCGCAACCTAGCAAGGGTAAGCATGCAGGTGCAGGTATATATAGATCACAGTACAAGTAAAGTCAAGAGGTAAGCAAGTGAGGCCAGGTAGGCACAAGACCTAACATAGTACAGAACCGCTGATGATCACAAGGCTGAAGTGCCTTGGTAAAGATATCAGCAGTGTTGGCCTGAGAGGCCACGTAAGCAAGGCGCAGCTGGCCACGCTGCTGCAGCTCACGTGCAAGGAAGTAGCGAAGAGCAATGTGCTTCGTTCTGTGCTCCAGTCTGTGCTCCTGACACAAGGCCAGCATGGCCTTGTTGTCTACGTACATCACTGGAGGAGAACGAGGCGGCTCTCCCAGGTCGGTCAGCAGGTAGGTGAGCCAGCGTAACTCCTGTGCAGCCATGGCCCCTGCGTAGATCTCGGCCTCACAGCTGGAGCCGAGAACAGAAGACGAGCGGGTAGACCGCCACGAAACAGAGCCCGAACCAAGGCTGAAGGTGTAACCCTGTGACGACCGCTGAGTAGCCAGGTCGTCAGCCCAAGAGGCGTCTGCGTGACCAGTGAGGACAACTCGAGCCCGTCCTCCAAGCACGAGCCCCATGCCCGACGTACTGCACAAGTAGCGCAACACCCTCTTAGCAGCATCCATGTGCTCCTTCCTGTGTCGGCCAGGAGCAACATAGCGTGCTAGGATGCTAAGAGGGTAGGCTAGGTCAGGTCGAGTGCAGGTCATCAGGTACATGAGGCAGCCCACAAGCTCTGGATACGGGCCACTCGGCTCTACGGACTCATCCGAAGGCAGAGCTGAGAGCGAGTGGCGGGTAGGCAGAGGAGTGGGCTGTGGCGAGGAGTACGTGAAGCGGAAGCGCTGAAGGACCTGCTGCACCATGTGTGACTGAGTCAAGGTAATGGTGCGCTGTGCTCTGTCCCGGGTGATCCGCAAGCCAAGATAGCTTGTCAGCTCACCCAAGTCTGTGCACGTGTGTCTCTTCTGCAGCTCCGACTTCACGTGGGCGAGTGCCTCCGTGTCAGCAGTAGCAAAGACCAGGTCGTCTACGTACACGAGAACGTAGAACGGCGGCAGAGTGGTGTCGGTGCGTAGAAACAGCGACGGGTCAGCAGTAGAAGGAGCAAACCCAAGAGCAGCAAGAGTCGTCCTCAGTGTGTCGTGCCACTCACGGGGTGCCTGGCGGAGACCGTAGACAGGCCGCCGGAGGCTCCACTGGGTACCAGGAGGAAACGACCCAGTGAAGCCAGGTGGGCGGCGCAGCCAGATCTCCTCGTGCAGGCTGCCCTGTAGGAAAGCAGTGCTGAAGTCAAGAGAGTGAAGCTCGTAGTCACGCTGAGCGGCGACGTGCAGCAGAACCCGAAGAGTGGTCATCTTCGGGGTAGGGGAGAAGGTCTGGAAGAAGTCAACTCCCTCACGCTGACTGAAGCCTCGTGCAACGTAACGCGCCTTGAAGATAGGCGGAGAACCCGACGGCCGCTTCACCCTGAAAATCCACATGCCACTGACGATGTTCGCCCCAGGCGGGGGAACCTCGACGACGTAGGTGCCTGTGGACTTCCAAGAAGCCATCTCTGCGTCCATGGCTGACAGCCACTGAGAGGAGTATGGACCCTCTATCGCCTCTGCGTAAGAGCGCGGGGTCGGGATGTCTGGTGCATCCGGGTCTCCCTCAGGGGCAATCAGCATGGACACGAGATGAGATAAAGCAGCGGCAAAGCACTCAAACTCCTCCTGCCTGTCCTCAAGGACGTCCGTGCCAAGAGCACACTCACCCCCGACGGACGGAGGACAGACAGACTCAGACTCAGCAACTAGACTAGCGGCGTAGTCGAGACGACAGTGAGCAGCAAAGTCGACAAGCTCAGCTACAAGAGCCGACGCAGACGTAGTCTCAAAGGAAGGGTCAGTGACAACAGTAGCGAGAAGACGCGTGACAGTAGGACTGGCAGCGCGAGCAAGGTCTGACGGCGGGTCAGGGACGTCAGGAAGAGAGGACGCGGGAGGAGACTGCAGAGGGACACGCTGTGGAGCAGTGGAAGGACGAAGCGACATCCGGTGTGTGCCGGGGACAGCAGGAGGACGCTGACGCGGAACACGACGACCAGTGCGAGCAGCACGAACAGGCGACGCAGAACGAGACTCAGGCGACGCAGGACGAGACTCAGGCTCACGACGCTCCGTAAGACCTCCTGTCGGACCAGTGTAGGGAGAAGGACCAGGGAGTGGCGAGGCAGGCTGTAACTGTGACTGCGACTGGACAGGCAGAGGACAGGCTAAAGAGGGAGTAGGACCAGTAGCAGGCGGGAGACCAAGAACCTGCTGAAAGAGCGGAATGAAGTACGGCTGCGGCCGCGCAGCGCCTCCAGAACCAGCAGAGACAGCACCAGTACCCTCAGCTCCAGGGTCTCCAGCTACAACTCCCGCAGCACCTCCAGTACCTCCAGTACGAGCACCTCCAGGGCCAGCGGCCCCAGCAGCTCCAGCACCAGCAGCACCTCCAGCAGCTCCAGCACCAGCAGAACCTCCAGTAGGTCCAGCACCAGCAGCACCTCCAGCAGCTCCAGCACCAGCAGCACCTCCAGCAGCTCCAGCACCAGCAGCACCTCCAGTAGCTCCAGCACCAGCAGCACCTCCAGCAGCTCCAGCACTAGCAGCACCTCCAGTAGGTCCAGCACCAGCAGCACCTCCAGCAGCTCCAGCACCAACAGCACCTCCAGCAGCACCAGCATCAGCAGCACCTCCAGTAGCTCCAGCACCAGCACCAGGAGCACCTCCAGTAGCCCCAGCACCAGCAGCACCTCCAGCAGTAGGCCCCCTAGCTCCAGCAGCACGGCTACAGCGCCGAGCGTACCACTCACGAAGCTGCCGTGGAGAGAGAGGCTCCCGCCGCAACGGGGCACTCGGAGGACCTCCAGTCTCAGCACCCCCAGACTCAGCAACCCCAGGCTCAGCACCCCCAGGCTCTGCACCCCCAGGCTCCGCACGCTCAGGCTCAGCACCCCCAGACCCAGCACCAGAGTCAACAGCTACCTCGACAGGCTCGACTGCGTCTACCTGGGACACACCTGAGGGGGCAGGACCCTGAGGGGGGAGGGGGTCAACCTGGGGAGGACCTGGCGCGAGGAAGAGCGGCGGGGGGGGGAGGGCGGCAGTGCGGTAGGGGAAGATACGGTAGTAGGGAACCGACTCGTCAAACGTGACGTCCTGAGAGGACAGAACACGGCGCGAGGTGGGGTGGTAAAACCGCCAGCCAGGCGCGTCAGGGGGGAATCCAAGGAAGACGCAGGGAACGGCACGGGAGGACAGCTTATCCGCCGACAAGTCGCGGACGAAAGCTCGAGATCCCCAGACACGGAACGCAGACGCATCGCCAACCTTCCCCGTCCACCGCAGAGTGGGGGAGGTCTCCGGCATGGAGACCCGGGGCTGAAGGTTGATCTGATGCGCCGCGTACTGAACCGCGAACGGCCACAGATAATGGGGAGTAGCCGCATGGATCATGGACGTACGAGCGACATCCATGACCATGCCAATGCGGCGCTCGGCAATCCCATTTTGCTGTGGAGAGGCCGGAAGCGTGAACGTCTGGCGGATGCCCTCCGCCCGACAGTAGGCCTGCAGAAGGTCGGAGGAAAACTCTCCACCTCTGTCTGAGTGCAGACGCACAACAGGAAAGTCCGAGCCGAAACTCTCTCTGAGCTGGAGACGAGCAGCGCGGATCCAGTCGATCAACACCTCAGTGACCTCACCCTTGCGGCGCAAGGGGAAGACTGTGGTGTAACGCGAGTAGTCGTCAACGCCCAGCAGGAAGTAACGCTCGTGACCCTGTCCACGGACGCGGGCTGGGCCCCACACGTCCATGTGAAGAGTCTGCAGTGGGGCCTCTGTTGGAGGAAACTCGGAGGAGTGAGGAGCGGCGCGTTGCCGACCCTCGACGCAGGGAACGCAGGTAGGGGCAGGCCCCGGAGGAAGGGGAGGGAGGGACTCAGGAAGACCCAAGACCAGGACACGGGAGGCCATGCCTCGAAGACGAGGCAGGGAGGGGTGACCAAGGCGGTGGTGCCAAAGAAGAGTCTCGTGGGCCAGGAGGCGACACGAGCAGGGGGCAGACTCAGGGCCAGACCAGGACACTGCAGCAAACACCTGACCCGACGCGGCTACCTGACGAGGAGGAGACTCAGTGGTAAGGGTGTACAGGCTGGACCCTGGCCTACGGGTGAACGTGGCCAGGTGACGACCCGTCCGAGCACACGTGCAGTGCGTCACACGCTGGTGGGCAGGGGTGAACTGGTGAACACCCCCATCCTGAAGATCAGCACCCGCCACCAAGTTCGTAGAGAACGAGGGGAGGTGAAGACCAGACAGCGAGCCGGACGGAACAGCAGGACATGGGAGGACAGTGGAGGAACGGGCCACAACTGGTCCCCCAGAGGGGTCATCCAGAGAGACTGCCACCGGCCGACTGAGCGGCGAGAGGGTGGTGCAGTCGCGAAAGAAGGAGCGGGAGGCACCCGAGTCAAGGGTGAAAGTGTGCAAGACCTGAGCCGACGCGGTACCTGAGAGAGCAGCCTCACCAGCACCTGGAGCAGCAGACTCACTAGCACCTAGAGCAGCAGCCTCACCAGCACCTGGAGCAGCCTCACCAGCACCTGGAGCAGCAGACTTAATGCCCGGGTCGGGCGGAACACACAGGTAACAGTCACCCTCATCACTAATAGACACAGCATACATAGCAGCAAGGATAGCATCATAATCAAGATCAAAGATAGCAACCCCGACTTAAGCAGAATATCCCAGCGAGGGATCTCCGAGGAGCCAGGGAACTGAGTGCGCCAGGCGTCAGTCAGGCGGCCGAAGCAGCGTGGTGTGGTGTGCGGGCCTCCGCACGTCTCTCCACTGCGGTCGCCGGTGCAAAGAACGTAGGTGCAG
Organism: Closterium sp. Naga37s-1; assembly: GCA_947471745.1. Classification (NCBI taxonomy): domain Eukaryota; kingdom Viridiplantae; phylum Streptophyta; class Zygnematophyceae; order Desmidiales; family Closteriaceae; genus Closterium; species Closterium sp. Naga37s-1. Next base: position 68,336 of record CANJKZ010000764.1, on the reverse strand, counting down.
GGACCAGCACCCCCAGACCTCCCACGCCCAGCGTACCACTCACGTAGCTGCTGAGGCGACGGGGTCTCACGGGAGCGCTGCTGCTGCTGGCGCTGGCCACCGCTAGAGCCTCCCCGCTGCCCACCACCACCCCCGCCACCCCCACCTCCTCCGCCGCCGCCGCCACCTCCACCCCCACTCCCGCTGCCTCCGCCGCCTCCACCTCCACCGCCGCCACCTAAGCCCCCAGTCCCGCCACCACTCCCACCTCCACCCCCACCCCCTCCTCCTCCTCCTCCACCGCCACTACCGCCGCCCCCGCCGCCCCCTCCACCCCCCTTGCCCCACTTGCCCTTGCTGTTGCGGCGCTTGCCACTAGGGGCAGACGCAGTGCCGACCGACTCGGTGCCATCGAGGTCGACAGCAGCAGCAGAGGCAACAGAAGGCAAAAGAGGGACGGGGGAGCACCCCTCAAAGAAAGGGGCACGGGGGTCACCACGAGAGGCTCCTACAGCGACTATACTCTTCTCAGCTGCAAGGAGGTGCTCCTCGAGGAGGTCAACGGTGAGCGTGGTGGGGCAGAGGGAGAGGAAGTGGTCCCTGACCGAACGGAGGGAGTCAGGGAGCCGGGTGATGAGGTAGTAGAGAGTTATGTACATAGGGGGGGGGGTTCTTGGCACAGAACTCGGCAGGAAGCGCAGCGCGGTAGCGGGTGTCACTAGTGCGGAGGTGCGTAATGAGGTCAGCGACTGTGGCAAAAGCGGCTAGGTCAGGGAACAGGTACGGCAGCATGAGGCGGCTAAGGGCAGCAGTGGCAAGGGAGGAGTAGCGTGCAACAACATCAGTGTACAGAGTGCTAGCACTCTTGTACTGACTAAAGTGCGCGCGCTCAGAGGAGGGCAGGTGACTACGCACAGCAAGGCGAGCAGCAGCATCGCGCGTGGTCCAGACCGAGCGAACAGTACTAGCAGCATCAGCAGCAGGGGCAGCAGAGGCACCAGACGTGAGATCGAACAGTGAGAGGCCGTCTTTGCTATCGCACTGCAGGAAAAGCTGCAGATCATTTATCCAGACCTCAAAGTCTACCGCTCGACCCTCAGCATCAAAGGTAAGAACGTTGGGACTAGCCATGACAGCAGCAGCAGCAGGCTAGCAGCAGCAACAGCAGAAGCAGGCTAGCAGTAGCAGCAGCAGGAGGGGCGCGGCTCGGCGGTGCGCTTACCAGGGGCGGGTGGGTAGAAGCCCGCAAGTGGTGGGGCAGGGCCGAGGTGCGTCGGCAGGATCAGGGCCGCGACAGGGCGGCAGGGCAGGGCCGCGACTCGGCTGCAGGGCAGGGCCGGGATGGCGGCGGCGGCTGCCACGGCAGTGGCGGCGGCGGCTGTCTCAGCAGCCAGCGGCGGTAGCTGTCACGGCAGGAGCGGCGGCGGCTGTGACGACAGCAGCGGCGGCGGCTGTCACGGCAGCAGCGGCGGCGGCGAACGGTCGTGGCGGAAGCGGCAGCGGCAGTAGGCGCGACGGCAGCTGCTGCTGGGGCGGCAGCAACGGGGCGGCAGGGCGGCTACGGCGGGCCGCGAAGAGCCGTGGAGGGGGCCGCAAAGGGCCGCGAAGGGCCGCGAAGAGGCCGCGAAGGGCCGAGAGGGGGGCCGCGAAGGGCCGCGAAGGGGCCGCGAAGGGCCGTGAGGGGGCCGCGAAGGGCCTTAAGAGGGGCCGCGGGGCCGCTAAGGGGTCGCGACCGGGACCGCAAAGGGGCCGCGAAGGGGGGCCGCTAAGGGGGGGCCGCGAAGTTTTAGGGCAGGACGCGAAGCGCGTTTAGGGCAGGCTAAAAAAAATTTCGAAGGTGGGCCCAAGGAAGAAACGGTCCCACTAGGGAACCCGCTCTATACCATGTGAAGAAATGAGGAATGAATGAACTAGGAAAGTGTTGGGTACAAATATGAAACCCTAGAAACTTGTACCCCTTAGTGTCTACCCCACTATAGCCTACACAGGCTAAGTCATATATGTCTGACAGCAGTAATTCCACATATTGGAGGACCATGATATGGTATTTCCTACGCTGTCCCTTATGCATGTGTTTATTAACTGAGCTCATTGCTGCTGGCTTAATAGAATGTTTAAAAATGTTGCGAGAACTGGTTATTGTTGGATTGAGTGTGTACATATTGTTTTTGTTTGCTCTTTTTTAAGTAAAATTGACCGTCTCTAGCACACCTTGTCTTACTTCTAAGCTTTAATTGCAAAACAAATATATGATTTTATTTTGCAAACATGATAATGAGAATGCAAACATGTTCCACCAGCTAACTTGTACACATACCACGCGATAGATGATAATGAAATTCATCTAGACGAATGTGAAAGCACAATTTCGGATCTGAATACAAATTGTCGACCACCTCTACAAATGTGCAACACCTATTTTTCACGCGAATCCGTAGCGGATGCAATCACATGCCCATATACCCAAGGCTTTTCTTTCCTCAATCCCAAACCCAAATATCGAACCCACTCTCGTGCAGAAGAAGCATCACATGAGCCAACATTCTAGAGGGAAATTTAGGCAAAGCACGTATTGCCGCTGACTCGTAAGGCAATTCCGGCTGGTGCGACGATGAGCACAAATAGCAGGTTGTTGACTAAGCCGTCACATCCATTTCCGTTCCAAAAAGCGACCGAAAGCATCCCTCAGAGTGGGAGCAGCGGCAGCAGGGAGCTTGAGAAACGGAAGGCACAGACCCATCTCACACACGTCAGGGCGAGGCAGGCGGATCACCACCGGCTCCCCATCCTCCCCGACATCCACCAGTGCTGTGTCGCCAGCTGTGAACGCGCCCTCCCTGACCCCGCTGACGTCACCCAGGGGTGCGCTGGTGTCATCTTCTTTGGCGTCAGCTGCGATCGCAGGGAGCAGCACCGAAGGAACGGATGGTAGAGATTCCGACAGGTCACTGCTGCTGACGCGGCGGTGGCGGTGCCTGGTGTTGCTGCTGCTTTCCCCCGCTGCCAGCACAGCCTCGCTGATTGGATCGTCGACCAATCGCGTGACGGCACATCGCAGTGGACGCGCCCCATACGCCCTGTCGTACCCCTCCTCACAAATCCGCTCCATGAGTACTTCAGAAATTTCCAGGTTGATTCCCTTCTGTGCAAGTCTATCAGCCGACTCCTTGACCATCATGTTAGCAATCACTCGGATCTGGAGGGAAGGGGGACAAGTGGAGGGACAAGGAAGCAAATGTAAACAGGGTAGAGGGGTTTGCTGCACGAGTGCTCTGACACTTCCAGGTTGAATCACCTCTTGGTCTATCGGTCAGCCGTCTCTTTCACCATCGTGCTGGCAATCACTCGGATCTGGAGGGAAGGTGGGGGAGATGGTTATGGTGAGGGTGAGGGTGGGAAGATGGGCGAGACGTGGGAGGTGGAGGAGGCTGGACAGGTGCGGATGGCTTATGGGGAAGGTGGCATAGAGGGTGGTAAGAGCAGTAAGGAATGTGAAACCATGATTCTCCAAGACTGAAGCGTTATGCACAACAAGGGTGTGCATGCGTGAATAACGCATTTGTTGTGAAGCACGCTTCAGCCATGGAGATACCTGGTTCACATTCCTTACTGCTCTTACCACCCTCTCTAGAGCTCGGAACACCACCACCTCGTCGATTCGGATCATCAGCTCTGGCCAAAAGTGCGTCTTCGACTCTTCCACCACCACCTCCCTCATTTGCACACACTCCTCTGTTCTCTCTCTCCCTCACACTCACCTGTTCCCTCTCACACCATGCTCACCTGTTCCATTGCAAGGGCTCGAAATACCACCACCTTGTCGATCCTGTTCATCAGCTCAGGCCAAAAATGCGTCTTCAACTCCCCCATCACCACCTCCCTGTCTCATCTGCTCTCCCACATGCAAGCACACCTGTTCCCTCTCCCGCATGCCCACCCCAATCCCTCTCTCACCTGTTCCCTCTCCCGAATTCTGAACACCACCACCTCGTCGATCCGGTTCATCAACCTTGCATTCCCCTTTACACCCACACACTTCTCCCTTGCTCAGCTGTTCTTTCGCCAATGCTCGGACCACCACCGCGTCAATCCGGTTCATCAGATCTGGCCGGAAACGCCCCTTCAACTCCTCTCCCCACTCAACTGCATCACATGCCCTTTCCCTGTTCTCACCTGTTCTCTCTCCAATGCTCGGAGCACCAACACCTCATCAATCCGATTCATCAGCTCCGACCGGGAAGTGCGCCTTCAACTCCTCCATCACCACCTCCCTCATTGCCGCTTACCGCCCCGCATCCACCTTTTTGAGCCGTACACACACAGACACACTTTCTCTCACCTTCTTGCATGCTCACCTGTTCCTTCTCAAAAGTTCGGAACACCACCACCTCATCAATCCGGTTTATCAGCTCTGGCCGGAAATGCCCCTTCAACTCCTCCACCACCATCTCCCTCATCGCTGCATACTGCCTTCTCAGACGTACACACGCACACACCTTTCCCCAACCCCCCCCCCCCCAAACGCTCACCTGCACTTTCCCCAATGCTCAGAACACCACCACCTCATCGATCCGGTTCATCAGCTCTGGACGGAAGTGCGCCTTCAACTCCTCCATCACCACCTCCCTGTCTCACCTCACCTGCTCACCCCCCCTTACCTGATTTCTTGCTCACCTGTTCCCCTCTCCAATGCTCGGAACACCACCACCTCATCAATCCAATTCATGAGCGCTGGCCGGAAGTGCATCTTCAACTCCTCCACCACCACATCCCTCATCGCTGCATACCGCCCCACTTGTGCTGAGACATACACACGTGCACCTGCTCCCACCTCTCTTACCCACCTGTTCTCGCGCCAGTCTCACCTGTTCCCCTCTCCAATGCTCGGAACACCACCACCACGTCAATGCGATTCATCAGCTCAGGCCGGAAGTGCACCTTCAACTCCTCCATCACCACCTCCCTCATTGCCGCATACTGCCCTGCATCCACCTTCCGAGACGATCACGAACACGCAAACGCACACGCACACACACTTGCTCACCTGTTCCCTCTCCAGTGCTCGGAACACCACCACCTCATCAATCCGATTCATGAGCTCCGGTCGAAAATGCGCCTTCAACTCCTCCATCACCACCTCCTTCATCGCCGCATACCGCCCCGCATCCGCCCGTCCCTCTCTGCCCCCATCTCTCCCCCTATTCCCATCAGCAGATGCATATTCTCCTGGAGTGAGGAAGCCGATTCGGTGGGTGCCCCCCCTTGCAATGGCCTGAGAGCCCACATTGGACGTCAGGACTATCAGGGCGTTTTTGAACGACACGTGGCGGCCCTGGATTGGTCAGAAAGGAAGAAAGGAGAGGAGGGTGAAGAGGTAAAGGGCGGGGTGGGTGGGTGGGTGGGTGATGAATAGAGACTTGGGAGCATCAGAGGAAACCAGAGGATCAGAGGGTGGGAGCATCAGACAAAACCGATGCAGTGGTATAGAGGCTTGGGTATCAGCAGTTTTGAGGGTATCAAAAGCACCAGCCGGACACAGTAGATAAAATACATCAACATTTCAAGCTACCCCCACCTCACAACAGACAAACAACACCCACCTGCGAGTCAGTAAGCCGCCCGTCTTCGAAAATCTGCAGCAGGAGATTAAAGACGTCCGGGTGTGCCTTCTCGATCTCGTCCAGGAGAATAAGACAAAACGGCCGCCTGCGGACGGCCTCCGTGAGCTTGCCGCCCTCGCCGTACCCCACGTAGCCGGGCGGCGCTCCAATCAGCTTGCTGACAGCGTGGCGCTCCATGTACTCACTCATGTCTAGACGAATCATGGAATCTTCCTGGAAGGCAGAGGATGAACGAGGGCAATGCAGGATGGAGGGGAATGAGGGGGGAAGCTGCGATCCACCCACCCGATGCATTCGATGGGAATGATGCATATATCCAATCAGCTTGCTGACAGCATGGCATCCAATCAGCTTGCTGACAGCATGGCATCCAATCAGCTTGACTCCAAGATTACCAGTGAATCAAACTCACCGATCCATAGTAGTGAGCTGCCAGTGCCTTGCACAACTCCGTTTTCCCCACCCCGGTAGGTCCCGAGAACAGCAGAGCCGCCACCGGCCTTCCCTCCCCCTTCAACCCCACCCTCGCTCGCTGCACCGCCCGTGCTATCACCCGCACAGCTGCCCCCTGCCCCACCACGCGCGTCTCTAGTGCCTCTTCCAGCCCTGCCAGGTGCTGCTGGTCCGAGAGGGAGAGCTGCTGCAGGGGGATACCGGTCCAGTGGGCGGCCACTGCTGCTATGTGCTCTGCTGTGATCTCCGTGGGGCTGGTGGAAGGGGTAGAGGACGAAAGAAGAGGATTGAGGGAAAAGGATGGGCGGCTGGAGAGGATTAATGTGCCAAATGAATTTTTGAGGTACAATTTCTGAGAAATTTCAAAATCAGCCAAAAAAAAGAAAAAGGTGGCTGGAGAGGATCAATGTGCCAGAGGACGGTGACAGACAATGGTGTTGACGTTGGTGCGAGTGTGTGTGAGACTAAGACGATCGAGGAGTGGCGAATCTCACCTGTCGTCCTTGTCACTGCCAGTGATGCCACTCCTGGACTGACCAGCAGCGGTAGCGGCGTCAGCAGCCGTGGTGCTGTTGATATGAGAGTTGAAGTGTGTGAGTCCGACAATGGGAGAGTGGCAGACCTCACCTGTCGTCCTTGTCACTGCCAGTGATGCCACTCTTGGAACGCCCCAGCAGCGGCGGCGTCAGCAGCGGTGGTGGTGTCGATGGGAGTGTTGAGTGAGTGAGAGTGACACGAGGCTGTCAGTGTGGGTGTGCGTGCGTGTGTGAGAGTAAGACGATCGAGGAGTGGCGAATCTCACCTGTCGTCCTTGTCACTACCGGTAATTCCACTCTTGGAACGACCAGCAGCAGCGGCGGCGTCAGCAGCTGTAGTGGTGTTAATGCGGGTGTGGTTGTTTGTGAGAGTCAGACGACGCTAAATCTCACCTATCCTCCTTGTCGCTGCCAGTGATGCCACTCTTGGACCGACCAGCAGCAGCGGCGGCGTCAGCAGCCGTGGTGGTGTCAGCGTGGGTGTGATTGTTTGTGAGACTCAGATGGTGGTGTCATTATGAGTATGATTATGCGTGACGGTAAGAGGTAGGTTTCACTCACCTGTCGTCCTTGTCACTGCCAGTGATGCCACTCTTGGAGCGACCAGCAGCAGCAGCGGTGGTGGTGGTATTAATGGGAGTGTTAAGTGTGTGATTCATACGGTGATATTGGCGTGTGTGTGAGTGGTGAATCTCACCCGTCCTCCTTGTCACTGCCAGTGATGCCACTCTTGGAGCGACCAGCAGCAGCAGCGGCATCAGCAGCGGTGGTGGTGTCGGCATGAACGTGGTCTTGAGAGAGGAATGAGGTGAGCGAGGTGAAGGGATTCTGGCGAGCATATGCCTGTGGAAGAGAGAAAGAAACAAGGGGTTGGGGGAAGAAGGGGGGGTGAGAAGCACCAGCGGCGTCAGCAGCGGTGGTGGTATTGGGGTGAGTGTGAGTCTAGAGAGAGGAAGGAGGTGAGCGAGGTGAAGGGATTCTGGTGCACATGTGCCTGCAAAGGGAGACACAATCAGAGAAAAGAAGAGAGAAGTCTGAGGGATTCCAGCAGGCACAGGCCTGGAGATGAGAGGAAACAGAACACGTGGAATACGGGAGCAAGTGAACGAAGGAGCAAAAGAGCAAGGGAAAAGGGGAGCAAGGGAACAGATGAGGAGTAACAGATGAGGAGTGAGGGAACACAGCAGAGGGAGAGGAAAGAGGTGAATGAGGTGAGAGCTTTGCGGCAGGCCGCCTCCCCTGCCGCTGCTCTACTGCCACACTACAACCTCAGTATTTAACCCCTCGAGAACCTTGTCTCACCACACACAAAACTGTATCAAACCAATCCTCACCGCATTGGAACCACCTTCACCGCACTGCACCCATTCTCACCGCTTCATGTGCAGCCTGCGCCATCCTGATCTCCCGCCAGTACTCCTCTGCACCCCTCTCCAGCACCCCACTCACCCTCCTCCTCCTCCCCTTGCTACCCTCCACCTTGCTCCTACAGGCTTCTCGCTTTGAGGCACTTACCTCCAAGAACAACCCGATCTAAACGCATTGAACCCATTTCCACCGCACCGCAGTAGAACCACCCTCACCGCATTGCACCCATTCTCACCGCTTCGTGTGCAGCCTGCGCCATGCGAATCTCCCGCCAGTACTCCTCTGCACCCCTCTCCAGCACCCCACTCGCCCGCCGCCTCCTCCCCTTGCTGCCCTCCACCCTGCTCCTACTAGCCGCCTTGTCTATCAGGTCAATTGCCCTGTCGGGCAGGCAGCGATCGGGGATGAAACAAGCATAGAGGGTGACTGCTGCTGCCAGAGTATCGTCCGTGAGAGTGCACTTGTGGTGTGCCTCGTATAGGTGCCTCAGGCCGTGCAGAATCGCCAGAGCCGCCTCCTGAGAGGATTTCAGGGTTTAGGGAGGGAGCGGAGGAGAATAAGGGACAAGGGGTGGTGCTGTGAGTCGCCTGCTCCCCTCCCCCGGCTGCCCTCCACCCTGCTCCTGCTCGCCGCCTCGTCTATCAGGTCAATGTCCCCTCGGGCAGGCAGCGATTGGGGATGAGACGCGAGGAGAGGGGAGAGGGGAGAGGGGAGAGGGGAGAGGGCCACAGCTGCCATGAAGTGAGAGCACACTTGTGGTGTGCCTCGTACAGGTGGCGCAGACCTTGGAAGTATGGCTAGAACGGCTTCTTGGGAGGCGGGAAAAGGAAAGGGGGGAAGGAGAGAGAGGAACAAGACATGAGAGGAGGGGGAAACGGCTGCTGCCAGGGCAGAGTCGGTGAGAGTGCACTTGTGGCGGGCCTCAGGCTCTGGAGGATGGCTGCTTCCTGGGAGGGGGGAATCTGGAGAAAAAAACTGATAAAAACTGGAGCGGCTTCCATAAGGTTTTCGGCTTTGTCACTGATAAAAAGGAGTTTTTGAGACGTCTCATACAGCTAGTTTTGAGACGTCTCATACAGCTTCCAGGGCGGAATTGGTGAGAGCACACTTGCAAAAGTTTCGGGCCAAAGCCTTGTCCTTCTTCCCATGTCGAATCCACCCCACCCCCGGTACAAAAACACAGCCACCCACTCACCCCTGATGGCTCTTCCATAGTCAGCGGCTGAAACTTTTGAGTCGACTCAAAATACAGCCACCCACTCACCCCTGATGGCTCTTCCATGGTCAGCGGCTGAAACTTTTGAGTCGACTCAAAACACAGCCACCCACTCACCCCTGATGGCTCTTCCATGGTCAGCGGCTGAAACTTTTGAGTCGAATCAAAACACAGCCACCCACTCACCCCTGATGGCTCTTCCATGGTCAGCGGCTGAAACTTTTGAGTCGACTCAAAACACAGCCACCCACTCACCCCTGATGGCTCTTCCACAGTCAGCGGCTGAAACCGCATGGCCAATGCTTTGGCCCTCTCCGCACACGATAAAAGAGCATCCCACTCACCTCTGAGGGCTCGTCCAGAGTCACGGGTTGAAAGCGCCTGGCCAGCGCATTGACTTTCTCCCCAATAAAGAATCACCCATACCACATCTGCGTTATAGCAGCCTCCCACTCACCTCTGAAGGCTCGTCCACAGTGACTGGCTGAAAGCGCCTAGCCAGAGCCTTGTCCTTCTCCAGATGCTTGCAAAACTCATTGGTGGTGGTTGTGGCAATGCACTGGTGGTTGAGGAGGAGAAGGTGTGTAAGCGAGGGGTTAGAGTGTAAGCGGGCGGGAGGGGAGGGTGGGGGCAAGTGGGAGTGCATTAGATGCGAAGCCAGAGCCTTGTCCTTCTCGAGGTGCTCGCAAAACTCATTGGTGGTTGTGGTGGAGATGCACTGATATGGAGGGGGGGGGGGGGGGGGGGGGGGGGAAGAAGGAAGAGGAGAGGAGAGAGGAATGGGAAGGCATAAGGCACTGGACAGATGCGAGGCTATGGTATGGTGTGAGCCTTGTCCTTCTCGAGGTGCTCGCAAAACTCATTGGTGGTTGTGGTGGCGATGCACTGATGAGTGAGCACCGTTCCCCTCGTGACATAAAAACAGAAGATCTAGCACAGATGGTGTTGTGTATATCTTACATAATCATCGCACTCTACTGGAATCGGCACTCTTGCCATCCATACCTGAATCTTTCCCCTAGTCAAAGCAGTTTTGAGCAGATTAGAGATGTCTGAAGCTGAACCCCCACCTGCCTCGTCCCCTTCCTGCGGCTCCAGCTCCCACCATCGTGTGCACCTCTTCTATCATCAGCACCACCTCTATTACCCAGCACAAACACACTAAACCGCACTCAACCGCCCTCTGCCTCACCTGAATCTGCCCCCTGTACAAAGCAGGCTTGAGCAGGTTCGAAATATCCAATCCCGATCCCCCGCCATCTCGCCCCCTCCCCACGGGCACCAGCCCCCACCATCGCATGCACCTCGTCTATCACCAGGAATATCACCACCTCTGTTACCCAGCACCACTGGACTAAACCTCTCTCAACAGCACTCAGCAGATGACTCTCACCTGAATCTGGCCGCGTGATAAGGCAGGCTTGAGCAGATTCGAGATGTCCAATCCCGATCCTCCGCCGTCCCGTCCCCTCCCCACGGCGCCAGCTCCCACCATCGTATGCACCTCATCTATCAACAGGATCACCTCCCCCGCTGCTGCCACCGCCTCTGCCACCAGCATAGTCACTCTGAGTTCCAGTTCCCCCCTCTCCTTTGCTCCTGCCATCACCCTCCCCATGTCCAGCGACCGAAGGCGCTTTCCCTGGTGGAAGGAATGGGGGAAGGGGAGAAAGAGAGACGGTTTAAACCAACCATCCCACAATGGAGAGCACACTTACGGCCACCGTGAAGCTCTGGTGGAGGAGTGATGCAATGGACACCTTGCCTATCACCACCTCTCCATTGCTGCCACCGCACACTTGAAGCGACCCTTCAAGAAACCCAGCTCACAAAACGCTCACCTGCAGAACTAACTTCACGGTGCATCGTTCTTGGCAATCCTGACCGCCAAGCCCTCCCCTACGGCTGCCTTGCCCAACCCCTTTGCTATGCACCCTGTCCCCCTGTCAACCCATTCCCTCCGCAGCACAACACCGCTCACCTGTAGGAACGGTGGCACGTCGTTCTCGGCGATCCTCAGCGCCAGCCCCTCTGCAATGGCCGTCCTGGCCACCCCCCATGATATTTGCCAAGCCTTGTACTGGCAGAAACCCACTCAACAGCAACAACACCACCCAACTGACCCCTACTGCAGCCACCCTTGTGAGGCACTTACCTAGGAACGGCGGCACATCATTCTCGGCAATGAGCAGCGCCAAACCCTCCGCTATGGCCGTCTGCTGTCAACGTGCCCCTGCTACCCCATTTCCACCCCAGCAACATGACCTCTCACCTGCAGGAACGGTGGCACATCGTTTTCGGCGATGCGCAGCGCCAAACCCTCCGCTATGGCCGTCTTGCCCACCCCTGGCTCGCCCAGCAGCAGAGGGTTATTCTTGGTGCAACGAGCGAGGATCTGAGGGGGAGGAGAAGGAGAAAACGCGAGAATTGGGAGGTGAGAAACAGGGGGAAGCGGTTGCGTGAAAAGAGGGCTATACATGGCCGTCTTGCCCACCCCCAGCTCCCCCAGCAGCAACGGGTTGTTCTTGGTGCGACGAGCTTGGATCTGAGGGGGTAAGGAGCAAGAGAGGAGGGCGGGAGAATGGAAGAGTGAGAGAGGGGACGAAAGGACGAACAGAGGCATAGAAAAGGGGGAGATGGCCGTCTTGCCCCCCCTGGCTCGCCCAGCAGCAGAGGGTTGTTCACGGTGCGACGAGCAAGGATCTGAGGGGGAGGAGAAGGGGAGAGGTGAGAGGGAGAGGGTGACGAGTAGCAAACGATTGGTTCAGAGGGTTGTTTCACGTGCGATGTGCAGGATCTGAGGAGGAGGAGAAGGGGACAGGTGGGAGAGAGTAGAAAGAGGGAAAATAATTAGGCTATTAAGAGGGCTACCTAAAGCCGTCTTGCCCACCCCTGGTTCGCCTAGCAGCAGCTGGTTGTTGCTGGTTCGATGAGCGGGGATCTGGGGGCGAGGGGAAGGGGAGAAGTGGGAGTGGGGGGAGTAAGGAGTGGTGAGGAGGAAAGGGAGGGACAAAGTGTTGAATCAGGAACGCAGACGTCTCCTCCGCCCACCCCTGGCTCTGTCAGCAGCAGCGGGTTGTTCTTGGTGCGAGAGCGAGAGTGGATTTAGCCCTAGGCTGTCGAATACTGAATGCTGCCAACTCCCAAGGCCACCAACGATACTAGATTTGTGTTTAGGAGTTAGCTAACACCCTTGCGTGTTCTTTGAGAGCCCTTCTCCTCCATATACGTTGGCTTTCTCGAGAGTCCTTCAAATTCGCATTCACGGCTGATGCATCACCACTGCTCTTCAAACGACACTTCACAGTGTGAATAGCAGTCGCGATGCACCAACAGTGAATGATACTGGTCACTCATTCTGCAACCTTTTATGGCATGCTGAATAGCGGAATCGAAAGACTTCCGAGAGAGCCAATGCATATAGAAAAGAGAGGTTTTTGGGGAATGCATAAGTGCTAGCCAACTCAGGAGCAATCTCACCCTGCACCGCAATGCTTGTTCGGTGTACACACCCATTATCCCCATTACAGTCATATCTCAGCACAAGCACGCACCTACACCACCCGCACAACCTCCTGCTCTCGACCAATCACCGGGTCGATATCTCCCTGCACCAAAATAACCGTTAGATGCTCCATAGAGTCATGCAACCAGTCATAATTCCACACAATCACGCACTTCACCCACCTGCACCAAACTGACAACCTCCGCCTCTCGGCCAACCACCGGGTCGATCCCTCCCTGCACCGCCATGGCCGTTAGATGCCCCCACTCGTCCACTATCCCTGTTACAATCACATCTCAGCACAAACACGCACATGCACCACCCTGGCGACCTCCTCCTCTCGGCCAATCACGGGGTCGATCCCTCCCTGCACCGCCATGGCCGTTAGATCCGTGCAGAACTGCTCCAACGCGCTCTGCTGCGCTGCTGGTTGGTGGTGGGATAGGGAGGAATGCGGTAGGGTGGGTTGGGGTAGCGTGGGGTGGGACGGGTCGATCTCCCCTTGCGCAACCATGGCTGTTAGATCCGTGCATAACTGCTCCAACGCGCTCTGCTGCGCTGCTGCTTGGTGCGGGAAGTGGAGAGATGTGGGAACGGGAGGAAATGGAAGGAAAGAAATGAGAATTTCCTAAGCTCTTCTCCTTCCATCACTGCCAGTGAGATCGGTGAGATCTGCTGCGCTGCTGCGTGTGGGGGAATTTGTGGGTGCGAATAGCTTGGGAGGAAGAGAGAGAAAACATTAACAAAATGTTCCTACATTCTTCACATCCTTTCAGCGACAAATGTTCCTAGTTTTCCACCACTTTGCACTGTCGTGGCCTTCCTAATGTGCAGAAGAACTGCGTTATAGCACTTTGCACCGCTACTGCAGAGCAGTGGGGGAAGGAATATGGAAGCTGAGGAGGGGAAAACGGATCACAGAAGGCCGGGCTTAAGCGATACCATTTTTTAGACGCCTTTATTTTGGGTGCCACAAAAATTCTGCACCTGAGCCGCTCCAACGAGCAATGCTTTCATTATGGTTCTATTTAGAATCGGATACAAATTGGTTACATGAATCTGCTAGTTGATATCGTTCCTGTTGCTTCGTTACTTTATCTCGTTTCTATTTCGCCGAATTCGCACTTAAAGTCCGCGCAACACAGGAAATCGGTTTTCCCTTCTCACCTTTCTTCCCACGCCCCTTGCGGACTGGCGAACTGGGACTCTTGCTGCTACTAGGACTGGTGGGGCTGGTGGAGGGACGCGAGGAGGGGTTGGTGATCAATTCCGAGGAGCGGCCATCCCGGTCCAGCTCGCCCTTGAGGCGCACCAATGCTGCTTCATGCAGGCGATGCTGCAGCACTCCCAAGCTGAAAGTCAACGCAGTCAATGCAGTCAACAAGGAAGAGGAGAGCGCCCGTCCTGGTCCAGCTCGCCTTTGAGCCGCGCCAGCGCTGTCTCGTGCAGGTGGTGTTGCTGCACTCCCAGGCTGCCAGTCAACAAAGTCAACGCAGTCAACACAGAGAGTCAACGCAGTCAACAGGGGAGAGCGAGGGGGTTAGAGGAGCGCCCGTCCCGGTCCAACTCGCCCTTGAGCGCGCCAACGCTGCCTCGTGCAGGCGATGCGGCTGCACTCTCAGGCTGTCAGTCAGTCAACGCAGGCAACACAGTCAACGCAGTCAACAGAGGAGAGGGACAGACAGAGAGAGTAATTCAGATGAGCGAGTGAGTCAATACCGCTGCCTGCTGCTGGCAATGTTGTACGCAACGTTGCAAGCCGCTGCTGTAGCTGATGTTTACCCCCCTACAGTTTGACACCCGGTGCAAGGGGCCCTTCTCTCACCTCGCCATCACCAGCGCCGCATCCTCATGTTCCACCTGCACCAGCACATCACCTCCTATTCCTCACGCGTGCACCGAATACCATCTTACGGTCGTGCTTCTCAACTCTCTTCTCACCTCGCCATCACCAGCGCCGCTCCCTCATGTTCCACCTGCACTAGCGCGATGAAGTTATGACGATGCTTCCCCTAAGACATGGAAATTTGCTTTCTACTTGCAAATGATGATACGTACCATGTTATGTTTGCAAGTTTCACCATGTGTCGTCTTTAGAAACCCCTCACCTCTCCATCACCAGCGTCGCTCCCTCCTGTTCTACAAGCACCAGCTTGACACCGCAGATGCCGGTGTTGGAACAAATAACTCACTAGTACTCACCTCTTTACTCCAAAGTCAAACCTCTCACCTCGCCATCACCAGCGCCGCCCCCTCCTGTTCTATACGCACCAGCGCGACCGCCAGATGCGCGTGTTGGAACACATCAGCCACTAACACTCACATGTTCACTCCAAAGTCAACGCATCTCAACTTTTCTCACCTCGCAATCACCAGTGTCGCTCCTTCCTGTTCCACTTGCACCAGTGCCAACACCAGATGCTCTGTCGCGATGAAGTTGTGACGATGCTTCCGCGATTCAATCGCCTTCTCAAACACCCGCTTGCTGGCGCTCGAAAACGGCACCTCCGACGCAGGTTTGCCGGCCGACAGACCCCCTGCGGCTGGTAGTCGGCCGTCTCAAATCAACTCGCCGACGGCACCTCGCGGGTTGCGGATAGTCATCCCCAAGCCGAGATAACCGCCAGGTTTCCCATCACTCGCGAAATTCTCCGCAATTAGGCCGAGTAGAAGCTGCTCCGTCGCGACCTTTTTCCGCCCGAGCACCTTAGCTTCCGCCTGAGCCATCATCACGGCTTTAATCGCCCGCTCCGTAAAACGCTCGAATACCGCTATCACGACCGCGTGCCGGCCGCAAGAAGCGGCCTCGCCAGTGGGGCTCACAGAGAGCGATGGAGTCTGAATTTGACGGTCGGAAGCTTCATGGAAGGCGGCCGAGTGAGAAAGATAGAACGAGGAGGAATTTCCGAGGAGCCTCTGACGGTGCAGGCCGTCAAACGCGCCGCGAAACACGGAAGAAGCGGCATGGGAGCGGGTCGTGGACGAATTGAGGTGAGAATTGAGCTGACGCGGAAGGGGAGAGGAACGGGGTAGTGATGAACAGACGAGAGAGGAGGAGGGAGCGATAACTGCGGAGGAAAGAGATGACGGGGAGAAAATAGACGACGGAGACGTCTGGCAGTTCATGGTGATTAGTGAATGAGGTCCTGTGGAGCCAAATTGTGGAATTCAAATTCGATTGCAAAAGCTTTGGACTGCGAAATCTGAAAACGAGAGCTTGGAGTTCAGAGGGAGCTTTTGTAAGACGTCGAGGAGAAAAAGGCCTCTCAAAATTGTTGCTCGCACAAAAGCTGATTCTGACCAGACGCGCGGAGAGACGAACACATACTGAAGCTGGAATTACGAACGGATGAGGAACTGAGCTACGGTATGCTGCAAACACCGGGGGAGGATCGGCTCCAAACACCGAAATTGTATGCATCGCGTACGAAAAACGGATATCAATCTGCATGAGCAGTGTTGGCTGCTTCACCGAGCCAATTGGGACACGACCGGATTTGCAAGTTGGGGACCTCCATGCCAACAGCGATACACGCGTGGTAGCGCAGGAGCCGTGCTTCGCTGGCGTGTCGTGCATTTTCGCATGTTGGTTTCTGATGGGTTCGATTTCAGGCTGGATTCCGCGTCGCCCACCGACAAATTGTGATGTCGCCCTGTTACCACATCGAAAGTAGCCGGCAGTATGCGACGGCGATCGATCGTGGCTGCCACTGGTGGCGCGATTTCAATTCCCGCGCTGCCAATCGCACGATCGATGTGGCAGTTTGAGCCATCCGATCTCGACAATATGCGTGTGCACGATCTTCGCGACAGTCTAAACGAAAACGGGATACATAGATTTTACGAAATGGCGAAGTCATTGTACATTGTGCACACCGATCTTTCACCGATCTTTCACAGTCACTAACAAAATGGCTCTCGGGGGACAGAAATTGGTGTGGTGTGGGTGGAGGGGGGGAAGCTCCATGGAAGCTCACATGCTGCCCGTCTTGTGTTCGCGTGCAACCTGGGTTTCACACTGCGAGAAAGCGCAGCAATTTTGCGATAGCAGCGATCTTCGCCACGGGTAAACTGTGTTGCCATTAAAGTGGTTACCGGCTAGTTTTCGAAACTCTGGGCGAAACCGCAATGAATGAACACTGAATGGCAGCAATCAGCTAAGTCTTGGCTCTGACTGCCCGAGCCCGCCTCGGTTTCTCAACACCTTTCCGCCCTGTCATGCGAAGCTCCGCCGCATCCACGCGCTCAATTCCCCCACACTGCGCCACACTTCTTGCCTCTCTGGCAGACCCCTCCGCTGATTGCCCGAGCTTGCGCGCCGCAAATGCCCATCTGAAAACTGCCAGCTTGATTTCATGACAGGTGACATGGATCCACATTCGCAGATCCAAAGGCAGACTGTGACATGCTGCCAATGAGATCGACGCCGGAGTGAGGGAAGGAAGGTGATCTGCTGATAGCATGGGCTGGGCCGGTCCCTCAAGAGCGCTTTATTGGGCTGAACGACGTGTGATTCCGGGTTACCGCGTCAGCCAAATATGCCTTCGTGGCCTTGAAAAGTAATCCTCGTTACCGTTCTCCCTGTTCAACCGTACATTTTCGTGTACCACTAAGACGTTCCAAGAGCTTGACATCCAAATGCTGCTAAATTTTCTTCCCCAAATGCAATGTGGTGCATGAATGGCTTTCATTAATCAATCAAGCGTCCAATCCACATCCATCTCGTCTACAATCTTCAGTTGACGCTTGCAAGGCAGTTATTTCCCCCTATCTTGAGATGTCAGTGAAATCTTACTCAGCCTTTCCAAGATGGCAGCTTCTACATCTTTGATGTCCTCAACACCCAATATCTTGGAGCACTCTTCTTGAAAATGTGGATTGCTGGAATCCGCCACTATGGCTGCAAGGCTGGTTGCCAGATCTGGCAAGCAATTGCCAACCTGAAAGACAAACTCATCATCCACTGCTCCACTCGACCACAAGATAGTGTGCATGGCATTGCTTGTTTACTTTCGCTTGATGTACGGATGAAAACTCTCCAGGAAGCTGAGTCTTGAGCTGTTGCAAGGATGCGATAACTGCATTCTTGACAAGCTTCAAAAGGATCTTCCGCGGAACAGTCTCAGATTTTGCGCTGCTTTAGGGGAAGTCCTCAAGAGGGGGTTGGGTACAGCATACCGTAGAATGCAGTGCACGTCAACCAAAACGAGCAAACACAATATGTGGGGAAATTGAGCGCGTGGATGAGATATGTTGGCAGGGCATATGAGATATGCTGGCTATGCAAGAGATATGCGCGTGGAAAGGTGAGAAAGCAAGAGGCATGGGTGAATGGGAGCAAGACACATACGATGAGATATGTTGGCTGTGCAGATGGAGACATATATTGAGGTGCTTCTCCATATAACTCTTCTCGGTGTGGAGAATACCGTAAAAACTGTGAATTGAAGCATCCGCAATGCTGATTCCGAAACCGCTCCAGAGCTTGCTTTCAGATAAGGCCATTATGAGACTGGATCCATCAAGAAGGGGCGACCAGTCTTTGAACACCTTCACCTGGAAGTGAAAAAGCACTTATTAATGCTTCAAAAAAAGGGAGAAACAGGATCATGGTCCGTAATCTCGTTTTCACTCACAGTGATGTCGTCCTCTGACCCTTCTTCGTACGAAACAATGCAGTCCAGATTCCCTGACCGGTGAGTCGTGCTTCCTGATGTGACGCTTGGAGCAGCCTTTGGCTGCTATTGCTTCATTTCTGGCCTGTGTTCACGTTCTAATAACAAGGACTGGATCACGCCTGCCTTGAACCTTTCTAATCAGCTGAGCTCAAAGGCTTCGTCATCTTGAGCATATGATAACTGTATCACTCCAAGGGCGGCCTCTTTTGGTGCGGATGGTAAGTCATGGATCAACGTCAGAAACTCGTCGCAAAAATTTCCCAAGGTAAGGCTCCTATAAGTCTGAAACGTGTCATGGAAGATGAGGTGGTAATTCACGCCGCAAGTAAAGAACCAGCAAACAAATTTGGAGTATCTGTGATTGAAGTACGGTAACCTGAACACAAACAAGGTGTAATTTCAGTATAAATCATTGCGTTCGCGACTTGTGGCATAACAATGTGTACGTACCATCCCGACGAGCTCGTAGAGTCTCAACGCAGCATCCTCTACGACTCCATGAAAATCGAAAGAAACCTCAAAGCCAGAAAAGTAGGCTCCCTTTGGCTTCCCAATCGAGGGGAGCTGAGACCATGTCGGTTGTCTTTCAGCTGGAATGTCTACAACATACCTCTTGACGTCGGTGTCATGAATTCCTGTGGCAATTACCCACATGAATGTTTCCATTAATTCAAACCAGAAAATGCCCACAACACACTTACCTGTGGTCATCAAAGCAACGGCGTCACCTAAGGGAAAATCGGGAAACTTGATGTTTTAGATTTCTCCCAGGCAACAGATTGGCTACAGCTTTGGAAGGTTCCGAATGGCCAACAGAGTCTTGTAGAGCTCTCACCCCATGCAATATGTAGGAATCCAAGTGCCCCAGCCGTCTGCAGGAAGGAAGTAGACGAAACTAGACGATTGATGAAGGTTGCGGGATTTTTGTCTGCCAGGCTCTCCAGTGTGATTTATCGCAAATGTTCCTTTTGAGATTTCGACATGATCTGAATTGACACCAGCAACTTTGGCTAGCGAGATAGTGATGCATCTGGAATCTGCTTCATCCATAGATGCAGATTGACAGCACCTAATGGCTTCGATGACCAGAGCGTGAATTGCTGCCATTCCGTCTACCCTAGCAGGACAGACCTCCATCTTGCGATTTGACAAAGAAGAAACGGGAGCCAATCAAGCCTAGAAGGAGAGGATGATCGTCGTCAACTAGCTGTGGTATTGCGATGAAGTGCTACCGTATCACCCCGGATTGAAGCGCACCTGCGCTTATAATAAAACATTGATTTATAGGGGGGTGCGCTTATAAATGAGTCACGGGCATAAGCGCATGCGCTTATATAATGACAAATGTAGAAATATATTTTAAGCGCACCAAAATGTGCATCTTAGTCTTGCAATTCCAGTCGAATCGAAATGTTAGCGCGTCATAGATCAGAATCGCGCGATTGTCTGCCAGCGCAAGGGTGGGCGAGGACACGTCATTCCGTAGGGGAATGTGTCACCGGCCCACTGTTGCGAGGCACAGAATCCGGTCGCTCGCAGGGCAGGAGCACGGTCGAGCCCCCCCCCCCCCCCCCCACGTTCGTGCTGTCAGTCAGCTTCAGCTTCGCGCCCGTTTCGGTTTTTCGCGAGGCAGAACAGAACGGGCGATTTTGTCGGCCGCTTCTCGTGAGGGTTGTAGGGTAGACTCGCTGCAAAGCGGAAAATCGTTACGGAAATTAGAATACAATTATGCATGCGCTTATAATAAGTAAAGTTTTTACAGGGGGTGCGCTTCTAATTGAGGATCGGCCATAAGCGCATTGCTCCAGATATAAGCGCATGCGCTTTTAATAGGCCTGCGGTTATATCCGGGGCGATACGGTATTGGAGTTTTATGGATGTTCGCTTGGGTTCTAGGGCCTGGAGAACCACTCCGAGAGGAATTAACGACGCTTCGACTAGAACGAACGAGTACACGGTGTGCAATTCCTAAACATCAACAGTGCAAAACAAAAATATAAACTATTCGAAAAATAGCTTCGTTCTTTAACGGATTCAGTTGACGATTCTCCTCTCCATCGATCTGGATAAAATCTGCGCAAGGGATAAAAAAAACAAAACAAGACAACATATCCGGTTGAGAAATGGGAGTGGCAGTTTGGTGGGGAGTGATATTTGAGGTAAAACAAAACGTGTACAGATCAAGCACTCCACTTACCCCTGGTCTGTACAAAGTGCTGCTTAAATCATCAACGCACCTTTGCATTCCCTGATTGGTCGAAGTGAGCCCGTGACACAACCGCCTGGTTGGAAGAAAACAGCCACCCAACCTCCACACAAAACAATCTTTCTCCCGACAATTCATCCACCTTATGCACATGACTCCAGACTCTCTGAAAGGCCACAGTGGCAGCAGGGGCAGAAAGGGGAGGAGGAAAATGAAACGAGAGAACGAGGAAAGATTTGAGTGGTAGAATAGATGGGGTCCGAGGAAACTGCGGGAAGGAGGATCGGACAAAATAGGGAGATTGGGCAAAGGGGAAGGGATACAGAAATAGAAAGAGAGGGGGTGGGAGGAAGGAGGGAGCGAGGATGAAAAGTAAGGAGCAATCCAGCAAAGCGGGGACAACATCTCATCGCAAGAGTCATACCCTTCCCATAATCCTGAATTCTAATAGCTTCCCTACCTCTGGGAGCAGCATGAGCGTCCCATCCTCCAAAGCAGAGGTCTCCATCTGCCTTGACACTCCGTTTGGATTGGCTCTGTCAACTCCAGAGCAACAAGTGATGACGAGATGGATGGCTGCTGGCACGAGGGTGGGGGGTTTAAGAGGGTTGTGAGGATTGAGAAACGGTGTATGAGGAAGCGACAGAGGCAAGAAAAGGGGAAGTAGGGAAGTGGAAACGAAAAAGAGCAAGACTGTGTTAAGCTCGCATACAAATGATGACGGCTGAGGAGAGCCTGAGGGGAGTGAATCAATCAAATAATTGAGTGAGTGCATCAATGACTGAATGACGTCAGAGTTACCATCACTAGCAACAAGAGATCGTGGCGTTTGAGTTGAACCTTACAGCTGTGGGCACTTGAGCTTCTCTCGCCGTCACCTCCCACCGCCCCTCAATCTCCTTCACCCTGCCTTCCCTCACTGCCTCACTCCCCTCCCCCTCCTCAACCATCTCCGAACTGAACAGTGCTGCTCCATCCGCCAGCTCAGCGCCGCCTGAAAACGGCTCCACCCACTTCTCCCTGTGCACTGCCAGGCTGGCAAGCCGAGGCACCGCTACAGCTCCTGCTCCTCTCCCTTCGTTTCCTCCTCCCTTTCCTCCTTCTCTTCCCCCTCCTCTTCCTCCTGCTGCTGCATTCACTGGTGTGAATTGCTGCACAACACGCACTCTCACTCTTCCCTTCCCACTCGCAGCTTCCACCCCTTCCATCGCCAAGCAATGCTCCACCTGAAACGGCCCTGCTGCCATGCAGCCGATCCCCTCGTTTGAATCACCCTCGTTAGAGTCACGGGTTGTGGAGTCAGTGCCACGTGGCACCCACTGAGTGGCCCGCATGGCGTCCACGCTGGCAGGCGCGGGCATGGTGGAGGACTGGCCAGCTCGGACGAGCAGATAGGAACCATCCTCCGTGAATGCAAACAAGTCGCCAGCAGCAGCACCACCACCAGCAGCAGCAGTCCAGCAGCTTGCAGCACTGCTGGAACTTCAATAACCATTATCAGGACCAGCGGAGCCGTCACCAGCTGCACCAGTCACTAGCCTCAGAGCCGTCCGTTCCACGCTGTATTTAGGCGGAGACGCCGCCTCACACCCCGCAGCAGGCGCGTACCTCACGAATGAGGAGTGAATCTCGGCATTCCCAAGGTTCTCCTCCACACTTGCCGTCACGCCACGGCCAAGGGACTCCCCGCGAGTTACGCCGGACGTCTGGGACTGCCACGCGTATTGGACCAGCCCCCAGTCGCGGAACGCTACGGGAACGACGGATTGCGGCAACTCCAAGGGTTCGCCGAAGCGCGAGAAGTCGACGGAGTACCCCGCCCACTCGCCGGAAAACGCGGCGGAGAATGCGGGCCACGCGGAAACGGCTGGCGGGGTTTGAGCGTGTGCGTCGGGTGCGGTGAGCTCAGTCACGGGTGAGATTGGAGCGCTTTCTTGCGTTCCGTTCGCTTGTGCTGCTGCTGACGCGTGGATGGAACGGGAAGCGCGCTGACTGTGCTGGCTCTTAATCCGTGCAACGAAAGGTGAGTGTAAGGCGTTGCTAAAACGGTCCAGCTCGTTGATAGGACCCGGAAGCGCTTGCCGGCATGAGCGGCGCAGTGTGAAGGTTCGCGGCGCGGTAGCACGAATCTTAAGCTGGTTCGCTGGGGTTGCGCGACGGATTTCGGGTTCTTTCACTGGCGGTACATGAAGGCAATGGGACGACAAACCCGACCCTCGCGGCACTCGCCGGACGCAGGACTGCATCGCGGCTTGCCTTACATTTCAACGTCTCTCAAGATGGACGTAAGCGACATAAGAGATAAGGGGATGCGAGCTAACTAGGGCAGCGAAGCTAATCGATTCTGCACTGCGCGTACATGGTCGTGGTGAGAAGACGTAGACTAGGGTGAAATTTGCGACTTCTCTATTGGATTCATCGCTTGTCAGCACACATCCTGAGTTTGTACAATCTAGCTTCATTAGAAGCTACAAAGCAAGGGTCAAACAGCAAGGACTTGCTGCCATGTTGCAGAAATATTGAAAAAGGTAACTTTTAAGATTGCTGAAGTGCGAGTCACTCTAAAGTTGCGTAAAAGTTGCAATTCCGCAACAGGGTTTAGGGTTTAGGGTTTAGGGATACTCACCGCATACAATTCCGCAACATCCCGGACACCTTCCAGTGACCGCATTGCAACCGTTGCGTTGCTTCCACTCACCCGAAATATTACCAATATGTTGCGGACACCACGAGTTACAACCCAACGCCCACGTGGCAACCGAAACCGTACGCGCGTCAACTCGCGTTCGGGTGTACGTCAAACTGTACACTAATCAAGTTCCCACAGATGTCGCTTCCCTACAAGCAGCACCTAAAAATACTAGAAGCAAGCCCAAAAGTCAAGCCTTGTTGCGTATGCAAGCTCGGCTAAATCTGCCTAATGATAATCCTCTCCCTGTACATATTTATTTCTCGTATCAGCATTCGCCTTCTTTCGAAGTCCGCACAATCTTTGCATTTACAGCCATCACATTCCACATGCTTTTGCTGCGGTTGCTGCTGCTCTTCCTGCTGCTGCTGCTGCTGCTTCCACCCAGAGCTATTCAAGCTCAACTCACACAGCCGTGTGTAGATTCAGCTCTTTTTACTCCAGGGATACCGTGGGCAGGCGAGGCATCTGAAGAATGTACTCCGTGCCTGATTTAGACGCGCTGGCAGCGTGCTGCCAAGCCAGGACCCTCACATGCAGGTAAGTTGAGGTCAGGGATGACGACCCGGGTACAAGGTGGCTTCTCAAAGCTCGCCCGTTCCTCCAATGGCTTGCATTCACATTGCTCCACCCACACGGCCCTGTAGTCACTGCTAGCTTCTGCTGAGCAGTCTGGTGCAGCATCGGATGGAGGATGCTTGTCAGAGAGGACAGTTATTCCCTGGCTCTCCTTGCTCCGGACGTAGTCGGCCCAACTTAGTCTCATGCTGCGTTCTTCAAGCAACATAGGACCTCCTTGCCGCTGCGTGATTGCTGTGTCCGCCACTTCAACAGCGTTTCTTGCTGCCTTGTAGCTGGATGCTGCAGGCATGGTCGCCATGGGTTCTGCTGCTGCTGCAGGAGTTGAAGCACAGGCCCTGAAAATCCTACGCCGACGTCGAGCGTTGCTGCAGGCAGCACCATCACTGTGGGAGTCACCATGCTTGTCACCGCGACCCCGTTTCATCCTTGAGACTCTTGACACTGCGGCGTGCTCTCTCACCAACTCCTTCGCCCAGGGACTGCGCGGCGCCATCATGTCATTATGATAATCTCAATAAGCCCGACCTTAGAGCTCGGAACTTTGGGGAAGCCGCGTACTGGGACTCTCAGCGTACAATGAAGAGTTTAGGGCAATCCGAAGTCGTGACGCCAGGGCTGGGGGGGGAACTGACACTACAGTGGGAGTGGGTGGGAGGAAGCGCGGCGCTGGTGAATAGTGGGCGCTCGGTAGGAATGCTAATGGAAGAACGACTGGGGTAGTAAGTCGTTTTTCAACACCCATTTCAGCCGACGTATGAGCTGAAGACCGACCCGCCACTGCTGAAGACCGACCCGCCACTATTCGATAAGCTATACCTTTCGTTAACGCCATCTGATTATATTTTATGCTGGCAGATTTTGTCCGTGATGCGCCGTCCGTTGGGAGCTCATAAAAAGGTGAGGCCACGTAACCTCGTGATGTCACATGCTCATTTCAGCTACCCGGAAAAGGCAAGGGCCAAAAAAGTCGCGAAAAAAATAGTATTGAGGTGATACGGAGACACATGCCAGCCGAGACACATGACCACGGGCCACGTGATCTGCTCCCCTTATCAGCAGCATTCGTAGGAACAAGCGGAGGGGATAGCTTTGGTGGGAGATTGTGCTAGCACGCGCGCTCGAACCGTCGATTCGTAATGAGAACTTCATCGTGTAGATCAGTGATCGTATACTACCTCTATAGCTAGCTGATCGTACATGCCAAACAGAAAGCACCTTAGACAGTTTCTAAACCCTCAGAAAAAGGCGGTGAACATGACGCGTGGTTCGAAGCACGTGGGTTTCAACTGAAACCTTCAGTTCGGTGGATATGAACAGTCGCCGCAAATCTAGCCAGATCAGAGAGTTTCGGCGAAGGTTATCACACTCACAAGACTACGTCACAATGGCATTGTTCTCTTGCCGCACAAGCAAACAGAGCCCTCCGCACAAGCCCTGCGGGAAGCATGTTCCTCGAAGGGTCAACACTCCCGCGGTATCGGCGAAAATGCTGCTAACGACAAAGCAGGTTTGCAATCAGTTCTGCTTTTTTTTCGTTGACCATGCCCAGGCTGCCCAGGATGCTCAAAACGTTTCATCCCAACCATTCACAAACCTTCGGCCTTTGATATATTTTTGTGGTGAGTAAATTCATCGCTAAATGTCCCAAAAACGGGCGTTCAGATCTGCCCGTTTTTGCTTGTGCGTCCCCTTATTCAACCTCGGATGGGCGGATAGGGTTCGCACGGGCGGTGCCTCCCGTTTGCCCGTAATTGAAGTTTCGAAGTAAGGTATGAGCGGACTAGTTATGATGCGTTCTGTTACCCATGAGCGCACAAGAAAAACTACCAGGTTCGGTACACAATAACGAGTTGGGAGGCTCGACGTGGGCTTTAAGCCTTGTCACGCGCGTTCCTAGAATATTCGTCAGGGAGGCCAAGCACCCCCAATGCGCCCACAGAACGATACCAATGCAGTGTGGGAGAGAAAACTCAGAGCGTGTCACCTCGGGCTCGAATCCCCAAATTCGAGCAGGCGTATCGTTTCCACTGTACAAACACTGTCCCATGTAGTTCCGGAAACAAATTCGAACAGAATAACAAATGTGACAGCTTGTTCTCGAGGTGACGCCCCCCTTGTTCGAACAAGCGCCTTGTTCGAATATGCGACGTCGCACAAAATCGGGCGACGGAGTGAGGCGTCGAATCCACCGTTTGACGGTTCGCCAGCCTCTACGAACAAGCCAAAACGCTTTCGCGTTCAATGCGACACTCGCAAGCCAAAAACACATTCGTGGGCGACGCGACGCATGGCTGACCAATCAAATGTGCCGTCCCTGCGGAATTTCTGTCACCAAGGTCTTGGCGTTCGAACAACTCTGTTCACACGTGCAGCGTGAATCGCTACCCGCCCGATGTGACAGCGTTGTTCGGATGGGCGACAATTCCGTCATGCGACGTCGTAGAAGCCCATGCGAGTTGTGGCGAAACAAGTAAGATTTCACTTGTTCGAACAAGAGTGTTGTTCGAACAGCGAGGTGACAAGCCCTTGATACGGAATCTGGAATCAGGGGCTGTCGCTATCAGGGAATTTTCCCTACTGGCCCTTGAATTCCATGGCAAGGTTCTCCATGAACCCTGAAATTGATGGGTTGCAAAATCTCTAGCCCTGAACCTTTTCAGGGCTGATTTCTGGCTGATTCCTGACTTGTTAAGGAGAAACTTTTGGCCCTTCCCTGAAATGAAGGGGGGATTTCAGGCGAACCCTGGAACAAGAAACAACTCAATACCCCTTCCTTCCCCCCCCCCCCCCACCCCACCCCCCCCTCAATCAACCTGACCTATCACCCCATTTCAAGTTTGTGGTTGGGCCGGAACTCGAACCCAACCTTGACGGGCTGCTTGTGCCAATCATAGATACTGTGGGCCAAAACTCCAACTCCCTTGCGACGACACAGAGAAAGCAGCATATTATGAGTCTAAGCTCCATGCTCTAAGCTCTAAGTGATAACTCAACTGCTCTTGAATGCAGGGTTTTTTTTTTCTTCTTCTTCTTCTTTTTTTGAGATGCGTATACATAACGTGAATGCAAAGTTATCGGTGGTCGTAACTGTGTTTGCTTATAATATGTGCAGATGTACTTGTTGCAAAAACGAGGCCTGTAAAATTTTCACCCTAAGCCTGATTTCAAGGGATGAAAGGTTTCCAGCCCTGAAGCCTAAAGGGCTGATTTTCGGCCCAAACCTGCTAAATACAGGGTCGTACATGCCATGTCCCCTGATTTGTCCAGGTGCCCCAAAACCAATCGACAGCCCTGTCTGCAATATTACGAGTTTTTGTAAGGATCTTATCTGACATTCCTTAATGCTCACCTCAGCAACGTGTACAAGACTGGTCGTTTCTTCGCCCTTTACTGCTAACGGTGTTCGCCACATTCGCCAAACCTTACACTGCTAGACCTGGCCAAGTCGGCCTACGCTTTGGGGCTAGCCCGAACCTCGTTGCCAGTATGGCACTAGCTAGCTCGCACGCACCGTGTTATCGTTTGCGATTTTCACTATAAATGTTTGCTCACATGTTAGCTCACATTTGTACTCGTTTGACTCAATAGTGCAATCTTCACTCGCTCGTTCAATTGCACCCGTAACACTTGGCTACCAGGGTTACTTTCCTTCGGACCGCGCATTTTTCCAGAACCAGCACTCTCATTTTTTTTTTTTTCCTTTTTTTTTCACTCGAAGGGACATACGCCTCTCAGCGTACTAGGAGCCGCTGTCCCCGTGCTCTCTCGTAAGCACGTGCAGCCACGACTGCGCCTAGTACATAAGCCGGCCGACGTCCTTCGAAATGGCGGATCAGATTAACCTCGCCGACCTCACGCAGGAGCGGCTGGACGAGCTGACGCGGCAACTGCGCGAAAGCGCAGAGGAAATTGCGACACTAACGGCAGAGCACGAATCCCTCCAACGCACAGTCAACCATGCACAGACATAAACACAAGCAACACCAGCACCAGCAGCACCAACGACATCCCGACATGAGAGCGTGGGACAACGCTTGACCGCTGCTAGTGATGGCGTCGCACGAGAAGAAGCGCGCGACGACCACGGCACGACACACTGCAGAGCGACGACTGCGGCAGAAGACCAACGTCGCGTCAATATTGAGACGCAGAACAACGACTCAACCCTTCTCTCGCCAATGCCTCTCAAGCCACAGCGTCCACTGTGCTTTGACCCGAGTCAACGGGGTGGTCCGGTGTTTCAATCGTGGATTTTCATTATGAACTTTTTCTTCGACGCCAACTATGTCACGTCGGATGCGGCAAGAACCCGATACGCCGTATTGTTGCTGTGAGGATCCTCCATGGATTGGTGGCACGTCATCGTCACGAAGCAGAGCGACTACGAGCCGCTACCGCAAGGGGAGGGACCTTCCAGACCCACGATCCCTTGGGCACCGTCGTATTGCAAATGTCAGAATAGTAGGCAGAACGAGGAGCCATAGCTAGGGTTTAGCTAGCTAGGCAAGAGAAAATAGGCAAAGGAGGAGGTTCACTAGCAAACATTGGGATACATATAGCAAACCCTAACAGGGCTGTACTCACTATAGAGTACCCCACTGCAGACTAGAGAAACATAACATTCTGACACACCCCCATAGTCAAAGTGGGGTATAATCAGCACAGCAAGTAGTCATAGAGCAGGTTCACAAGGACAAGCAAAGCTAGAGGCATTCACAGAGGGCAAGTGAGGAGGAGGAGGGAATGTGAGAGGAGAGGAGATGGGAGGCGACGACGGATGCTGCAGACACACGGTAGCGGCTGGCTCAGTGGCTACCGAAGCAAAGGCCCGGACTACAGGAGTAACTGGCTCTCCGGCTAACTCTGAGCGGCTGGAGCAACTGACCCACGGGCGACTGGCGACTACCGGAGATTGTAGCCTCCGGACTACTAGCGCTGCTGGCGACACGACGGCTCAACCTCCGCTCAACCTCCCCCAACTGTCCCGCCCCCCTTTCACACACCCCTTGCTGCACCCCTAGCTCCACTCCCATGTCACCCCCCTAGCACCACTCCTTCGGCTCCCACACACCCACCCCCCTCAGCGGCAGCTGCAGCAGTGGGAGACGGAGGAGGAGGAGCAGCAGGGAACGGCTCACACACCCGCCACCCCCATACCCGCCACCCCCATACCCTCCAACGCAGGGCAGAAACGCGGGTAGCAGGTGGGGCGGCGTGTGAGCAGAAGCAAGGCGGCGCGCGGGCCCCCAGGGCGCCTCGACGAGCGACGGGAGGGGGCGACGCGCGGGCCCCCTGGGCGACGGGAGGGGCGACGCGCGCCCCCCCAGGGCGCCGCGACGGGCGACGGGAGGGGGGGGCAACGCGCTGGCCCCCAGGGCGCCGCGACGGGCGACGGGAAGGGCGATGCGCGGCCCCCCATGGTGCCGCGACGGGCGACGGGGCAGCGCGCGCGGGTTCCCGGGGGCGACTCGCGGGTCGACGGGGGCAGCGCGCGGGTCGACGGGGGCAGCGCGTTGGTCGACGGGGAGGGATGCGCGGGTCGCCGGGGGCGGCGCGACGGTCGACGGGGGGGACGCGCGGGTCCCCGGGGTGACGCGTGAGGCAGCAAACCGCCGCGCGCCTCGGGGCGCACGGCGGGCAGAAAACCGCCGCGCGCCCCGAGCGCACGGCGGGCAGAAGCGCGTGGCGGGAAGAAAAAACGTTGCGCGCCACGGGGCGCGCGACAGACAGGACAGCAGCAGCGGAAGCATGTGGGCCCACAGGCCAGGAGCGCAAAGGCTCTAATACCATGTCAGAATAGTAGGCAGAACGAGGAGCCATAGCTAGGGTTTAGCTAGCTAGGCAAGAGAAAATAGGCAAAGGAGGAGGTTCACTAGCAAACATTGGGATACATATAGCAAACCCTAACAGGGCTGTACTCACTATAGATTACCCCACTGCAGACTAGAGAAACATAACATTCTGACAGCAAAGTCACCCAGTATCACACGTGGGATGCGTAGTGCACGGGTCTGTGTGGGAGATTCGAGCCAATCGCGGTGTCAATTTCCGCACGCTAGAAGCTGCGCACTTGGCGTCAACTCGGTTCCGTCCAAGACTGTGGATTTCTGGCGCTGTGTGAGCAAGCGGGGTACATGCATGAAGCCGAGCACGTCGATCGCTACGTCGGAGGCCTTAAAAACGAAATCGCGCAAGAGATCCTGCTCCGTGGCGTCACGGACTTCACAAAATCCTCGCCATGGTGGGAAAAATCGATTTTCTCTGCTGGCCAAGAATGGGGTCCTACAACAATTGGGGACGAACGAGAGCGCCACGATATGCGCCGTCGCCGCGAATGTCACTTCCGCACCGTTTAAAGGGCGCTTCTTCGCGTGCAATCGGCCCGGGCACCGCAAAAGCGAATGTCCAGAGGCTAAGGGGAATAAGGGAGCTGAGCAGCAGAAAGGGTCTAAGCAGTAGGGAAACGCTAGGAGTCAGTAGCAGACGGGCCCGCTACTAACCAGACTCGCCGCTCGCCCGACCCAACCGACCCTCACCGAGTGACAGTACCGATTCACGCGGTCGATCACACTCGGATAAACAAGGAGGGTACCATGGTAGACAACCCAATACTGCACAGACGGAAAATTCACATAGACTTAGTTAAAAAATTTGTTGACAGATGAGCTAGTCACAACCTAATCAACACTGCTACAGCACGGAAACTGCAACTGCCACTAATCCGATGCTTACCTAAGATCGACGCAAGACTGGTCGACGACAATGCACTGGCGATACGGGAACCCGTGGACCGAGTTTGGATCCGCTGCGGGGGTAACTTCACATTCACCCAGAAAATGCTGGCCACAACCCTCGATAGAACCGACATTTTACTCAGTCGTGATTGGCTGCAATGACATAACCCACAAATAGACTAGACGACGACTAACTACAGCATGCAAGTCAACGGTAACAGCATCACCCTACCTCGCTGGAGCTCGCCTGAGTCTTCGTCGATTCGAATCAATGCCATCACGATGAAACGCGCCGTAGCGGCAGGAGCTGCTGTGTATGCTGTTGACTTCTGTGAAGCCGAGGCAGCAGAGCAACCAAGCGACTTACAGAAACTGCTCGCCGCCGTATTGGATGACCTGGCAGAAATCCAGAGGCAGTACAAGGAGATATTCCCCGACGATTTACGAGAGGGGCTGCCACCTCAGTGACCGCACGCCCACAGTATACAGTTGGAACCGGGGGCAGAGCCGACAGTAGAGCGACAGTTCAGACTGACCCAGCCCGAGCTGGACGAACTTCGGAAGCAGCTGGATAACTTGCTCGAGAAAAAAAATCATTCACCCGAGCTCGTCACAGTTCACCGCATTGATCTTATTAACGCCGAAAAAGGAAGGGGGATTTCGCATGTGTATCGACTACCGTGTACTAAACAAAGTTACCATCAAATCACGTTACCCGATCCTGCGAGCCGACGAACTGATCGACCAACTTTGCACAACTTGCTTTTCAAAGATTGACCTTAGAAGGGGTTACCATCAAATTCGCGTCAACCCACTCGACTGACTGGAAACTTCCTTCTGGACCCACTACGGCTCTTTCGAATATACAGTCATGCCCTTCGGACTGACCAATGCCCCCGCGACCTTCCAAATGACGATGAACGAGGACATTCCGCCCGCTTTTAGATAAGTTAGTCATTCTCTACTTAAGATGACATACTAGTTTACAGCCTCGGCAGAACACACCACTTACGGGACATTGAAGCAGTTTTTAAGGTTTTAGTTGAACACCGCCTCCTCATGAACACTTCTAAATGTGAGTTTCTACAGGACAGAGTGGAGTTTTTGGGCCACGTTATTTCGACCAACGGCGTGGAAATAGACCCAAAGAAGAGCGCGACGACTCAGGCCTGGAACCCGCCGACCAACCTGAATCGAGTTGCAAAGTTTTTCTGGGTTCGTCAACTACGTGCTCCGGTTCGTCCCCAACATGGCGAAGCTGACTGCCCCGCTGACCGACCTGCTGAGGAAGGAGGTTGAGTACACTTGGGGGAGAAAGAGCAAGCTGCCATTTCTGCCCTAAAAGAAATTTTGTGCCTTTTCACATCGCTGATCCTCACCACCCGTTTGAGCTTGTCACCGACGCAAGTAACATCGCCGTTGGAGCCGTACTGATGCAGAACTTCAGGAACGGCCTTTAGCCAATCGCGTACGAGTCCCGCAAACTTCATCCACCCGATCGCAATTATCCGATACATGATCGTGAGATGCTTGCCATCGTGCACGCGTTCAAGGTGTGGCGGTGCTACCTGATAGGAGCAGACGTGACCGTACGGACATACCATCGCTCGCTATAGTACCTTCGCGCCGAACCGAAACTAAACCCACGATAGATCCACTTGTTGGGCTATATGGAGTCCAACTTCCACTATACAGTAACGTAAAAAAAAGGTGCATCGAACATCGCCGACGCCCTCACCCTCCCCACGTCCCAACTACACGGCATACTACTCGTCCAATCCAACCCGCTACTGACCGGACCATTCACCCACGGCTACCACATCGATCCATTTTTCACCACTGGGAATTCGCAGCAGCTGACAGGAGGCTAAGGGAGTTTATTACGTAAGACCGGAACCAACTTCATCTGGGTACCAGCATATTCACTGCTACGGGATTTACTACCGCAAGCAGCACATGACGGGGTTACCTCGGGTCATTTCAGGGTAGAAACAAACGCGAAAACAACTACAGCGGTACTATTACTGGCCGGAACTGTTGACCGATGTGCAGCACCACGTGGGATCGTGCCCCACGTGCCAGGTGATGAAAAGTCCGCGGAAGAAGGCGGTCAATTACAACCAATTCCGCCACCCGAACGAGCCTGGCAGCAGGTGACCATGGATTTCAAGCCCCGGTAGTAACGACAAGGTCATGGTCGTCGTTCATACTGAAAAAAATGGCTCATTTCATTGCGTGCAAGAAACCGATCTCGGCCCAAGAAACCACTCACCTGTTCATCACATCCGTCGTTCGCCATCACGGGATACCAGCAGCAATCATCAGCGACAGGGACACGAAGTTTACAAGCAACTTTTGGAAGAATCTTTGGGAGCAGTTTGGGACCCGACCACTATTCAGTTCGTCCTACCACCCCTGGACCCAGTAACAGACCGAGAGAACGAACCAGACCATGGGGCAACTGATTTGTGCCACGTGTGACGACCCCGCAAACGGGGAGCAGCAGTTGCCGTTGAAAGAGTTCGTTTACGACAATGCCACGTCAGCAACCACACAGTAGTCGCTGTTCTACCTAAATTATGGGCAGAACCCTACAGTGCCCATGACGCCGAGTCCGGACAACCCGACACCACGAGCGCAATATTTCGCTGAGATTCTGGAGAATGCCCGAACACGCGCAGCGTAGGCAATTAAAAAAGAGAATGTCATCACTAAGAGAAACGCTGACCGCCATCGCCGCCCCGTCACATACCATTCAGGAGACTACATTCTGCTCGACACCCAGAACCTACTCCCGCCCGTCACCGCCCATCTCCTGTTACCTGCCGACTGGTACATCAGCCCGTCATTCCACGTCAGTTTACTTCGCCAGTACATCCCGACCACAAGCGAACTGCCATGCCACCGACCACCCTCGACGACTCGTCCGGCATCAAAGCCCGTCGTCGACCCCGAGAAAATTCAGACCCATTGGATTCGTCACCCCCAAGGGTCTCGGAGGATCGAATTCCTCGTCCGCTGGAAAGATCGCACCCCAACCGAAGACAGCAGGGTGCCCCTGGGCAGCATCGAAAAGCACCATGTCCTCCAAGTGTACCTGCGAAGCCGGGGATTCCGCGATATACACGCACTCGCTTAGTGGAGGGGCTTCTTGAAGAGGGGGGAAGTGTAAGGTTTGTTTCGACATTCCTTACTGTGCACCTCAGCAACGCATACAAGACGGACAGTTTCTTCACCCATTACTGCTAACCGTGTTCGCCACATTCGCGCGTCACTTTTGCCAAACCTTGCACCGTTGGACTTGGCCGGGTCGGCCTACGCTTCGGGGCTAGCATCGCACTAGCTAGCTCGCACGCACTGCATTCCTGTTTGCCGTTTTTGCTATAAATATTTGCTCACATTCGTACTCGTTTGACTCAATATTGCAATCTTCACTCACTCGTTCAATTGCACCCGTAACAGTTTTTGAAGGACGCATTCTTTAAATATATATAGATTTTGACAAGCAGAAAAGACATTATTGTAGCAGTTGTGAAGAAATGAGGAATGAATGAACTAGGAAAGTGTTGGGTACAAATATGAAACCCTAGAAACTTGTACCCCTTAGTGTCTACCCCACTATAGCCTACACAGGCTAAGTCATATATGTCTGACACACCCCCATAGGCAAAGTGGGGGAGAACAAGGGGTCACAAGACCAGTCAAGCAAAGCAAAGCAAGCTCAGGGTGGATCACAACGTCACCACACATTCCGAGCACAAGTTCAACGGCCACAAGGCCAGTTCACATGCAGGATTATAAATCAAGGTGAACAAGCAAGACAGTGATCGCAACCTAGCAAGGGTAAGCATGCAGGTGCAGGTATATATAGATCACAGTACAAGTAAAGTCAAGAGGTAAGCAAGTGAGGCCAGGTAGGCACAAGACCTAACATAGTACAGAACCGCTGATGATCACAAGGCTGAAGTGCCTTGGTAAAGATATCAGCAGTGTTGGCCTGAGAGGCCACGTAAGCAAGGCGCAGCTGGCCACGCTGCTGCAGCTCACGTGCAAGGAAGTAGCGAAGAGCAATGTGCTTCGTTCTGTGCTCCAGTCTGTGCTCCTGACACAAGGCCAGCATGGCCTTGTTGTCTACGTACATCACTGGAGGAGAACGAGGCGGCTCTCCCAGGTCGGTCAGCAGGTAGGTGAGCCAGCGTAACTCCTGTGCAGCCATGGCCCCTGCGTAGATCTCGGCCTCACAGCTGGAGCCGAGAACAGAAGACGAGCGGGTAGACCGCCACGAAACAGAGCCCGAACCAAGGCTGAAGGTGTAACCCTGTGACGACCGCTGAGTAGCCAGGTCGTCAGCCCAAGAGGCGTCTGCGTGACCAGTGAGGACAACTCGAGCCCGTCCTCCAAGCACGAGCCCCATGCCCGACGTACTGCACAAGTAGCGCAACACCCTCTTAGCAGCATCCATGTGCTCCTTCCTGTGTCGGCCAGGAGCAACATAGCGTGCTAGGATGCTAAGAGGGTAGGCTAGGTCAGGTCGAGTGCAGGTCATCAGGTACATGAGGCAGCCCACAAGCTCTGGATACGGGCCACTCGGCTCTACGGACTCATCCGAAGGCAGAGCTGAGAGCGAGTGGCGGGTAGGCAGAGGAGTGGGCTGTGGCGAGGAGTACGTGAAGCGGAAGCGCTGAAGGACCTGCTGCACCATGTGTGACTGAGTCAAGGTAATGGTGCGCTGTGCTCTGTCCCGGGTGATCCGCAAGCCAAGATAGCTTGTCAGCTCACCCAAGTCTGTGCACGTGTGTCTCTTCTGCAGCTCCGACTTCACGTGGGCGAGTGCCTCCGTGTCAGCAGTAGCAAAGACCAGGTCGTCTACGTACACGAGAACGTAGAACGGCGGCAGAGTGGTGTCGGTGCGTAGAAACAGCGACGGGTCAGCAGTAGAAGGAGCAAACCCAAGAGCAGCAAGAGTCGTCCTCAGTGTGTCGTGCCACTCACGGGGTGCCTGGCGGAGACCGTAGACAGGCCGCCGGAGGCTCCACTGGGTACCAGGAGGAAACGACCCAGTGAAGCCAGGTGGGCGGCGCAGCCAGATCTCCTCGTGCAGGCTGCCCTGTAGGAAAGCAGTGCTGAAGTCAAGAGAGTGAAGCTCGTAGTCACGCTGAGCGGCGACGTGCAGCAGAACCCGAAGAGTGGTCATCTTCGGGGTAGGGGAGAAGGTCTGGAAGAAGTCAACTCCCTCACGCTGACTGAAGCCTCGTGCAACGTAACGCGCCTTGAAGATAGGCGGAGAACCCGACGGCCGCTTCACCCTGAAAATCCACATGCCACTGACGATGTTCGCCCCAGGCGGGGGAACCTCGACGACGTAGGTGCCTGTGGACTTCCAAGAAGCCATCTCTGCGTCCATGGCTGACAGCCACTGAGAGGAGTATGGACCCTCTATCGCCTCTGCGTAAGAGCGCGGGGTCGGGATGTCTGGTGCATCCGGGTCTCCCTCAGGGGCAATCAGCATGGACACGAGATGAGATAAAGCAGCGGCAAAGCACTCAAACTCCTCGTGCCTGTCCTCAAGGACGTCCGTGCCAAGAGCACACTCACCCCCGACGGACGGAGGACAGACAGACTCAGACTCAGCAACTAGACTAGCGGCGTAGTCGAGACGACAGTGAGCAGCAAAGTCGACAAGCTCAGCTACAAGAGCCGACGCAGACGTAGTCTCAAAGGAAGGGTCAGTGACAACAGTAGCGAGAAGACGCGTGACAGTAGGACTGGCAGCGCGAGCAAGGTCTGACGGCGGGTCAGGGACGTCAGGAAGAGAGGACGCGGGAGGAGACTGCAGAGGGACACGCTGTGGAGCAGTGGAAGGACGAAGCGACATCCGGTGTGTGCCGGGGACAGCAGGAGGACGCTGACGCGGAACACGACGACCAGTGCGAGCAGCACGAACAGGCGACGCAGAACGAGACTCAGGCGACGCAGGACGAGACTCAGGCTCACGACGCTCCGTAAGACCTCCTGTCGGACCAGTGTAGGGAGAAGGACCAGGGAGTGGCGAGGCAGGCTGTAACTGTGACTGCGACTGGACAGGCAGAGGACAGGCTAAAGAGGGAGTAGGACCAGTAGCAGGCGGGAGACCAAGAACCTGCTGAAAGAGCGGAATGAAGTACGGCTGCGGCCGCGCAGCGCCTCCAGAACCAGCAGAGACAGCACCAGTACCCTCAGCTCCAGGGTCTCCAGCTACAACTCCCGCAGCACCTCCAGTACCTCCAGTACGAGCACCTCCAGGGCCAGCGGCCCCAGCAGCTCCAGCACCAGCAGCACCTCCAGCAGCTCCAGCACCAGCAGAACCTCCAGTAGGTCCAGCACCAGCAGCACCTCCAGCAGCTCCAGCACCAGCAGCACCTCCAGCAGCTCCAGCACCAGCAGCACCTCCAGTAGCTCCAGCACCAGCAGCACCTCCAGCAGCTCCAGCACTAGCAGCACCTCCAGTAGGTCCAGCACCAGCAGCACCTCCAGCAGCTCCAGCACCAACAGCACCTCCAGCAGCACCAGCATCAGCAGCA
This sequence comes from Closterium sp. Naga37s-1, assembly GCA_947471745.1. Taxonomy (NCBI): domain Eukaryota; kingdom Viridiplantae; phylum Streptophyta; class Zygnematophyceae; order Desmidiales; family Closteriaceae; genus Closterium; species Closterium sp. Naga37s-1. The sequence continues at coordinate 31,209 of CANJKZ010000764.1, read as the reverse complement.
CCTCCAGTAGCTCCAGCACCAGCACCAGGAGCACCTCCAGTAGCCCCAGCACCAGCAGCACCTCCAGCAGTAGGCCCCCTAGCTCCAGCAGCACGGCTACAGCGCCGAGCGTACCACTCACGAAGCTGCCGTGGAGAGAGAGGCTCCCGCCGCAACGGGGCACTCGGAGGACCTCCAGTCTCAGCACCCCCAGACTCAGCAACCCCAGGCTCAGCACCCCCAGGCTCTGCACCCCCAGGCTCCGCACGCTCAGGCTCAGCACCCCCAGACCCAGCACCAGAGTCAACAGCTACCTCGACAGGCTCGACTGCGTCTACCTGGGACACACCTGAGGGGGCAGGACCCTGAGGGGGGAGGGGGTCAACCTGGGGAGGACCTGGCGCGAGGAAGAGCGGCGGGGGGGGGAGGGCGGCAGTGCGGTAGGGGAAGATACGGTAGTAGGGAACCGACTCGTCAAACGTGACGTCCTGAGAGGACAGAACACGGCGCGAGGTGGGGTGGTAAAACCGCCAGCCAGGCGCGTCAGGGGGGAATCCAAGGAAGACGCAGGGAACGGCACGGGAGGACAGCTTATCCGCCGACAAGTCGCGGACGAAAGCTCGAGATCCCCAGACACGGAACGCAGACGCATCGCCAACCTTCCCCGTCCACCGCAGAGTGGGGGAGGTCTCCGGCATGGAGACCCGGGGCTGAAGGTTGATCTGATGCGCCGCGTACTGAACCGCGAACGGCCACAGATAATGGGGAGTAGCCGCATGGATCATGGACGTACGAGCGACATCCATGACCATGCCAATGCGGCGCTCGGCAATCCCATTTTGCTGTGGAGAGGCCGGAAGCGTGAACGTCTGGCGGATGCCCTCCGCCCGACAGTAGGCCTGCAGAAGGTCGGAGGAAAACTCTCCACCTCTGTCTGAGTGCAGACGCACAACAGGAAAGTCCGAGCCGAAACTCTCTCTGAGCTGGAGACGAGCAGCGCGGATCCAGTCGATCAACACCTCAGTGACCTCACCCTTGCGGCGCAAGGGGAAGACTGTGGTGTAACGCGAGTAGTCGTCAACGCCCAGCAGGAAGTAACGCTCGTGACCCTGTCCACGGACGCGGGCTGGGCCCCACACGTCCATGTGAAGAGTCTGCAGTGGGGCCTCTGTTGGAGGAAACTCGGAGGAGTGAGGAGCGGCGCGTTGCCGACCCTCGACGCAGGGAACGCAGGTAGGGGCAGGCCCCGGAGGAAGGGGAGGGAGGGACTCAGGAAGACCCAAGACCAGGACACGGGAGGCCATGCCTCGAAGACGAGGCAGGGAGGGGTGACCAAGGCGGTGGTGCCAAAGAAGAGTCTCGTGGGCCAGGAGGCGACACGAGCAGGGGGCAGACTCAGGGCCAGACCAGGACACTGCAGCAAACACCTGACCCGACGCGGCTACCTGACGAGGAGGAGACTCAGTGGTAAGGGTGTACAGGCTGGACCCTGGCCTACGGGTGAACGTGGCCAGGTGACAACCCGTCCGAGCACACGTGCAGTGCGTCACACGCTGGTGGGCAGGGGTGAACTGGTGAACACCCCCATCCTGAAGATCAGCACCCGCCACCAAGTTCGTAGAGAACGAGGGGAGGTGAAGACCAGACAGCGAGCCGGACGGAACAGCAGGACATGGGAGGACAGTGGAGGAACGGGCCACAACTGGTCCCCCAGAGGGGTCATCCAGAGAGACTGCCACCGGCCGACTGAGCGGCGAGAGGGTGGTGCAGTCGCGAAAGAAGGAGCGGGAGGCACCCGAGTCAAGGGTGAAAGTGTGCAAGACCTGAGCCGACGCGGTACCTGAGAGAGCAGCCTCACCAGCACCTGGAGCAGCAGACTCACTAGCACCTAGAGCAGCAGCCTCACCAGCACCTGGAGCAGCCTCACCAGCACCTGGAGCAGCAGACTTAATGCCCGGGTCGGGCGGAACACACAGGTAACAGTCACCCTCATCACTAATAGACACAGCATACATAGCAGCAAGGATAGCATCATAATCAAGATCAAAGATAGCAACCCCCGACTTAAGCAGAATATCCCAGCGAGGGATCTCCGAGGAGCCAGGGAACTGAGTGCGCCAGGCGTCAGTCAGGCGGCCGAAGCAGCGTGGTGTGGTGTGCGGGCCTCCGCACGTCTCTCCACTGCGGTCGCCGGTGCAAAGAACGTAGGTGCAGGGACCAGCACCCCCAGACCTCCCACGCCCAGCGTACCACTCACGTAGCTGCTGAGGCGACGGGGTCTCACGGGAGCGCTGCTGCTGCTGGCGCTGGCCACCGCTAGAGCCTCCCCGCTGCCCACCACCACCCCCGCCACCCCCACCTCCTCCGCCGCCGCCGCCACCTCCACCCCCACTCCCGCTGCCTCCGCCGCCTCCACCTCCACCGCCGCCACCTAAGCCCCCAGTCCCGCCACCACTCCCACCTCCACCCCCACCCCCTCCTCCTCCTCCTCCACCGCCACTACCGCCGCCCCCGCCGCCCCCTCCACCCCCCTTGCCCCACTTGCCCTTGCTGTTGCGGCGCTTGCCACTAGGGGCAGACGCAGTGCCGACCGACTCGGTGCCATCGAGGTCGACAGCAGCAGCAGAGGCAACAGAAGGCAAAAGAGGGACGGGGGAGCACCCCTCAAAGAAAGGGGCACGGGGGTCACCACGAGAGGCTCCTACAGCGACTATACTCTTCTCAGCTGCAAGGAGGTGCTCCTCGAGGAGGTCAACGGTGAGCGTGGTGGGGCAGAGGGAGAGGAAGTGGTCCCTGACCGAACGGAGGGAGTCAGGGAGCCGGGTGATGAGGTAGTAGAGAGTTATGTACATAGGGGGGGGGTTCTTGGCACAGAACTCGGCAGGAAGCGCAGCGCGGTAGCGGGTGTCACTAGTGCGGAGGTGCGTAATGAGGTCAGCGACTGTGGCAAAAGCGGCTAGGTCAGGGAACAGGTACGGCAGCATGAGGCGGCTAAGGGCAGCAGTGGCAAGGGAGGAGTAGCGTGCAACAACATCAGTGTACAGAGTGCTAGCACTCTTGTACTGACTAAAGTGCGCGCGCTCAGAGGAGGGCAGGTGACTACGCACAGCAAGGCGAGCAGCAGCATCGCGCGTGGTCCAGACCGAGCGAACAGTACTAGCAGCATCAGCAGCAGGGGCAGCAGAGGCACCAGACGTGAGATCGAACAGTGAGAGGCCGTCTTTGCTATCGCACTGCAGGAAAAGCTGCAGATCATTTATCCAGACCTCAAAGTCTACCGCTCGACCCTCAGCATCAAAGGTAAGAACGTTGGGACTAGCCATGACAGCAGCAGCAGCAGGCTAGCAGCAGCAACAGCAGAAGCAGGCTAGCAGTAGCAGCAGCAGGAGGGGCGCGGCTCGGCGGTGCGCTTACCAGGGGCGGGTGGGTAGAAGCCCGCAAGTGGTGGGGCAGGGCCGAGGTGCGTCGGCAGGATCAGGGCCGCGACAGGGCGGCAGGGCAGGGCCGCGACTCGGCTGCAGGGCAGGGCCGGGATGGCGGCGGCGGCTGCCACGGCAGTGGCGGCGGCGGCTGTCTCAGCAGCCAGCGGCGGTAGCTGTCACGGCAGGAGCGGCGGCGGCTGTGACGACAGCAGCGGCGGCGGCTGTCACGGCAGCAGCGGCGGCGGCGAACGGTCGTGGCGGAAGCGGCAGCGGCAGTAGGCGCGACGGCAGCTGCTGCTGGGGCGGCAGCAACGGGGCGGCAGGGCGGCTACGGCGGGCCGCGAAGAGCCGTGGAGGGGGCCGCAAAGGGCCGCGAAGGGCCGCGAAGAGGCCGCGAAGGGCCGAGAGGGGGGCCGCGAAGGGCCGCGAAGGGGCCGCGAAGGGCCGTGAGGGGGCCGCGAAGGGCCTTAAGAGGGGCCGCGGGGCCGCTAAGGGGTCGCGACCGGGACCGCAAAGGGGCCGCGAAGGGGGGCCGCTAAGGGGGGCCGCGAAGTTTTAGGGCAGGACGCGAAGCGCGTTTAGGGCAGGCTAAAAAAAATTTCGAAGGTGGGCCCAAGGAAGAAACGGTCCCACTAGGGAACCCGCTCTATACCATGTGAAGAAATGAGGAATGAATGAACTAGGAAAGTGTTGGGTACAAATATGAAACCCTAGAAACTTGTACCCCTTAGTGTCTACCCCACTATAGCCTACACAGGCTAAGTCATATATGTCTGACAGCAGTAATTCCACATATTGGAGGACCATGATATGGTATTTCCTACGCTGTCCCTTATGCATGTGTTTATTAACTGAGCTCATTGCTGCTGGCTTAATAGAATGTTTAAAAATGTTGCGAGAACTGGTTATTGTTGGATTGAGTGTGTACATATTGTTTTTGTTTGCTCTTTTTTTAAGTAAAATTGACCGTCTCTAGCACACCTTGTCTTACTTCTAAGCTTTAATTGCAAAACAAATATATGATTTTATTTTGCAAACATGATAATGAGAATGCAAACATGTTCCACCAGCTAACTTGTACACATACCACGCGATAGATGATAATGAAATTCATCTAGACGAATGTGAAAGCACAATTTCGGATCTGAATACAAATTGTCGACCACCTCTACAAATGTGCAACACCTATTTTTCACGCGAATCCGTAGCGGATGCAATCACATGCCCATATACCCAAGGCTTTTCTTTCCTCAATCCCAAACCCAAATATCGAACCCACTCTCGTGCAGAAGAAGCATCACATGAGCCAACATTCTAGAGGGAAATTTAGGCAAAGCACGTATTGCCGCTGACTCGTAAGGCAATTCCGGCTGGTGCGACGATGAGCACAAATAGCAGGTTGTTGACTAAGCCGTCACATCCATTTCCGTTCCAAAAAGCGACCGAAAGCATCCCTCAGAACAATTATCTAGCATGCTTGTACAAAGGGGGAAGCTGCAGGAGTGTTCTAGGATAGCTCGAGCATTCATTTTATGGGAATGATGATTTAAACATTGTCCGTGCATAGGTCGGCAGTGTCTCCCCCTGTTGATTGTATTCATTAGAATCATGAACAGGTTTGGGCGTGCCTTGACCGTTTCAAGCACTGTGAAATTGCACATTACAATCTATTAACTGGCAATGCAGATAAACACATACATAATAAAAAACTAGAAATAAGAGACATCATGAATGCCATATCCCAGAATTTGCCTATAGAAACCTACAAGAGTGAGAGATAAAATACAACAGTAGTTCAAACAGCCTGGAAAGACACCAGGATCCAAACAGAGTCATATATGAGGTTTAAGTTATAACATGATGCACAAGCTTATGGTTCCAACCCACTCTAGGGCCCCCGTCCACCGGAATGTGGGCGAGGTCTCTGGCTCAAAGACACGGGGCCAGAGGTTGAGCTGATGCGCAGCGTATCGGACCGCAAACGTCCACAGGAAATGGGGAGCAGTCGTATGGATCATGGAGGTATGAGCAACCTCCATGATCAAGCCAATCCGACGCTCAGAAATCCCATTTTGCTGAGGAGAGGCCGGAAGCGTGAACGTGTGGCGGATGCCCTCGTCTCGACAGAACTCCGCAAGGAGGTAAGAAGAGAACTCACCGCCCCTGTCAGAGTCCAGACGCAGGACTGGGAAGTCCTGACGAAACCGCTCGCGCAGCTGGCGACGAGTAGCACGGATCCAGGGGATCAAAACATCGCTGACGTCCGCCTTGCGCCGCAAGGGGAAGACAGTGGTGTAGCGTGTGTAGTCGTCAACAACCAGCAGGAAGTAGCGCTCCTGGTCCGTTCCACCGACGGGGGCCGGGCCCCAAACGTCCATGTGGAGAGTCTGCAGAGGAGCAGTGGTCGGAGGAAACTCGGAGGAGTGAGGAGCGGCGCGCCGCCGCCCCTCAACGTAGGGAAGGCACGGCGGGCAGGCGAGCGCAGGAGGGAGGGCAGGGACCTGGGAAGGCCAGAGACAAGGAGACGGGAGTGCATGTTGCAGAGACGCGGCAGGGAGGGGTGACCGAGGCGGTGGTGCCAGAGGAGAGTCTGATGGGAGAGTACCCGACATGAGCAAGACGCTGCAAGCTGACCAGACGCAGACACCTGACTCGACGCAGCCACCTGACCTGACTCAACCACCTGTGCAGACGCAGTGGTCACTGTGTACAGACTAGAACCAGGCGGTCGAGTGAACGTAGCAAGGAGACGGCCAGTCCGGGAGCACGTACAGATCGCCACACGCTGCCCTCCAGGAATAAAGGTATCAACCCAGACATCCTGAATGGCAGCGTTGTCAGAATAGTGAAGGAATGAATGACTGAACTAGCAAGCAGGTGGGTACAAGTAGGAAACCTAAAAGTGTTGTACCCTATATGAACTACCCCACTACAGCCTACACAGACTATAGCATATAAGTTTGACACACCCCCATAGGCAAAGTGGGGGAGAACAAGAGGTCACAAGACCGGTCAAGAAAGGCAAAGCAAGCTCAGGGTGGATCACGACGTCACCACGCATTCTCAGCACAAGCAAATGGCAACAAGGCCAGTTCACATGCAGAGTTATATAAAGGAGAACAAGCAATACAGTGATCACAACCTAGCAAGTGTAAGCATGCAGGTATATGTATAGAGATCACAGTACAAGCAGAGTCAAGAAGTAAGTAAGTGAGGCACAGTAGGCACAAGGCCTAGAACAGTACAGAAACGCTGATGATCACAAGGCTGAAGCCCCTTGGTGAAGACATCAGCAGTGTTGGCCCGAGTGGCCACGTAAGCAAGACGAAGCTGACCACGCTGCTGCAACTCTCGAGCAAGGAAGTAGCGCAGAGCGATGTGCTTTGTTTTGTGCTCCAGTCTGTGCTCCTGACACAAGGCAATCATGGCCTTGTTGTCGACGTACATCACTGGAGGAGAACGAGGCGGCTCTCCCAGGTCGATCAGCAGGTAGGTGAGCCAGCGTAACTCCTGTGCAGCCATGGCCCCTGCGTAGATCTCAGCCTCACAACTGGAGCTGAGAACAGAAGACGAGCGGGTAGACCGCCAAGAAACAGAGCCGGAGCCAAGGCTGAAGGTGTAACCCTGTGACGACCGCTGCGTAGCCAAGTCGTCAGCCCAAGAAGCGTCTGCATGACCAGTGAGGACAACTCGAGCCCGTCCTCCAAGCATGAGCCCCATGCCCGACGTACTGCACAAGTAGCGCAACACCCTCTTAGCAGCATCCATGTGCTCCTTCCTGTGTCGGCCAGGAGCGACATAGCGTGCTAGGATGCCAAGAGGGTAGGCAAGGTCAGGTCGAGTGCAGGTCATCAGGTACATGAGGCAGCCCACAAGCTCTGGATACAGGCCACTCGGCTCTACAGACTCGTCCGAAGGTGGAGCTGAGAGCGAGTGACCGGTAGGCAGAGGAGTGGACTGTGGTGAGGAGTATGTGAAGCCGAAGCGCTGAAGGACCTGCTGCACCATGTGTGACTGAGTCAAGGAAATGGTGCGCTGTGCTCTGTCCCGGGTGATCCGCATGCCAAGATAGCTTGTCAGCTCACCCAGGTCTGTGCACGTGTGTCTCTTCTGCAGCTCCGACTTCACGTGGGCGAGTCCCTCAGTGTCAGCAGTAGCAAAGACCAAGTCGTCTAAGTACACGAGAATGTAGAACGGCGGCAGAGTGGTGTCGGTGCGTAGAAACAGTGATGGGTCAGCAATAGAAGGAGCAAACCCAAGAGCAGCAAGAGTCGTCCTCAGTGTGTCGTGCCACTCACGGGGTGCCTGGCGGAGACCGTAGACTGGCCGCCGGAGGCTCCACTGGGTACCAGCAGGAAACGACCTAGTGAAGCCAGGTGGGCGGCGCAGCCAGATCTCCTCGTGCAGGCTGCCCTGTAGGAAAGCAGTGCTGAAGTCAAGAGAGTGAAGCTCGTAGTCACGCTGAGCGGCGACGTGCAGCAGCACCCGAAGAGTGGTCATCTTCGGGGTAGGGGAGAAGGTATGGAAGAAGTCAACTCCCTGTCGCTGACTGAAGCCTCGTGCAACGTAACGCGCCTTGAAGACAGGCGGAGAACCCGGTGGCCGCTTCATCCTGAAAATCCACATGCCACTGACGATGTTCGCCCCAGGCGGGGGAACCTCGTCAACGTAGGTGCCTGTGGACTTCCAGGAAGCCATCTCTGTGTCCATGGCTGTCTGCCACTAAGAGGAGTAGGGACCCTCTATCGCCTCTGCGTAAGAGCGCGGGGTCGGGATGTCTGGTGCATCCGGGTCTCCCTCAGGGGCAAGCAGCATGGACACGAGATGAGGTAAAGCAGCGGCAAAGCACTCAAACTCCTCCTGTCTGTCCTCAAGGACGTCTGTGCTAAGAGCACACTCACCCCCGACGGATGGAGGACAGACAGACTCAGACTCAGACGCAGCAACAAGGCTAGCGGCGTAGTCTAGACGACAGGCGGCAGCAAAGTAAACAAGCTCAGCAACTAGAGCAGACGCAGCAGTGGACTCAAACGAAGGGTCAGTGACAACAGTGGCCAGGAAACGCGTGACAGTAGGACTAGCAGCACGAAGGGAGTCAGACTCCGGGTCCGGACCGTCAGGAAGAGAGGACGCAGGAGGAGACGGCAGAGGGACACGCTGTGGAGCAGTGGAAGGACGCAGAGTCATATAGTGAGTGCTGGGGACAGGAGGAGGACGCTGACGCGGAACACGACGACCAGTGCGGACTGCGCGAACAGGCGACTCTGGACGAGACTCAGGCGACGCAGGACGAGACTCAGGTGACGCAGGACGAGACTCAGGCTCACGACGCTCCGTAAGACCTCTAGTCGGTCCAGAGTAAGGAGAAGGACCAGGCAGTGGAGAGGCTGGCTGTAACTGCGACTGCGACTGGACAGGTGGTGGACTCAGTAAGGGAGGAGTAGGACCAGTAGAAGGCGGGAGGCCAAGAACCTGATGAAGGAGCGGAACGTAGTACGGCCGCGGCCGTGCAGCGCCTCCAGAACCAGCAGAGACAGCACCCGTACCCCCAGCTCCAGGGTCCCCAGCTACAACTCCCGCAGCACCACCAGCTGCAGCACCTCTAGCAGCTCCAGCTCCAGCAGCACCTCCAGCATCAACAGCTCCAGCACAAGCAGCACCTCCAGTAGCACCAGCTCCAACTCCCGCTGCACCACCAGCTCCAGCACCAGTAGCACCTCTAGCAGCAGCAGCTCCAACTCCTGCAGCACCACCAGCTCCAGCAGCTCCAGTACCTCCAGTACGAGCACCTCTGGGACCAGCGGCTCCAGAACCTCCAGCAGCTCCAGCACCAGCAGGACCTCCAGCAGCTCCAACTCCAGTAGCTCCAGCAACTCCAGTGCGAGCACCTCCGGGACCAGCGGCTCCAGTGCCCCCAGTAGCTCCAGCACCAGCAGGACCTCCAGCAGCTCCAACTCCAGCACCTCCAGCAACACGGCGACAGCGCCGAGCGTACCACTCTCGCAGCTGCTGTGGAGAGAGGGACTCCCGCCGTGACAAGACACCCGGAGGACCTCCAGACACAGCACGCTCAGGCTCAGCACCCCCAGACGCAGCACCCCCAGGCTCAGTACCCCCAGGCTCCACACGCTCAGGCTCAGCACCCCCAGGCTCCGCACCCTCAGGCTCAGCACCCCCAGACTCTGGAACCCCAGGCTCAGCACCCCCAGGCCCCGCACCCGCACCCGCAGGCTCAGCACCCCTAGCAGTACCAGAGTCGACAGCTACCTCAACAGGCTCGATAGGGTCTACCTGGGACACACCTGAGGGGGCAGGACCCTGAGGGGGGAGGGGGTCTACCGGAGGAGCACCTGGTGCTAGGAAGAGCGGCGGGGGGGGGAGAGGGGCAGTGCGGTAGGGAAAGAGACGGTAGTAAGATACCGACTCGTCAAACGTGACGTCCTGAGAGGACAGAACACGACGCGTGGTCGGGTGGTAAAACTGCCACCCAGGCGCGTCAGGGGGGAAGCCAAGGAAGACGCAGGGAACAGCACGGGAGGACAGCTTGTCCGCGGAAGAATCGCGGACAAAAGCTCGAGATCCCCAGACACGGAACACAGACGCATCGCCAACCTTCCCCGTCCACCGCAGAGTAGGTGTGGTCTCCGGCAAGGAGACACGAGGCTAAAGGTTGATCTGATGCGCAAAGTACTGAACCGCGAACGGCCACAGAAAATGGGGAGCAGCCGCATGGATCATGGACGTACGAGCGACGTCCACGACCATGCCAATGCGGCGCTCAGCAATCCCATTTTGCTGTGGGGAGGCCGGAAGCGTGAACGTCTGGCGGATTCCCTCCGCACGATAGAAAGCCCTCAGAAGGTCGGAGGAAAACTCACCACCTCTGTCTGAGTGCAGACGCAGAACAGGAAGGTCCGAGCCGAAACTCTCGCTGAGCTGGCGATGGGCACCGCGGATCCAGTCGATCAACACCTCAGTGACCTCACCCTTGCGGCGCAAGGGGAAGACTGTGGTGTAACACGAGTAGTCGTCAACGACCAGTAGGAAGTAACGCTCGTGACCCTGTCCACGGACACAGGCTGGGCCCCACACGTCCATGTGGAGAGTCTGCAGGGGAGCCTCTGTCGGAGGGAACTCGGAGGAGTGAGGAGCGGCGTGCTGCCGGCCCTCGACACAAGGAACACAGGTAGGCGCAGGCCCCGGAGGAAGGGGAGGGAGGGACCGGGGGAGACCAGAGACAAGGGTACGGGAGGCCATACCTCGAAGACGAGGCAGGGAGGGGTGACCAAGGCGGTGGTGCCAAAGGAGAGTCTGGTGTGACAGAGGACGACACGAGCAGGGGGCAGACGCCGGACTAGACCTGGACGCAGCAGCAAATACCTGACCAGACGCGGCTACCTGACCAGACGCAGCAACCGGAGGAGACGCAGTAGTCAGTGTGTACAGACTCGACCCAGGCCGACGGGTGAACGTGGCCAGGTGGCGGCCCGTCCGAGAGCAAGTGCAGTGGGTCACACGCTGACCTCCAGGGGTGAACTGGTCAACCCACACGTCCTGGAGGTCAGCTCCACTCACCAGGTTCGTAGAGAACGAGGGGAGGTGGAGTCCCGACAGCAAGCCTGACGGGGCTGCAGGACACGGTAAAACCGTGGAGGAGTGAGCAAGGACTGGACCCCCAGAGGGGTCAGCCAGGGAGACTGCGACCGGCCGATTGAGCGGCGTGAGTGTGGTGCTATCGCGAAAGAAAGAGCGCGAAGCACCGCAGTCAAGTGTGAAAGTGTGCAAGGCCTCAGTAGGTGCAGTACCAAAGAGAGCAGACTCACCAGCACCTGGAGCAGCAGACTCACTAGCACCTAGAGCAGCAGCCTCAATGCCCGGGTCGGGCGGTACACACAGGTAACAGTCACCCTCAGCACTATCAGTCACAGCATACATGGCAGCAAGGATAGCATCGAAATCAAGATCAAAGATAGCCACATTCTGCTTAAGCAGATCACCCCAGCGAGGGAGCTCAACATCGTCAGGAAACTGGGCGCGCCAGGCAACAGTCAGGCGACCGAAGCAGCGCTTTGTAGTGTGTGGCAGCCCGCACGTCTCCCCACGGCGCCCGCCGGTGCGAAGAACGTAAGTGCAGGGACCAGCACCCCCAGACCTCCCACGCCCAGCGTACCACTCACGAAGCTGCTAGGCCGACGGGGTCTCACGGGAACGCGGCTGCTGCTGGCGCTGGCTACCACCAAAGCCTCCACGCTGTGCGGCTCCACCTCGACCAGCACCACCGCCGCCACCACCTCCACCACCGCTGCCGCTCCACCGCCGCTGCCGCTGCCTCCACCACCCCCACCGTCGCCACCGAAGCCCCTACTCCCACCACCACCCCCACCTCCACCGCCACCCCCTCCGCCTCCTCCACCGCCTCCACCGCCGCCCCCACCGTCCCCTCCACCACCCTTGCCCCCCTTGCCCTTGCTGTTGCGGCGCCTCCCACTAGGAGCAGACGCAGCCCCGACCTCCTCAGTGCCAACGAGGTCGACAGCACCAGCAGAAGCAACAGAGGGGAGAAGGGGGACAGGGGAACACCCCTCAAAGAAAGGGGCACGAGGGTCGCCGCGAGAAGCACCTACAGCAACGATACTCTTCTCAGCTGCAGTGAGGCGCTCCTCTAGCAGGTCGACGGTGAGCTCGGTGGGGCAAAGGGAGAGAAAGTGGTCCCTGACTGAAGCAAGGGAGTCAGGGAGACGGGTGACTAGGTAGTAAAGGGTGATGTACATGGGGGGGGGGGTTCTTGGCACAGAACTCAGTGGGAAGCGCAGCGCGGTAGCGGGCGTCACTAGTGCGGAGGTGAGTAATGAGGTCAGCGACTGTAGCAAAGGCGGCAAGGTCAGGGAACAGGTACGGAAGCATGAGGCGGCTGAGGGCAGCAGTGGCAGGGGAGGAGTAGCGCGCTACGACAGCGTCATACAAAGACTTAGCAGTCTTGTACTGGCCAAAGTGCGCGCGCTCAGCAGACGGCAGGTGACTACGAACAGCTGGGCGAGCAACAGCATCACGAGTGGTCCACTGCGAGCGAACCGTACTGTCAGCAGTGGCAGCAGGTGCAGGAGAGACACCGGACGTGTGATCGAAAAGGGATACTCCGTCCTTAGAGTCACACCGAAGAAAGAGCTGCATGTCGTCAACCCACACATCAAAGTCAACCGCACGCCCCTCAGCATCAAAGGTAAGAACATTAGGGCTAGCCATAGCGGCAGTAGCAGCAGTAGCAGCAGTGGGAACAGAAACAGCAGTAGCAGCAGGAGCAGTGCGGGCAGGGCAGTGCAGCTCAGTAGGGCGGCGCGGCTCGGCAGGGCGGCGTGGCTCGAAAGAGCGGCGCAGCTCGGCTGGGTGGCGCGGCTCGGCTGGGCGGCGCGGCTCGGCAGGGCGGCGCGGCTCGGCAGGGCGGCGCGGCTCGGCCGGGCGGCGTGGGTGCTTACCAGGGGCGGGTGCAGGGCAGGGCCGCAGCTGGCGGTTAGGTCAGGGCCGCGACTGGGGCGGCAGCATGGCAGGGCCGCGACTTGGCGGCGGTAGAGCAGGGCCGCGACTGGGGCGGCTGAAGGGCAGGGCCGTGACGAGTCGGCGGCAGAGCAGGGCCGCGACAGGGCGGCAGCAGGGCAGGGCCGTGGCTGGGCGGTGGTAGAGCAGGGCCGCGACGAGCAGCGGCAGGGCAAGGGCCGCGGCGGGCGGCAAGGTCGGGGCCGCGACGAGGGGCGGCAGGGTAGGGCTGCGACGGGCGGCTAGGGTAGGCCGCGACGGGCGGCAAGGCAGGGCCGCGGGTGGCGGCAGGGCAGGGCCGCGACTAGGCGGCTAGGTCGGGGCCGCGACGAGGTGGCGACAGGGCAAGGCCGCGACAGGCCGAGAAGGCAGGGGGCCGCGACGGGCCGTTAGGGGAGGGCCGCGACGGGCCGAGAAGGCAGGGCCGCGACGGGCGGCACTAGGGCAGGGCGCGCGACGGCGCAGGTGAGGCAGGCGCGAGGCGTGCTTCGGGCAGGGCAAGAAAAAAAGGTTTTAATCATGGTGGGCCCTAAAAAAAATGTTCCCACGAGGGAACCTGCTCATAATACCATGTCAGAATAGTGAAGGAACGAATGACTGAACTGGCAAGCAGGTGGGTACAAGTAGGAAACCTAAAAGTGTTGTACCTTATATGAACTACCCCACTACAACCTACACAGACTATAGCATATAAGTTTGACAAGCGTTGCTCACCAAGTTCGTCAAGAACGTGGGGAGGTGGAGACCTGACAGAGAACCGGAGGGGACTGCTGGACACGGGAGGACAGTGGAGGCTCGTGCGACTACTGGGCGCCCAGTGGGGTCAGCCAGTGAGACTGGTACCGGTGCAGCAAGTGGTGTGAGTGTGGTGCAGTAACGAAAGAAACAACGTGACGCGCCTGAGTCAAGTGTGAAAGTGTGCAAGGCCTCAGCTGAGGCAGGACCTGTGGCGGGAGACGCACGAGCACCTAAAGCTGCAGCAGACTCACTAGCACCTGGAGCGGCAGCAGACTCACAAGCACCTAGTGCGGCAGCAGACCCAGAACCAGGGACACATCGCTGAGAAAACAACTCACTATGCAGATGCGGGGAGAATGTCTCCTGCTGACTCTGCTGCCGCCGCTGTGCAGTACGCAGAAAACCAAAGCCTCCACCACCTGGACGGGCTCGCTGAATAACCCACTCGCAAAGTTGCTGCGGGGATTGCGTGTCCGGGAGAGGCTGTGGCTGCTGCTGTCCACCCCTAGCCGCTGTGACTACCGTGATAGTGGCCATGACAGGCAGTGACAGTCAGTAGCAGCAGCGCAAGGGCAGCAGTAGCGACTGCTGTAGTGACTGTGGAGGCCAGTAGAGTGCGTGGGCAGCAGGGCACAGGCTAGTGCAGTAACAGCAGTAGTGCCAGCAGTGGCAGCACGAGCAGCAGCAGCAGTAGTAGCAGCAGTCGTTGCAGTAGCAGTAGGAGCAGCAACAGCAGCGCTTAGCAGTAGCAGCAGCTCATGCAGCAGTGGCGCGCTGGGCAGCAAGGCGCACTAGCGCGTTTAGGGTTGCAGAGCGCGCTGGCGCGCTTAGTAGCAGGGCGCGCTGGCGCGCTGAGCTGCGGGGCGCACTGGTGCGCTGGGCTGCGGGCGCGCTGGCGCGCTTCGCAGTGGGGCGCGCTGGCGCGCTTCGCAGTGGGGCGCGCTGGTGCGCTGAGCTGCGGGGCGCGCTGGCGCGCTTAGCAGCGGGGCGCGCTGGCGCGCTGGGCTGCGGGGCGCGCTGGGCTGCGGGGCGCGCTGGCGCGCTAGGCTGCGGGGCGCGCTGGCGCGCTAGGCTGCGGGGCGTGCTGGCGTAGGAGCTGCTCGCGGGCAGAAGGGGCGCGCAGGGCAGGGGCTGCTCGCGGGCAGCCGGGGCGCTCGGGGCAGGGGCTGCTCGCAGGCAGCAGTGGCGCACGGGGCAGGGGCTGCTCGCAAGTAGCAGGGGCGCGCGGGGCAGGGGCTGTTCGCGGGCAGCAGGGGCGCGCGGGGCAGGGGCTGCTCGCGGGCAGCAGGGGCACGCATGACAGTAGATCAGCGCGCTAGGGCAGGCAGTGCGAGTAGCTGCAAAGCAGCGTGACACTGTGCAAGAGGGCCGGACAGCGCAAGGGCGCTTCGGGCAGGAGCTAGCGGAACGATCGGTGGGCCCTAAAAATCTAATAGGTTTCCTGCTCTAAATACCATGTCAGAATCAAGTGTGCATGAATGATTGGATTAGCAAGAGTTGGGGTACAAGTACTAACCCTAGAAGTAATGTACCCCATAAGGAGTGCCCCACTATAGCCTACAAGTGAGATTGTACTTTGACGCGCTTCACCTTGAATATCCAGATGCCATTGTCAACGTTCACCCAAGGGGGAACTGAGTCGATGTAAGTGCATGTGGACCTTCAAGATGTCATGGATGCTATCCACTAAGAGGTCCAGCATCGCGAGACTGCTTCAGGGTATGTGTGAGGGGTCGGGATGTCAAGAGCATATAGGTCAGCCTCAGGGGCTAGCCGCATGGCACGGAGATGAGGAGCAGCGTGTGAGAGTGCGCTGCCATTTAACATATTCTTATTTCCATAATTTTCCTTTATCTTATTCTCCATATTTTTCTCTTTTATTTGCACTTTATTTTACCTAAATCGGAATACTATTCCATTTTCTATATCATTCTATTTGTTTCACTTAATATTTTCGGCACCGACAGTATTTTGGCTCTATGGTAACTGAAACATACACCGAAGAGGGCAAGTGTATGAGACGATAGCAGGCGTAACTATACATAGGGGCTAAGGCCTTGTCCCACCTCGAGGTTGTTTCTAGGGCGGATTGAGGACCGCCCTTGGGTTGTCCCGTATAAAGGAGAAACTCGACAACCACTGTCATTTCTTGTCGTCATCTGACTTGATGCGCTGCAAAAGGTGTTGTTCCCTGTTGGCAGCTCTCCTAAACTTTTCAGCCTTGCCCGAGGTGCCCAGCTTTTGAGTCTTCATTCCCACTGCCCGCGTGTACAGCCTCGCATGCAGCCTAAAGGCAATTTCAATCTTCCGAAGGACATGTCGTGTTTGGAAGTTCGCCTGCGCACCCGGGACGTACAACATGTCGGGGACGAGGATATGCTTCGTCACCGCACTCAAAGAGGTGGGTATATGACCGCCCTACATAAATTATACCATAAAGACAGCATGGTCAGGTGATGTGGCATTTATATAAAATGCTCCGTAGTCGTCGCCCCATGTTGTGTGCCATTCCCAGTGGCAGGCAGTGAGGCGGCAAGAACATGTGCTCATGCGTAAATGCCGCGACATGTTCCCGACAATTCTTGAGGGCCCGTCCATGGGGGCTTATTGCACTGTCATGGGCCCCGACATGGACGAGCTAGTGCCTCGTCTCGCCACAGAGGGCATCGTGTCACATCGCCTACAGGTGAGCAACAAAAAAAAGAGTGGATGCTCTGGTCAGCCCATCACATATGCGTCTATTTCACAAACAAACCATAACATCGGCTTGATTTCTAAATCACCATATATCACCATATAACCCCCATGTCCGTCCCATTCCCCGCTCCTGCCTGTGCAAGCAGGTGCACACTGTTGTTGCCATCA
The DNA here is from genome assembly GCA_947471745.1 of Closterium sp. Naga37s-1. NCBI lineage: Eukaryota > Viridiplantae > Streptophyta > Zygnematophyceae > Desmidiales > Closteriaceae > Closterium > Closterium sp. Naga37s-1. Next base: position 14,674 of record CANJKZ010000764.1, on the reverse strand, counting down.
CAAGGACGAAGGGCAGTCACCTAGTGGCAAAGTGGACTTTGTAAAGGCGAGTCCATGGGGGGAATGGTTCTCGGACATCGCCATTCTTGCGCCATCCGGTGGATAGTGGAATGCGAGAACTCTCTTCATTGTCCACGCCGAGTCCCGGAGTGGCGAAGAAGTCAATTACACGTCCCAGAATGTGAGGATGCAATGATTTGCCCGCTCACCATGTGCAGGCAGCTCACCCCTGGCAGAGTGCCTAGCGTCCATGGTCTCAAAGTTAGAATGCAACGGAATGACTGAATTAGGGTTGGGAAGGATACAAATAGGAAACCTACCAAAGTTGTACTCACTAGAGAGTACCTCACTACAGCCTATCACAAGATTAACATTTGACACACCCCCATAGGCTAAGTGAGGGACATCAGAGCAAGCAAGGTGAACAAACGGTCACAAGACCAGTCAAGGCAAGAAGCAAAGCAAGCTCAGGGTGGATCTCAAGGACACCACACAAATTCCGAGCGCAGGCAAGCGGCCACAAGGCCAGTTCAAGAGTTCACTAGGATATATATAGGAAAGTACAACAAGCAGAGCAAGCAACAAGACTACAGCAACCGAGGGCCTACCTCAACAAGCCCCAACTGCACACTGAACCTGTGGTGGTCACCAAGCGCCAGGGCCTTGGTGAAGACGTCTGCAGTGTTGGCCTCTGAGGCCACAAAGTCCAGGCGTGCCTGGCCGCATCGCTGCAGCTCTCGCAGGAGGAAGTACCTCACGTCAATATGCTTCACTCTGCTCTCCAGTCAAGGCTCTCGACAGAGGAGGATCATGGCCTTGTTGTCAGCGTACAAGGTCGGTGCAGAGCGAGGCCGCTAACCAAGGTCGGCAAGCAAGAAGGTCAACCAGCAAAGCTCCTGTGCCGCCATGGCACCAGCGTAGATCTCTGCCTCTGCACTGGAAGTAGCCACAGACGACGACCGTGTAGACCTCCACAACACAGCACCAGCTCCCAGACTGAAGCAGTAACCCTGAGTCGAGCGCTGAGTCTCCACGTCGTCAGCGTAGGAAGAGTCGCAGTGACCAGTCAACGCCACTGGCTGAGTCCCTCCAAGCACAAGCCCCATGCCTGATGTAGTCGCCAGGTACTTCGCCACCCTCACAGGTGCTGTCCAGTGGACAGGACGGTGTCTCCCAGTCGCAACAAAGCGAGAAAGGATGCTGAGGGGAAAGGCGAGGTCCGGCCGAGTACAAGTCATCAGGTACATGAGGCAGCCCACCAGCTCTGCGTAGGGACCACTGGACTCAAAGGGCTCGTCCGGAAAGGGGCCAGTGAGTCTGTGGTCAACAGCAAGAGGTGTGGGCTGTGTGGTGGAGAACTGGAAGTCGAACCGCCGAAGGACCTGCTGCACCATGTGTGACTGAGTCAGTGTGATGGTGCGAGCGGCTCTGTCCCTGGTGATCTGCAGGCCAAGGTAGCGCTGCAGTGCACCTAGGTCAGTGCACTTGTGTCTCTTCTGCAGTTCAGACTTCACCTGAGCCAGAGCTGCCCTGTCTGCTGTGGCAAAGACCAAGTCGTCGACGTACACTAGTATAAAGAAAGGAGTGGAACCAGTGCGAACAAACAGCAACGGGTCGGCAGAGGAAGGACAAAACCCAAGGTCACAAAGCGTGGAGCGAAGAGTGTCGTGCCACTCATGGGGCGACTGGCGGAGACCGTAGACTGGCCGTCTCAGGCTCTACTGGGTCCCAGGTGGGAAGGTGTCAGTGAAGCCAGGAGGGCGGCGCAGCCAGATCTCCTCGTGTAGCCGGCCCTGGAGAAACGCAAGTAGAGAAGTCAAGGGAGTGCAGCTCGTAGTATTGCTGTGCTGCTACGTGCAGTAACACCCGAAGAGTAGTTATCTTCGGGGTCAGGGCGAAGGTCTGGAAGAATTCAACTCCCTCACGCTGACTGAAATCCCTAGCCACGTAGCGCGCCTTGAACACAGGCGGTGAACCAGGCGGCCGCTTCACCTTGAAGAGCCACATGCCATCGACTACGTTCGCCCTGGGAGGGGGAACTGCATCGACGTAGGTGCCTGTGGATCTCCAAGAGGCTAGCTCCGAGGCCATAGCCGCTTTCCACTGAGAGGCCCACGCCCCTGACACTGCCTCACGGTAAGTACGAGGAGTCGGTATATCAAGGGCGTCGGGGTCTCCCTCAAGGGATAGCAGCATGGCACAGACAGAGGGAGAAGCGGCTGCCCAGTACTCCAGCTCAGACTCTCTGTCCTCTAGGACGTCACAGCCAAGGGCAAACCCACCCCCGATGGACAGAGGACGGGAGGGAGGAGCTGGCACCACACGGGTGGTGTAGTCAAGGCAACTGGCGGCAGCAAACTCAGCGACAGCGGCAGTGAGAGCCGAGACAGATGACGGAGGGAAACGAGAGTCGGTGACAAGAGTGGTGAGGACACGAGGGACAATAGGATAACCGGCACGGTAGTAGTCAGTGACATGTGTAGGGGGGGAAGGGAGAGAGGACGGAGGAGGAGACGGGAGAACGGACTCAGGAGGAGGACGACGAAGAGACGAACAAAGGAGGTCCGTGCGGAGGTCGGGAACGGGATACGAGTGACGAGCACGCGGAGGACAGGGACGGACACGAAAGTGTGGGACAACTGGTGGAGGAGACTGCGGTGGAGGAGAAGACCAGACCGCCGGACTGTCGCCAGGAGGAGGAAACGTGGGACCAAACGCTGGAGGGGACGGAGTGTCAACAAGAGGAGAGGAGGGAAGACCAAGGGCCCGAAGGCCACTCACGGGTGGGAACAACTGCCGCTCCAGAGGGAGCTGCTGTGGTCGCAGCTGCGGCGGCGGTGTCTGATGCTGCTGTGGCTGCTGCTGCTGCTGCTGCTACTGCTCCAGCAGGTCCAACCGCCGCAACTCCTGCCGCTCCCTCTCCAACAGCACCTGCTCCTCACGCTCACGCCGACGGGCTGCCTGGAGACGCGTGTCGTGGCGGTGGGGAGGCGGGGAGGGAAACTGAGGGCAAGGAGAGGGGAAACTGAGGGCAAGGGGGGGGGGGAGGGAAACTGAGGGCAAGGAGGGGGGAAACTGAGGGCAAGGAGGTGGGAAACTGAGGGCCAGGAGGGGGGGTGGGGAAACTGAGGGCAAGGCGGGGGGAAACTGAGGGTCAAGGAGGGGGGAAACTGAGGGCAAGGAGGGGGGAAACTGAGGGAAAGGAGGGGGGGAACTGAGGGCAAGGAGGGGGGAAACTGAGGGCGAGGGGGAGATTGAAGGCAAGCAAGGGGGGTAAATTGGTGTGGAGGGACCAGAACCAGCACCTCTAGTGCCAGCGCCTCCAGCACCAGCACCCCCAAAACCAGCACCTCCAGTGCCAGCGCCTCCAGCACCGGCACCCCCCAGAACCAGCACCACCAGTGCTAGGACCTCCAACTCCAGCACCCCCAGAACTAGCACCTCCCGTGCCAGCACCTCCAGCTCCTGCACCCCCAGAGCTAGCGCCACCTGCGCCAGCACCTCCAGCTCCAGCACCCCTCGAACGAGCACCCCCGGACCGAGCACCGCCAGCGGCTGCACCTCCAGCTCCAAGACCAACCGACTCCACAGTAACCTGTCGTGGAAGTGCCAAAGGCTGCTGAGGGGACTGTGAGGAGGACTGCGGGGAGGGAGACGCTACTTGACGCGCGACCGAGGGTAGAGGGGTAGCGTGGGACACACCAGACGGGGCAGGACCAGGGGGGGGGCGGGGGTACCGGAGGAGCGGGAGCAGGAGGAGGAGAGGGTGCAAGGAAAAGGGGAGGAGGGGGTACCAGGAGACCTCGACAGGGGTACCGGGTGTAGTAGGACACGGACTCGTCAAACCGGACGTCACGGGAGTCTAGGAACTGGTGGAGGGGCGGGTGGTAAAAGGACCAGTCAGCAGAGTCCACCGGGAAACCAAGGAAGACACAGGGGACGGCGCGTGCCGAGAGCTTGTCCGCGGAGGTGTCGCGAACAAGCGCAAGGCAGCCCCAGACACGAAAGACCAACCCAACACCAGGGGACCCGGTCCAAAGACTGGTCGGTGAAGCCTCGGGCCGTGAGACGCGCGGCTGGAGGTTCAGCTGGTGTGCGGCGTAGCGAACCGCGTAGGGCCACAGAAAATGGGGCGCACGGGCATGGATCATGGACGTGCAAGCAATGTCCATGACCAAGCCAATGCGGCGCTCAGCAACCCCATTCTGCTGTGGGGACTCAGCAAGCGTCCAGGACTGTACGATGCCCTGTTCGCCACAGAATCTGCCAAGAATGCCGGAGCGAAACTCGCCCCCACGGTCGGAGTGTAGACAACTGACACGACGACCACGAGTGCCCTCAGTAGCCAGAAGCCACCGGATCAGCGTAGAAGTCACCTCGGACTTCTTCGCGAGAGGGAACACTGTGGTGTACATGGAGAAGTCGTCGACGACCAACAGAAAGTAACGCTCCCTCCCAGATCCCTGCGTCGGGGCAGGGCCCCAGACGTCCAAGTGGAGAGTCTCGAAGGGAGCAGTGGCCGGACGAATGGAGGAGGAGTGGGGAGTGGCGCGTAAGCGACCGGCGACGCAAGGAGTGCAAGGGGGAGCAGGGGAGGTGGGGAGCGACGGAAAGGTGCGTGGGAGGCCGGTGACAAGCCCGTGAGTGGTCATCCCGCGGAGGCGGGGGATCGACGGGTGGCCAAGGCGGTGGTGACACAAGACGGTCTGGTGGGTGAGGGACCGACAGGAGCAGGACGCAGCGACTAGACTAGACAACGCGACCTGACTAGACACTGCAACTGGACTAGACACGACCACCTGGCGAGACACAGCAACCGGACTGGACACCTGGACTGGAGGGGACGCAACGACCTGAGCGGAGGACGCAACCGGGGAGCGCTCGGTGTGGAGAACGTAGAGATCGGAGCGGGGCTCCGTGGTGAACGTGGCCAGAACAGCACCTGTGGCAGCGTCTGTATAGACCGCAGTCCTCCCACCCCCCACAAAGGTAACCGTGATCCCCCTGTCCTGGAGGTAACCAGCACCCACCAAGTTCCGAGTGAACGAGGGGATGTGGAGGCCGCGACGGGCTAGGGCGCGGGCCTGGGCAACGGGCTAGGGCGCGGGCCCTGGGCGACGGGCTAGGGCGCAGGCCTGGGCGACGGGCTAGGGCGCGGGCCTAGGCGACGGGCTAGGGCGCAGGCCTGGGCGACGGGCTAGGGCGCGGGCCTGGGCGACGGGCTAGGGCGCGGGCCTGGGCGACGTGCTAGGGGCGCGGAGAGCACTGACGCGCGGAGGAGGAGGGCGCTAGGGCGCGGAGGGCGCGGAGGCTAAGGCGCGGAGGGCGCGGAGGGCGTGGAGGGCGCGGAGGGCGCAGAGGGCACGGAGGGCGCGGAGGGCGCGGGGGTGCGCTAGAGAGGGCGCGGGCTAGGAAGTAACAAGGAACTAACCTACTCGTGATACCATCTCAAAGTTCGAATGCAACGGAATGACTGAATTAGGGTTGGGAAGGATACAAATAGGAAACCTACCAAAGTTGTACTCACTAGAGAGTACCTCACTACAGCCTATCACAAGATTAACATTTGACATATGGCCTCATCAAAATCGAGTCCATGGTGCATGTGCGCAGGTCCTTCACAAACTCACGCGTCCTTTAGCAAGTTTATTACATACAAGTAGAACATATGCGTATAAATTTAGGGTTTCGGGGACCTGCTTTTCCTCAGCTATGCAGACGATACCTATATTTTGGGGCCAGCAGCTAGGATTCTGGAGGCTTTTGGGGTGCTGCGGGAGCGGTTGGAGTGGGTGGGGTTGGAGGTGCAGGCGCACAAGTGCCGGTTTTGGGAGCGCGAGGGCAGGGATGTGGAGCAGGCACTGCCATTAGGGATGCAGCGGGTGGAGGAGGGTCTTACTGTGGTGGGCGTGCCTATTGGGGAGGAGGATCGGGAGGTGGTCCGGCTACGGGAGCAGCTTCGACAGTTGTAGGCGCCACTGCCATGGCTCCCCTTGCTCGACCACCCCCAGATGGTTTCACACCTCCTCGCCATTGCAGTTTCAGCACGGCCGATGTACCTCGCCCGGACTATGCCGCCGCGTCCGGAGGTGGTTGAGGCTTTTAGGGATTGGGACAGCTGTTTGGAGGATTGCTTTTGAGCAGCTTTTCCCACCTGGCACTTGGGAGCAGGACCCCGACCGGTCTAGGCGCGCACGCATGCAGCTGCATCTCCCTGTGCGACTCGGAGGGTTCGGGATCCGGGCGGCGGCCTCTTTGAGCCCACTGTCCTATGTTTGTGGGTGGGCGTAGGCCGCGCGTGACATTGCACAGTTAGGGGTGGCGGGCGAGGAGGCGATGTTTGCAGAGTACCTCACCACTTCGACAGGGGCAGAGTTTCTCGACCCGTGGTTTGTCAAGGCTCTTGAGCAGCTGCCAGTGACTATCCGCCAGGAGATACCGGGCTTACCTCTGTATGTAGCGGCCCCTCCCGTTCGGCTTTTCCAGGCGCGGCAGCGGCAGTTAGCTGTAGAGGAGCTCCAGGCACTGCGCCGCTTGGCTCGTGACGATGCTACCTTGGCCCGTTTCACATCCCTTCAGGGCCCGGGGGCGGGTGCATGGGTTTCGGCGGTTCCGGCTCACTCAGATCTCACATTCAGTGCGGCTGAGTGGGGCATTGCTGCTGCTATACGGCTCGGGCTCCCAATTCAGCAGCTGCAGGTGGCGGGGAGGTATGTTTGTGGCACAGCGTATGTTGACCCGGCAGACCCGCATCATGCCCTGAGATGCAAGCACCAGCATGGTCCATCTCGGGTGCATGATGAGGTGAAGTTTGCGGTGGCGAAGATCTCTAAGACGTCGGGGGGGGGTGGTGACAATGGAGGATAGTGTGGTGCTTGCAGGGGAAGCGGGTTGATGTGGCGGTGCGACGACCAATGGCTTGAGAGGCTCACGCCCTAGAGATCAGCGTCGCGGATCTGCTATCGCTGTCTCCATCTCTGCTAGGACAGTGCGGGCGATCCATAGGTGTGGCGGCAAGAGAGTGGGAGCTTCGCAAAACGAGTGATTACGCGCCTCTGCTTGCACGCAACCGGGGCGTGCAGTTCACCCCTCTGATAGTAGAGACGTGGGGGGTGTCTCGGCGGTCGTTTTCGGCGGTGGCTTCGTCAGCAGGGGGATGCGCACGTGGGGCTAGCTGTGTCGCGGGGGGCTTGTCGGGAGGACGACACTGTGTTTTCGGCTTATCTTTTAGGGTCACTGAAGGCGCTCATCGGGGTGGCGTTACAACGTGCGCAAGCCCATGTCATCCTGCTTCGAGCGGCGTCTTCCATGGGGGGGATTAACGTAGATTTGGTGGACCGGGAGAGGGACGATGTTGATGTGGAAGGCGGGGCTCTCTGGGTGGAGGCCCCGTACATGGTGGATACGCTGTTGTGATTGGGGGGGGTGAAATGGGGTGTGGGATGGGATGTCTTGATGGGGTGTCTCGATTGGGCGTTTTGATTGGGTATCTCGAGGGGGGTTTTTATGTGTGTTGCATTTGGGTTCTCTTTGGCAGTTTCACTTAAATATATATATATATTACCGTATTACCCCGGATTGAAGCGCACCTGCGCTTATAATAAAACATTGATTTATAGAGGGGTGCGCTTATAAATGAGTCACGGGCATAAGCGCATGCGCTTATATAATGACAAATGTAGAAATATATTTTAAGCGCACCAAAATGTGCATCTTAGTCTTGCAATTCCAGTCGAATCGAAATGTTAGCGCGTCATAGATCAGAATCGCGCGATTGTCTGCCAGCGCAAGGGTGGGCGAGGACACGTCATTCCGTAGGGGAATGTGTCACCGGCCCACTGTTGCGAGGCACAGAATCCGGTCGCTCGCAGCGCAGGAGCACGGTCGAGCCCCCCCCCCCCCACGTTCGTGCTGTCAGTCAGCTTCAGCTTCGCGCCCGTTTCGGTTTTTCGCGAGGCAGAACAGAACGTGCGATTTTGTCGGCCGCTTCTCGTGAGGGTTGTAGGGTAGACTCGCTGCAAAGCGGAAAATCGTTACGGAAATTAGAATACAATTATGCATGCGCTTATAATAAGTAAAGTTTTTACAGGGGGTGCGCTTCTAATTGAGGATCGGCCATAAGCGCATTGCTCCAGATATAAGCGCATGCGCTTTTAATAGGCCTGCGGTTATATCCGGGGCGATACGGTAGCCTCTACAATCCACGGTGGTATCTAGCGCCAATTAAAACGTTGGTTGGCACACCCGAAGTGTGATTTTCCTAAACTCTAGGTTATTGTACATTCCCCCAACCTAGGGCATCCTTTTCGCAAGCGCGTTACCGTTATCGATTTTTTTTTTTTTTCTATTTACGGTAACGAATTGCTCATGCATTCGCTGATTTTATTCTTTTCCCTCTATAGCTCAACTCAGTTGCACTCATAACAACTGTACAAAACAAGCTAGTAGTCTAATAGAAGCTAAATCTCCACTACTTTCTTACGAATTGATTCAACACTCAGACACCCTAAACACAATGAAAATTGCATAAACAGACTCCTTCTGAAACCACCCACCACCTTCAGTTCATTTCAACGTGATATCATGCTCATAATGTGCCACCATCCTTCAATTCAATGCCTTACACAGACCAATCACCAAATGAAAGTAGTTTTCCCATCCCACACACATCAACCGGGTATATACAAATCTACAGTTGCCCTATTCCCCTCCTCACCCCATCTGCTGTAGCCACCACCTGCTGTTGGGTCCCTTGGCAGTGCATAACCACCAACCCGAGCATTGACCACCTATACAGTCACCCTGGTTATTATACACAGAAAACATGCCCCTTAGTCAGGAAGGCAGAGAGAGATACTCAGGGAGGGAAAGAGAAGGAGCAGCAGCGGCAGGCAGCTACAGGAAGGGAAGGCACATCCCCATCGCACAGTCAATCTGGTTACCGCACGAAAGCATGACTGCGTCGCCATTGTTACGTGCCCCTTAGTCAGGGAGGGAGAGAGTGGGAGCAGCGGCAGCAGGGAGCTTGAGAAACGGAAGGCACAGACCCATCTCACACACGTCAGGGGCGAGGCAGGCGGATCACCACCGGCTCCCCATCCTCCCCGACATCCACCAGTGCTGTGTCGCCAGCTGTGAACGCGCCCTCCCTGACCCGCTGACGTCACCCAGGGGTGCGCTGGTGTCATCTTCTTTGGCGTCAGCTGCGATCGCAGGGAGCAGCAGCGAAGGAACGGATGGTAGAGATTTCCGACAGGTCACTGCTGCTGACGCGGCGGTGGCGGTGCCTGGTGTTGCTGCTTGCTTTCCCCCGCTGCCAGCACAGCCTCGCTGATTGGATCGTCGACCAATCGCGTGACGGCACATCGCAGTGGACGCGCCCCATACGCCCTGTCGTACCCCTCCTCACAAATCCGCTCCATGAGTACTTCAGAAATTTCCAGGTTGATTCCCTTCTGTGCAAGTCTATCAGCCGACTCCTTGACCATCATGTTAGCAATCACTCGGATCTGGAGGGAAGGGGGGACAAGTGGAGGGACAAGGAAGCAAATGTAAACAGGGTAGAGGGGTTTGCTGCACGAGTGCTCTGACACTTCCAGGTTGAATCACCTCTTGGTCTATCGGTCAGCCGTCTCTTTCACCATCGTGCTGGCAATCACTAGGATCTGGAGTGGAAGGTGGGGGAGATGGTTATGGTGAGGGTGAGGGTGGGAAGATGGGCGAGACGTGGGAGGTGGAGGAGGCTGGACAGGTGCGGATGGCTTATGGGGAAGGGTGGCATAGAGGGTGGTAAGAGCAGTAAGAATGTGAAACCATGATTCTCCAAGACTGAAGCGTTATGCACAACAAGGGTGTGCATGCGTGAATAACGCATTTGTTGTGAAGCACGCTTCAGCCATGGAGATACCTGGTTCACATTCCTTACTGCTCTTACCACCCTCTCTAGAGCTCGGAACACCACCACCTCGTCGATTCGGATCATCAGCTCTTGGCCAAAAGTGCGTCTTCGACTCTTCCACCACCACCTCCCTCATTTGCACACACTCCTCTGTTCTCTCTCTCCCTCACACTCACCTGTTCCCTCTCACACCATGCTCACCTGTTCCATTGCAAGGGCTCGAAATACCACCACCTTGTCGATCCGTTCATCAGCTCAGGCCAAAAATGCGTCTTCAACTCCCCCATCACCACCTTCCCTGTCTCATCTGCTCTCCCACATGCAAGCACACCTGTTCCCTCTCCCGCAATGCCCACCCCAATCCCTCTCTCACCTGTTCCCTCTCCCGAATTCTGAACACCACCACCTCGTCGATCCGGTTTCATTCAACCTTGCATTCCCCCTTTACACCCCACACACTTCTCCCTTGCTCAGCTGTTCTTTCGCCAATGCTCGGACCACCACCGCGTCAATCCGGTTCATCAGATCTGGCCGGAAACGCCCCTTTCAACTCCTCTCCCCACTCAACTGCATCACATGCCCTTTCCCTGTTCTCACCTGTTCTCTCTCCAATGCTCGGAGCACCAACACCTCATCAATACCGATTCATCAGCTCCGACCGGGAAGTGCGCCTTCAACTCCTCCATCACCACCTCCCTCATTGCCGCTTACCGCCCCGCATCCACCTTTTTGAGCCGTACACACACAGACACACTTTCTCTCACCTTCTTGCATGCTCACCTGTCCTTCTCAAGAGTTCGGAACACCACCACCTCATCAATCCGGTTTATCAGCTCTGGCCGGAAATGCCCCTTCAACTCCTCCACCACCATCTCCCTCATCGCTGCATACTGCCTTCTCAGACGTACACACGCACACACCTTTCCCCAACCCCCCCCCCCCCAAACGCTCACCTGCACTTTCCCCAATGCTCAGAACACCACCACCTCATCGATCCGGTTCATCAGCTCTGGACGGAAGTGCGCCTTCAACTCCTCCATCACCACCTCCCTGTCTCACCTCACCTGCTCACCCCCCCTTACCTGATTTCTTGCCTCACCTGTTCCCCTCTCCAATGCTCGGAACACCACCACCTCATCAATCCAATTCATGAGCGCTGGCCGGAAGTGCATCTTCAACTCCTCCACCACCACATCCCTCATCGCTGCATACCGCCCCACTTGTGCTGAGACATACACACGTGCACCTGCTCCCACCCTCTCTTACCCACCTGTTTCTCGCGGCCAGTCTCACCTGTTCCCCTCTCCAATGCTCGGAACACCACCACCCACGTCAATGCGATTCATCAGCTCAGGCCGGAAGTGCACCTTCAACTCCTCCATCACCACCTCCCTCATTGCCGCATACTGCCCTGCATCCACCTTCCGAGACGATCACGAACACGCAAACGCACACGCACACACACTTGCTCACCTGTTCCCTCTCCAGTGCTCGGGAACACCACCACCTCATCAATCCGATTCATGAGCTCCGGTCGAAAATGCGCCTTAACTCCTCCATCACCACCTCCTTCATCGCCGCCATACCGCCCCGCATCCGCCCGTCCCTCTCTGCCCCCATCTCTCCACCCTATTCCCATCAGCAGATGCATATTCTCCTGGAGTGAGGAAGCCGATTCGGTGGGTGCCCCCCCTTGCAATGGCCTGAGAGCCCACATTGGACGTCAGGACTATCAGGGCGTTTTTGAACGACACGTGGCGGCCCTGGATTGGTCAGAAAGGAAGAAAGGAGAGGAGGGTGAAGAGGTAAAGGGCGGGGTGGGTGGGTGGGTGGGTGATGAATAGAGACTTGGGAGCATCAGAGGAAACCAGAGGATCAGAGGGTGGGAGCATCAGACAAAACCGATGCAGTGGTATAGAGGCTTGGGTATCAGCAGTTTTGAGGGTATCAAAAGCACCAGCCGGACACAGTAGATAAAATACATCAACATTTCAAGCTACCCCCACCTCACAACAGACAAACAACACCCACCTGCGAGTCAGTAAGCCGCCCGTCTTCGAAAATCTGCAGCAGGAGATTAAAGACGTCCGGGTGTGCCTTCTCGATCTCGTCCAGGAGAATAAGACAAAACGGCCGCCTGCGGACGGCCTCCGTGAGCTTGCCGCCCTCGCCGTACCCCACGTAGCCGGGCGGCGCTCCAATCAGCTTGCTGACAGCGTGGCGCTCCATGTACTCACTCATGTCTAGACGAATCATGGAATCTTCCTGGAAGGCAGAGGATGAACGAGGGCAATGCAGGATGGAGGGGAATGAGGGGGGAAGCTGCGATCCACCCACCCGATGCATTCGATGGGAATGATGCATATATCCAATCAGCTTGCTGACAGCATGGCATCCAATCAGCTTGCTGACAGCATGGCATCCAATCAGCTTGACTCCAAGATTACCAGTGAATCAAACTCACCGATCCATAGTAGTGAGCTGCCAGTGCCTTGCACAACTCCGTTTTCCCCACCCCGGTAGGTCCCGAGAACAGCAGAGCCGCCACCGGCCTTCCCTCCCCCTTCAACCCCACCCTCGCTCGCTGCACCGCCCGTGCTATCACCCGCACAGCTGCCCCCTGCCCCACCACGCGCGTCTCTAGTGCCTCTTCCAGCCCTGCCAGGTGCTGCTGGTCCGAGAGGGAGAGCTGCTGCAGGGGGATACCGGTCCAGTGGGCGGCCACTGCTGCTATGTGCTCTGCTGTGATCTCCGTGGGGCTGGTGGAAGGGGTAGAGGACGAAAGAAGAGGATTGAGGGAAAAGGATGGGCGGCTGGAGAGGATTAATGTGCCAAATGAATTTTTGAGGTACAATTTCTGAGAAATTTCAAAATCAGCCAAAAAAAAGAAAAAGGTGGCTGGAGAGGATCAATGTGCCAGAGGACGGTGACAGACAATGGTGTTGACGTTGGTGCGAGTGTGTGTGAGACTAAGACGATCGAGGAGTGGCGAATCTCACCTGTCGTCCTTGTCACTGCCAGTGATGCCACTCCTGGACTGACCAGCAGCGGTAGCGGCGTCAGCAGCCGTGGTGCTGTTGATATGAGAGTTGAAGTGTGTGAGTCCGACAATGGGAGAGTGGCAGACCTCACCTGTCGTCCTTGTCACTGCCAGTGATGCCACTCTTGGAACGCCCCAGCGGCGGCGTCAGCAGCGGTGGTGGTGTCGATGGGAGTGTTGAGTGAGTGAGAGTGACACGAGGCTGTCAGTGTGGGTGTGCGTGCGTGTGTGAGAGTAAGACGATCGAGGAGTGGCGAATCTCACCTGTCGTCCTTGTCACTACCGGTAATTCCACTCTTGGAACGACCAGCAGCAGCGGCGGCGTCAGCAGCTGTAGTGGTGTTAATGCGGGTGTGGTTGTTTGTGAGAGTCAGACGACGCTAAATCTCACCTATCCTCCTTGTCGCTGCCAGTGATGCCACTCTTGGACCGACCAGCAGCAGCGGCGGCGTCAGCAGCCGTGGTGGTGTCAGCGTGGGTGTGATTGTTTGTGAGACTCAGATGGTGGTGTCATTATGAGTATGATTATGCGTGACGGTAAGAGGTAGGTTTCACTCACCTGTCGTCCTTGTCACTGCCAGTGATGCCACTCTTGGAGCGACCAGCAGCAGCAGCGGTGGTGGTGGTATTAATGGGAGTGTTAAGTGTGTGATTCATACGGTGATATTGGCGTGTGTGTGAGTGGTGAATCTCACCCGTCCTCCTTGTCACTGCCAGTGATGCCACTCTTGGAGCGACCAGCAGCAGCAGCGGCATCAGCAGCGGTGGTGGTGTCGGCATGAACGTGGTCTTGAGAGAGGAATGAGGTGAGCGAGGTGAAGGGATTCTGGCGAGCATATGCCTGTGGAAGAGAGAAAGAAACAAGGGGTTGGGGGAGAAGGGGGGGTGAGAAGCACCAGCGGCGTCAGCAGCGGTGGTGGTATTGGGGTGAGTGTGAGTCTAGAGAGAGGAAGGAGGTGAGCGAGGTGAAGGGATTCTGGTGCACATGTGCCTGCAAAGGGAGACACAATCAGAGAAAAGAAGAGAGAAGTCTGAGGGATTCCAGCAGGCACAGGCCTGGAGATGAGAGGAAACAGAACACGTGGAATACGGGAGCAAGTGAACGAAGGAGCAAAAGAGCAAGGGAAAAGGGGAGCAAGGAACAGATGAGGAGTAACAGATGAGGAGTGAGGGAACACAGCAGAGGGAGAGGAAAGAGGTGAATGAGGTGAGAGCTTTGCGGCAGGCCGCCTCCCCTGCCGCTGCTCTACTGCCACACTACAACCTCAGTATTTAACCCCTCGAGAACCTTGTCTCACCACACACAAAACTGTATCAAACCAATCCTCACCGCATTGGAACCACCTTCACCGCACTGCACCCATTCTCACCGCTTCATGTGCAGCCTGCGCCATCCTGATCTCCCGCCAGTACTCCTCTGCACCCCTCTCCAGCACCCCACTCACCCTCCTCCTCCTCCCCTTGCTACCCTCCACCTTGCTCCTACAGGCTTCTCGCTTTGAGGCACTTACCTCCAAGAACAACCCGATCTAAACGCATTGAACCCATTTCCACCGCACCGCAGTAGAACCACCCTCACCGCATTGCACCCATTCTCACCGCTTCGTGTGCAGCCTGCGCCATGCGAATCTCCCGCCAGTACTCCTCTGCACCCCTCTCCAGCACCCCACTCGCCCGCCGCCTCCTCCCCTTGCTGCCCTCCACCCTGCTCCTACTGGCTTTAAGGCACTTACCTT
>CANJKZ010000763.1:255000-482409 GCA_947471745.1 Closterium sp. Naga37s-1 | reverse complement strand
TTGAGAAATGGGAGTGGCAGTTTGGTGGGGAGTGATATTTGAGGTAAAACAAAACGTGTACAGATCAAGCACTCCACTTCCCCTGGTCTGTACAAAGTGCTGCTTAAATCATCAACGCACCTTTGCATTCCCTGATTGGTCGAAGTGAGCCCGTGACACAACCGCCTGGTTGGAAGAAAACAGCCACCCAACCTCCACACAAAACAATCTTTCTCCCGACAATTCATCCACCTTATGCACATGACTCCAGACTCTCTGAAAGGCCACAGTGGCAGCAGGGGCAGAAAGGGGAGGAGGAAAATGAAACGAGAGAACGAGGAAAGATTTGAGTGTAGAATAGATGGGGTCCGAGAAACTGCGGGAAGGAGGATCGGACAAAATAGGGAGATTGGGCAAAGGGGAAGGGATACAGAATAGAAAGAGAGGGGTGGGAGGAAGGAGGGAGCGAGGATGAAAGTAAGGAGCAATCCAGCAAAGCGGGGACAACATCTCATCGCAAGAGTCATACCCTTCCCATAATCCTGATTCTAATAGCTTCCCTACCTCTGGGAGCAGCATGAGCGTCCATCCTCCAAAGCAGAGGTCTCCATCTGCCTTGACACTCCTGTTTGGATTGGCTCTGTCAACTCCAGAGCAACAAGTGATGACGAGATGGATGGCTGCTGGCACGAGGGTGGGGGGTTTAAGAGGGTTGTGAGGATTGAGAAACGGTGTATGAGGAAGCGACAGAGGCAAGAAAAGGGAAGTAGGGAAGTGGAAACGAAAAGAGCAAGACTGTGTTAAGCTCGCATACAAATGATGACGGCTGAGGAGAGCCTGAGGGGAGTGAATCAATCAAATAATTGAGTGAGTGCATCAATGACTGAATGACGTCAGAGTTACCATCACTAGCAACAAGAGATCGTGGCGTTTGAGTTGAACCTTACAGCTGTGGGCACTTGAGCTTCTCTCGCCGTCACCTCCCACCGCCCCTCAATCTCCTTCACCCTGCCTTCCCTCACTGCCTCACTCCCCTCCCCCTCCTCAACCATCTCCGAACTGAACAGTGCTGCTCCATCCGCCAGCTCAGCGCCGCCTGAAAACGGCTCCACCCACTTCTCCCTGTGCACTGCCAGGCTGGCAAGCCGAGGCACCGCTACAGCTCCTGCTCCTCTCCCTTCGTTTCCTCCTCCCTTTCCTCCTTCTCTTCCCCCTCCTCTTCCTCCTGCTGCTGCATTCACTGGTGTGAATTGCTGCACAACACGCACTCTCACTCTTCCCTTCCCACTCGCAGCTTCCACCCCTTCCATCGCCAAGCAATGCTCCACCTGAAACGGCCCTGCTGCCATGCAGCCGATCCCCTCGTTTGAATCACCCTCGTTAGAGTCACGGGTTGTGGAGTCAGTGCCACGTGGCACCCACTGAGTGGCCCGCATGGCGTCCACGCTGGCAGGCGCGGGCATGGTGGAGGACTGGCCAGCTCGGACGAGCAGATAGGAACCATCCTCCGTGAATGCAAACAAGTCGCCAGCAGCAGCACCACCACCAGCAGCAGCAGTCCAGCAGCTTGCAGCACTGCTGGAACTTCAATAACCATTATCAGGACCAGCGGAGCCGTCACCAGCTGCACCAGTCACTAGCCTCAGAGCCGTCCGTTCCACGCTGTATTTAGGCGGAGACGCCGCCTCACACCCCGCAGCAGGCGCGTACCTCACGAATGAGGAGTGAATCTCGGCATTCCCAAGGTTCTCCTCCACACTTGCCGTCACGCCACGGCCAAGGGACTCCCCGCGAGTTACGCCGGACGTCTGGGACTGCCACGCGTATTGGATGGAGCCACCAGCCAGTCGCGGACGCTACGGGAACGACGGATTGCGGCAACTCCAAGGGTTCGCCGAAGCGCGAGAAGTCGACGGAGTACCCCGCCCACTCGCCGGAAAACGCGGCGGAGAATGCGGGCCACGCGGAAACGGCTGGCGGGGTTTGAGCGTGTGCGTCGGGTGCGGTGAGCTCAGTCACGGGTGAGATTGGAGCGCTTTCTTGCGTTCCGTTCGCTTGTGCTGCTGCTGACGCGTGGATGGAACGGGAAGCGCGCTGACTGTGCTGGCTCTTAATCCGTGCAACGAAAGGTGAGTGTAAGGCGTTGCTAAAACGGTCCAGCTCGTTGATAGGACCCGGAAGCGCTTGCCGGCATGAGCGGCGCAGTGTGAAGGTTCGCGGCGCGGTAGCACGAATCTTAAGCTGGTTCGCTGGGGTTGCGCGACGGATTTCGGGTTCTTTCACTGGCGGTACATGAAGGCAATGGGACGACAAACCCGACCCTCGCGGCACTCGCCGGACGCAGGACTGCATCGCGGCTTGCCTTACATTTCAACGTCTCTCAAGATGGACGTAAGCGACATAAGAGATAAGGGGATGCGAGCTAACTAGGGCAGCGAAGCTAATCGATTCTGCACTGCGCGTACATGGTCGTGGTGAGAAGACGTAGACTAGGGTGAAATTTGCGACTTCTCTATTGGATTCATCGCTTGTCAGCACACATCCTGAGTTTGTACAATCTAGCTTCATTAGAAGCTACAAAGCAAGGGTCAAACAGCAAGGACTTGCTGCCATGTTGCAGAAATATTGAAAAGGTAACTTTTAAGATTGCTGAAGTGCGAGTCACTCTAAAGTTGCGTAAAAGTTGCAATTCCGCAACAGGGTTTAGGGTTTAGGGTTTAGGGATACTCACCGCATACAATTCCGCAACATCCCGGACACCTTCCAGTGACCGCATTGCAACCGTTGCGTTGCTTCCACTCACCCGAAATATTACCAATATGTTGCGGACACCACGAGTTACAACCCAACGCCCACGTGGCAACCGAAACCGTACGCGCGTCAACTCGCGTTCGGGTGTACGTCAAACTGTACACTAATCAAGTTCCCACAGATGTCGCTTCCCTACAAGCAGCACCTAAAAATACTAGAAGCAAGCCCAAAAGTCAAGCCTTGTTGCGTATGCAAGCTCGGCTAAATCTGCCTAATGATAATCCTCTCCCTGTACATATTTATTTCTCGTATCAGCATTCGCCTTCTTTCGAAGTCCGCACAATCTTTGCATTTACAGCCATCACATTCCACATGCTTTTGCTGCGGTTGCTGCTGCTCTTCCTGCTGCTGCTGCTGCTGCTTCCACCCAGAGCTATTCAAGCTCAACTCACACAGCCGTGTGTAGATTCAGCTCTTTTTACTCCAGGGATACCGTGGGCAGGCGAGGCATCTGAAGAATGTACTCCGTGCCTGATTTAGACGCGCTGGCAGCGTGCTGCCAAGCCAGGACCCTCACATGCAGGTAAGTTGAGGTCAGGGATGACGACCCGGGTACAAGGTGGCTTCTCAAAGCTCGCCCGTTCCTCCAATGGCTTGCATTCACATTGCTCCACCCACACGGCCCTGTAGTCACTGCTAGCTTCTGCTGAGCAGTCTGGTGCAGCATCGGATGGAGGATGCTTGTCAGAGAGGACAGTTATTCCCTGGCTCTCCTTGCTCCGGACGTAGTCGGCCCAACTTAGTCTCATGCTGCGTTCTTCAAGCAACATAGGACCTCCTTGCCGCTGCGTGATTGCTGTGTCCGCCACTTCAACAGCGTTTCTTGCTGCCTTGTAGCTGGATGCTGCAGGCATGGTCGCCATGGGTTCTGCTGCTGCTGCAGGAGTTGAAGCACAGGCCCTGAAAATCCTACGCCGACGTCGAGCGTTGCTGCAGGCAGCACCATCACTGTGGGAGTCACCATGCTTGTCACCGCGACCCCGTTTCATCCTTGAGACTCTTGACACTGCGGCGTGCTCTCTCACCAACTCCTTCGCCCAGGGACTGCGCGGCGCCATCATGTCATTATGATAATCTCAATAAGCCCGACCTTAGAGCTCGGAACTTTGGGGAAGCCGCGTACTGGGACTCTCAGCGTACAATGAAGAGTTTAGGGCAATCCGAAGTCGTGACGCCAGGGCTGGGGGGGGAACTGACACTACAGTGGGAGTGGGTGGGAGGAAGCGCGGCGCTGGTGAATAGTGGGCGCTCGGTAGGAATGCTAATGGAAGAACGACTGGGGTAGTAAGTCGTTTTTCAACACCCATTTCAGCCGACGTATGAGCTGAAGACCGACCCGCCACTGCTGAAGACCGACCCGCCACTATTCGATAAGCTATACCTTTCGTTAACGCCATCTGATTATATTTTATGCTGGCAGATTTTGTCCGTGATGCGCCGTCCGTTGGGAGCTCATAAAAAGGTGAGGCCACGTAACCTCGTGATGTCACATGCTCATTTCAGCTACCCGGAAAAGGCAAGGGCCAAAAAAGTCGCGAAAAAAATAGTATTGAGGTGATACGGAGACACATGCCAGCCGAGACACATGACCACGGGCCACGTGATCTGCCCCCTTATCAGCAGCATTCGTAGGAACAAGCGGAGGGGATAGCTTTGGTGGGAGATTGTGCTAGCACGCGCGCTCGAACCGTCGATTCGTAATGAGAACTTCATCGTGTAGATCAGTGATCGTATACTACCTCTATAGCTAGCTGATCGTACATGCCAAACAGAAAGCACCTTAGACAGTTTCTAAACCCTCAGAAAAAGGCGGTGAACATGACGCGTGGTTCGAAGCACGTGGGTTTCAACTGAAACCTTCAGTTCGGTGGATATGAACAGTCGCCGCAAATCTAGCCAGATCAGAGAGTTTCGGCGAAGGTTATCACACTCACAAGACTACGTCACAATGGCATTGTTCTCTTGCCGCACAAGCAAACAGAGCCCTCCGCACAAGCCCTGCGGGAAGCATGTTCCTCGAAGGGTCAACACTCCCGCGGTATCGGCGAAAATGCTGCTAACGACAAAGCAGGTTTGCAATCAGTTCTGCTTTTTTTTCGTTGACCATGCCCAGGCTGCCCAGGATGCTCAAAACGTTTCATCCCAACCATTCACAAACCTTCGGCCTTTGATATATTTTTGTGGTGAGTAAATTCATCGCTAAATGTCCCAAAAACGGGCGTTCAGATCTGCCCGTTTTTGCTTGTGCGTCCCCTTATTCAACCTCGGATGGGCGGATAGGGTTCGCACGGGCGGTGCCTCCCGTTTGCCCGTAATTGAAGTTTCGAAGTAAGGTATGAGGACTAGTTATGATGCGTTCTGTTACCCATGAGCGCACAAGAAAAACTACCAGGTTCGGTACACAATAACGAGTTGGGAGGCTCGACGTGGGCTTTAAGCCTTGTCACGCGCGTTCCTAGAATATTCGTCAGGGAGGCCAAGCACCCCCAATGCGCCCACAGAACGATACCAATGCAGTGTGGGAGAGAAAACTCAGAGCGTGTCACCTCGGGCTCGAATCCCCAAATTCGAGCAGGCGTATCGTTTCCACTGTACAAACACTGTCCCATGTAGTTCCGGAAACAAATTCGAACAGAATAACAAATGTGACAGCTTGTTCTCGAGGTGACGCCCCCCTTGTTCGAACAAGCGCCTTGTTCGAATATGCGACGTCGCACAAAATCGGGCGACGGAGTGAGGCGTCGAATCCACCGTTTGACGGTTCGCCAGCCTCTACGAACAAGCCAAAACGCTTTCGCGTTCAATGCGACACTCGCAAGCCAAAAACACATTCGTGGGCGACGCGACGCATGGCTGACCAATCAAATGTGCCGTCCCTGCGGAATTTCTGTCACCAAGGTCTTGGCGTTCGAACAACTCTGTTCACACGTGCAGCGTGAATCGCTACCCGCCCGATGTGACAGCGTTGTTCGGATGGGCGACAATTCCGTCATGCGACGTCGTAGAAGCCCATGCGAGTTGTGGCGAAACAAGTAAGATTTCACTTGTTCGAACAAGAGTGTTGTTCGAACAGCGAGGTGACAAGCCCTTGATACGGAATCTGGAATCAGGGGCTGTCGCTATCAGGGAATTTTCCCTACTGGCCCTTGAATTCCATGGCAAGGTTCTCCATGAACCCTGAAATTGATGGGTTGCAAAATCTCTAGCCCTGAACCTTTTCAGGGCTGATTTCTGGCTGATTCCTGACTTGTTAAGGAGAAACTTTTGGCCCTTCCCTGAAATGAAGGGGGGATTTCAGGCGAACCCTGGAACAAGAAACAACTCAATACCCCTCCTTCCCCCCCCCCCCCACCCCCACCCCCCCCCCCTCAATCAACCTGACCTATCACCCCATTTCAAGTTTGTGGTTGGGCCGGAACTCGAACCCAACCTTGACGGGCTGCTTGTGCCAATCATAGATACTGTGGGCCAAAACTCCAACTCCCTTGCGACGACACAGAGAAAGCAGCATATTATGAGTCTAAGCTCCATGCTCTAAGCTCTAAGTGATAACTCAACTGCTCTTGAATGCAGGGTTTTTTTTTTCTTCTTCTTCTTCTTTTTTTGAGATGCGTATACATAACGTGAATGCAAAGTTATCGGTGGTCGTAACTGTGTTTGCTTATAATATGTGCAGATGTACTTGTTGCAAAAACGAGGCCTGTAAAATTTTCACCCTAAGCCTGATTTCAAGGGATGAAAGGTTTCCAGCCCTGAAGCCTAAAGGGCTGATTTTCGGCCCAAACCTGCTAAATACAGGGTCGTACATGCCATGTCCCCTGATTTGTCCAGGTGCCCCAAAACCAATCGACAGCCCTGTCTGCAATATTACGAGTTTTTGTAAGGATCTTATCTGACATTCCTTAATGCTCACCTCAGCAACGTGTACAAGACTGGTCGTTTCTTCGCCCTTTACTGCTAACGGTGTTCGCCACATTCGCCAAACCTTACACTGCTAGACCTGGCCAAGTCGGCCTACGCTTTGGGGCTAGCCCGAACCTCGTTGCCAGTATGGCACTAGCTAGCTCGCACGCACCGTGTTATCGTTTGCGATTTTCACTATAAATGTTTGCTCACATGTTAGCTCACATTTGTACTCGTTTGACTCAATAGTGCAATCTTCACTCGCTCGTTCAATTGCACCCGTAACACTTGGCTACCAGGGTTACTTTCCTTCGGACCGCGCATTTTTCCAGAACCAGCACTCTCATTTTTTTTTTTTCCTTTTTTTTTCACTCGAAGGGACATACGCCTCTCAGCGTACTAGGAGCCGCTGTCCCCGTGCTCTCTCGTAAGCACGTGCAGCCACGACTGCGCCTAGTACATAAGCCGGCCGACGTCCTTCGAAATGGCGGATCAGATTAACCTCGCCGACCTCACGCAGGAGCGGCTGGACGAGCTGACGCGGCAACTGCGCGAAAGCGCAGAGGAAATTGCGACACTAACGGCAGAGCACGAATCCCTCCAACGCACAGTCAACCATGCACAGACATAAACACAAGCAACACCAGCACCAGCAGCACCAACGACATCCCGACATGAGAGCGTGGGACAACGCTTGACCGCTGCTAGTGATGGCGTCGCACGAGAAGAAGCGCGCGACGACCACGGCACGACACACTGCAGAGCGACGACTGCGGCAGAAGACCAACGTCGCGTCAATATTGAGACGCAGAACAACGACTCAACCCTTCTCTCGCCAATGCCTCTCAAGCCACAGCGTCCACTGTGCTTTGACCCGAGTCAACGGGGTGGTCCGGTGTTTCAATCGTGGATTTTCATTATGAACTTTTTCTTCGACGCCAACTATGTCACGTCGGATGCGGCAAGAACCCGATACGCCGTATTGTTGCTGTGAGGATCCTCCATGGATTGGTGGCACGTCATCGTCACGAAGCAGAGGCGACTACGAGCCGCTACCGCAAGGGGAGGGACCTATCCAGAACCCACGATCCCTTGGGAGCAACCGTCGTATTGCAAATGTCAGAATAGTAGTGCAGACGAGGAGCCATAGCTAGGGTTTTAGGCTAGCTAGGCAAGAGAAATAGGCAAAGGAGGAGGTTCACTAGCAAACATTGGGATACATATAGCAACCCTAACAGGGCTGTACTCACTATAGAGGTACCCCACTGCAGACTAGAGAAACATAACATTCTGACACACCCCCATAGTCAAAGTGGGGTATAATCAGCACAGCAAGTAGTCATAGAGCAGGTTCACAAGGACAAGCAAAGCTAGAGGCATTCCAGAGGGCAAGTGAGGAGGAGGAGGGAATGTGAGAGGAGAGGAGATGGGAGGCGACGACGGATGCTGCAGACACACCGGTTAGCGGCTGGCTCAGTGGCTACCGAAGCAAAGGCCCGGACTACAGGAGGTAACTGGCTTCTCCGGCTAACTCTGAGCGGCTGGGAGCAACTGACCCACGGGCGACTGGCGACTACCGGAGATTGTAGCCTCCGGACTACTAGCGCTGCTAGGCGACACGACCGGCTCAAACCTCCGCTCAACCTCCCCCAACTGTCCCGCCCCCCTTTCACCACCCCTTGCTGCACCCCTAGCTCCACTCCCATGTCACCCCCCCTAGCACCACTCCTTCGGCTCCCACACACCCACGCCCCCCTCAGCCGGCAGCTGCAGCAGTGGTGAGACGGAGGAGGAGGAGCAGCAGGGAACGGCTCACAC
The DNA here is from genome assembly GCA_947471745.1 of Closterium sp. Naga37s-1. Taxonomy (NCBI): domain Eukaryota; kingdom Viridiplantae; phylum Streptophyta; class Zygnematophyceae; order Desmidiales; family Closteriaceae; genus Closterium; species Closterium sp. Naga37s-1. Next base: position 473,898 of record CANJKZ010000763.1, on the reverse strand, counting down.
ACCCGCCACCCCCATACCCGCCACCCCCATACCCTCCAACGCAGGGCCAGAAACGCGGGTAGCAGGTGGGGCGGCGTGTGAGCAGAAGCAAGGTCGGCGCGCGGGGCCCCCAGGGCGCCTCGACGAGCGACGGGGAGGGGGCGACGCGCAGGGCCCCCTGGGCGACCGGGAGGGGCGACGCGCGCCCCCCCAGGGCGCCGCGACGGGCGACGGGAGGGGGGGGCAACGCGCATGGCCCCCAGGGCGCCGCGACGGGCGACGGGAAGGGCGATGCGCGGCCCCCCATGGTGTGCCGCGACGGGCGACGGGGGCAGCGCGCGCGGGTTTCCCGGGGGCGACTCGCGGGTCGACGGGGGCAGCGCGCGGGTCGACGGGGGCAGCGCGTTGGTCGCCGGGGAGGATATGCGCGGGTCGCCGGGGGCGGCGCGACGGTCGACGGGGGGGACGCGCGGGTCCCCGGGGTGACGCGTGAGGCAGCAAACCGCCGCGCGCCTCGGGGCGCACGGCGGGCAGAAAACCGCCGCGCGCCCCGAGCGCACGGCGGGCAGAAGCGCGTGGCGGGAAGAAAAAAACGTTGCGCGCCACGGGGCGCGCGACAGACAGGGACAGCAGCAGCGGAAGCATGTGGGCCCACAGGCCAGGAGCGCAAAGGCTCTAATACCATGTCAGAATAGTAGGCAGAACGAGGAGCCATAGCTAGGGTTTAGCTAGCTAGGCAAGAGAAAATAGGCAAAGGAGGAGGTTCACTAGCAAACATTGGGATACATATAGCAAACCCTAACAGGGCTGTACTCACTATAGATTACCCCACTGCAGACTAGAGAAACATAACATTCTGACAGCAAAGTCACCCAGTATCACACGTGGGATGCGTAGTGCACGGGTCTGTGTGGGAGATTCGAGCCAATCGCGGTGTCAATTTCCGCACGCTAGAAGCTGCGCACTTGGCGTCAACTCGGTTCCGTCCAAGACTGTGGATTTCTGGCGCTGTGTGAGCAAGCGGGGTACATGCATGAAGCCGAGCACGTCGATCGCTACGTCGGAGGCCTTAAAAACGAAATCGCGCAAGAGATCCTGCTCCGTGGCGTCACGGACTTCACAAAATCCTCGCCATGGTGGGAAAAATCGATTTTCTCTGCTGGCCAAGAATGGGGTCCTACAACAATTGGGGACGAACGAGAGCGCCACGATATGCGCCGTCGCCGCGAATGTCACTTCCGCACCGTTTAAAGGGCGCTTCTTCGCGTGCAATCGGCCCGGGCACCGCAAAAGCGAATGTCCAGAGGCTAAGGGGAATAAGGGAGCTGAGCAGCAGAAAGGGTCTAAGCAGTAGGGAAACGCTAGGAGTCAGTAGCAGACGGGCCCGCTACTAACCAGACTCGCCGCTCGCCCGACCCAACCGACCCTCACCGAGTGACAGTACCGATTCACGCGGTCGATCACACTCGGATAAACAAGGAGGGTACCATGGTAGACAACCCAATACTGCACAGACGGAAAATTCACATAGACTTAGTTAAAAAATTTGTTGACAGATGAGCTAGTCACAACCTAATCAACACTGCTACAGCACGGAAACTGCAACTGCCACTAATCCGATGCTTACCTAAGATCGACGCAAGACTGGTCGACGACAATGCACTGGCGATACGGGAACCCGTGGACCGAGTTTGGATCCGCTGCGGGGGTAACTTCACATTCACCCAGAAAATGCTGGCCACAACCCTCGATAGAACCGACATTTTACTCAGTCGTGATTGGCTGCAATGACATAACCCACAAATAGACTAGACGACGACTAACTACAGCATGCAAGTCAACGGTAACAGCATCACCCTACCTCGCTGGAGCTCGCCTGAGTCTTCGTCGATTCGAATCAATGCCATCACGATGAAACGCGCCGTAGCGGCAGGAGCTGCTGTGTATGCTGTTGACTTCTGTGAAGCCGAGGCAGCAGAGCAACCAAGCGACTTACAGAAACTGCTCGCCGCCGTATTGGATGACCTGGCAGAAATCCAGAGGCAGTACAAGGAGATATTCCCCGACGATTTACGAGAGGGGCTGCCACCTCAGTGACCGCACGCCCACAGTATACAGTTGGAACCGGGGGCAGAGCCGACAGTAGAGCGACAGTTCAGACTGACCCAGCCCGAGCTGGACGAACTTCGGAAGCAGCTGGATAACTTGCTCGAGAAAAAAAATCATTCACCCGAGCTCGTCACAGTTCACCGCATTGATCTTATTAACGCCGAAAAAGGAAGGGGGATTTCGCATGTGTATCGACTACCGTGTACTAAACAAAGTTACCATCAAATCACGTTACCCGATCCTGCGAGCCGACGAACTGATCGACCAACTTTGCACAACTTGCTTTTCAAAGATTGACCTTAGAAGGGGTTACCATCAAATTCGCGTCAACCCACTCGACTGACTGGAAACTTCCTTCTGGACCCACTACGGCTCTTTCGAATATACAGTCATGCCCTTCGGACTGACCAATGCCCCCGCGACCTTCCAAATGACGATGAACGAGGCATTCCGCCCGCTTTTAGATAAGTTAGTCATTCTCTACTTAAGATGACATACTAGTTTACAGCCTCGGCAGAACACACCACTTACGGGACATTGAAGCAGTTTTTAAGGTTTTAGTTGAACACCGCCTCCTCATGAACACTTCTAAATGTGAGTTTCTACAGGACAGAGTGGAGTTTTTGGGCCACGTTATTTCGACCAACGGCGTGGAAATAGACCCAAAGAAGAGCGCGACGACTCAGGCCTGGAACCCGCCGACCAACCTGAATCGAGTTGCAAAGTTTTTCTGGGTTCGTCAACTACGTGCTCCGGTTCGTCCCCAACATGGCGAAGCTGACTGCCCCGCTGACCGACCTGCTGAGGAAGGAGGTTGAGTACACTTGGGGGAGAAAGAGCAAGCTGCCATTTCTGCCCTAAAAGAAATTTTGTGCCTTTTCACATCGCTGATCCTCACCACCCGTTTGAGCTTGTCACCGACGCAAGTAACATCGCCGTTGGAGCCGTACTGATGCAGAACTTCAGGAACGGCCTTTAGCCAATCGCGTACGAGTCCCGCAAACTTCATCCACCCGATCGCAATTATCCGATACATGATCGTGAGATGCTTGCCATCGTGCACGCGTTCAAGGTGTGGCGGTGCTACCTGATAGGAGCAGACGTGACCGTACGGACATACCATCGCTCGCTATAGTACCTTCGCGCCGAACCGAAACTAAACCCACGATAGATCCACTTGTTGGGCTATATGGAGTCCAACTTCCACTATACAGTAACGTAAAAAAAAGGTGCATCGAACATCGCCGACGCCCTCACCCTCCCCACGTCCCAACTACACGGCATACTACTCGTCCAATCCAACCCGCTACTGACCGGACCATTCACCCACGGCTACCACATCGATCCATTTTTCACCACTGGGAATTCGCAGCAGCTGACAGGAGGCTAAGGGAGTTTATTACGTAAGACCGGAACCAACTTCATCTGGGTACCAGCATATTCACTGCTACGGGATTTACTACCGCAAGCAGCACATGACGGGGTTACCTCGGGTCATTTCAGGGTAGAAACAAACGCGAAAACAACTACAGCGGTACTATTACTGGCCGGAACTGTTGACCGATGTGCAGCACCACGTGGGATCGTGCCCCACGTGCCAGGTGATGAAAAGTCCGCGGAAGAAGGCGGTCAATTACAACCAATTCCGCCACCCGAACGAGCCTGGCAGCAGGTGACCATGGATTTCAAGCCCCGGTAGTAACGACAAGGTCATGGTCGTCGTTCATACTGAAAAAAATGGCTCATTTCATTGCGTGCAAGAAACCGATCTCGGCCCAAGAAACCACTCACCTGTTCATCACATCCGTCGTTCGCCATCACGGGATACCAGCAGCAATCATCAGCGACAGGGACACGAAGTTTACAAGCAACTTTTGGAAGAATCTTTGGGAGCAGTTTGGGACCCGACCACTATTCAGTTCGTCCTACCACCCCTGGACCCAGTAACAGACCGAGAGAACGAACCAGACCATGGGGCAACTGATTTGTGCCACGTGTGACGACCCCGCAAACGGGGAGCAGCAGTTGCCGTTGAAAGAGTTCGTTTACGACAATGCCACGTCAGCAACCACACAGTAGTCGCTGTTCTACCTAAATTATGGGCAGAACCCTACAGTGCCCATGACGCCGAGTCCGGACAACCCGACACCACGAGCGCAATATTTCGCTGAGATTCTGGAGAATGCCCGAACACGCGCAGCGTAGGCAATTAAAAAAGAGAATGTCATCACTAAGAGAAACGCTGACCGCCATCGCCGCCCCGTCACATACCATTCAGGAGACTACATTCTGCTCGACACCCAGAACCTACTCCCGCCCGTCACCGCCCATCTCCTGTTACCTGCCGACTGGTACATCAGCCCGTCATTCCACGTCAGTTTACTTCGCCAGTACATCCCGACCACAAGCGAACTGCCATGCCACCGACCACCCTCGACGACTCGTCCGGCATCAAAGCCCGTCGTCGACCCCGAGAAAATTCAGACCCATTGGATTCGTCACCCCCAAGGGTCTCGGAGGATCGAATTCCTCGTCCGCTGGAAAGATCGCACCCCAACCGAAGACAGCAGGGTGCCCCTGGGCAGCATCGAAAAGCACCATGTCCTCCAAGTGTACCTGCGAAGCCGGGGATTCCGCGATATACACGCACTCGCTTAGTGGAGGGGCTTCTTGAAGAGGGGGGAAGTGTAAGGTTTGTTTCGACATTCCTTACTGTGCACCTCAGCAACGCATACAAGACGGACAGTTTCTTCACCCATTACTGCTAACCGTGTTCGCCACATTCGCGCGTCACTTTTGCCAAACCTTGCACCGTTGGACTTGGCCGGGTCGGCCTACGCTTCGGGGCTAGCATCGCACTAGCTAGCTCGCACGCACTGCATTCCTGTTTGCCGTTTTTGCTATAAATATTTGCTCACATTCGTACTCGTTTGACTCAATATTGCAATCTTCACTCACTCGTTCAATTGCACCCGTAACAGTTTTTGAAGGACGCATTCTTTAAATATATATAGATTTTGACAAGCAGAAAAGACATTATTGTAGCAGTTGTGAAGAAATGAGGAATGAATGAACTAGGAAAGTGTTGGGTACAAATATGAAACCCTAGAAACTTGTACCCCTTAGTGTCTACCCCACTATAGCCTACACAGGCTAAGTCATATATGTCTGACACACCCCCATAGGCAAAGTGGGGGAGAACAAGGGGTCACAAGACCAGTCAAGCAAAGCAAAGCAAGCTCAGGGTGGATCACAACGTCACCACACATTCCGAGCACAAGTTCAACGGCCACAAGGCCAGTTCACATGCAGGATTATAAATCAAGGTGAACAAGCAAGACAGTGATCGCAACCTAGCAAGGGTAAGCATGCAGGTGCAGGTATATATAGATCACAGTACAAGTAAAGTCAAGAGGTAAGCAAGTGAGGCCAGGTAGGCACAAGACCTAACATAGTACAGAACCGCTGATGATCACAAGGCTGAAGTGCCTTGGTAAAGATATCAGCAGTGTTGGCCTGAGAGGCCACGTAAGCAAGGCGCAGCTGGCCACGCTGCTGCAGCTCACGTGCAAGGAAGTAGCGAAGAGCAATGTGCTTCGTTCTGTGCTCCAGTCTGTGCTCCTGACACAAGGCCAGCATGGCCTTGTTGTCTACGTACATCACTGGAGGAGAACGAGGCGGCTCTCCCAGGTCGGTCAGCAGGTAGGTGAGCCAGCGTAACTCCTGTGCAGCCATGGCCCCTGCGTAGATCTCGGCCTCACAGCTGGAGCCGAGAACAGAAGACGAGCGGGTAGACCGCCACGAAACAGAGCCCGAACCAAGGCTGAAGGTGTAACCCTGTGACGACCGCTGAGTAGCCAGGTCGTCAGCCCAAGAGGCGTCTGCGTGACCAGTGAGGACAACTCGAGCCCGTCCTCCAAGCACGAGCCCCATGCCCGACGTACTGCACAAGTAGCGCAACACCCTCTTAGCAGCATCCATGTGCTCCTTCCTGTGTCGGCCAGGAGCAACATAGCGTGCTAGGATGCTAAGAGGGTAGGCTAGGTCAGGTCGAGTGCAGGTCATCAGGTACATGAGGCAGCCCACAAGCTCTGGATACGGGCCACTCGGCTCTACGGACTCATCCGAAGGCAGAGCTGAGAGCGAGTGGCGGGTAGGCAGAGGAGTGGGCTGTGGCGAGGAGTACGTGAAGCGGAAGCGCTGAAGGACCTGCTGCACCATGTGTGACTGAGTCAAGGTAATGGTGCGCTGTGCTCTGTCCCGGGTGATCCGCAAGCCAAGATAGCTTGTCAGCTCACCCAAGTCTGTGCACGTGTGTCTCTTCTGCAGCTCCGACTTCACGTGGGCGAGTGCCTCCGTGTCAGCAGTAGCAAAGACCAGGTCGTCTACGTACACGAGAACGTAGAACGGCGGCAGAGTGGTGTCGGTGCGTAGAAACAGCGACGGGTCAGCAGTAGAAGGAGCAAACCCAAGAGCAGCAAGAGTCGTCCTCAGTGTGTCGTGCCACTCACGGGGTGCCTGGCGGAGACCGTAGACAGGCCGCCGGAGGCTCCACTGGGTACCAGGAGGAAACGACCCAGTGAAGCCAGGTGGGCGGCGCAGCCAGATCTCCTCGTGCAGGCTGCCCTGTAGGAAAGCAGTGCTGAAGTCAAGAGAGTGAAGCTCGTAGTCACGCTGAGCGGCGACGTGCAGCAGAACCCGAAGAGTGGTCATCTTCGGGGTAGGGGAGAAGGTCTGGAAGAAGTCAACTCCCTCACGCTGACTGAAGCCTCGTGCAACGTAACGCGCCTTGAAGATAGGCGGAGAACCCGACGGCCGCTTCACCCTGAAAATCCACATGCCACTGACGATGTTCGCCCCAGGCGGGGGAACCTCGACGACGTAGGTGCCTGTGGACTTCCAAGAAGCCATCTCTGCGTCCATGGCTGACAGCCACTGAGAGGAGTATGGACCCTCTATCGCCTCTGCGTAAGAGCGCGGGGTCGGGATGTCTGGTGCATCCGGGTCTCCCTCAGGGGCAATCAGCATGGACACGAGATGAGATAAAGCAGCGGCAAAGCACTCAAACTCCTCCTGCCTGTCCTCAAGGACGTCCGTGCCAAGAGCACACTCACCCCCGACGGACGGAGGACAGACAGACTCAGACTCAGCAACTAGACTAGCGGCGTAGTCGAGACGACAGTGAGCAGCAAAGTCGACAAGCTCAGCTACAAGAGCCGACGCAGACGTAGTCTCAAAGGAAGGGTCAGTGACAACAGTAGCGAGAAGACGCGTGACAGTAGGACTGGCAGCGCGAGCAAGGTCTGACGGCGGGTCAGGGACGTCAGGAAGAGAGGACGCGGGAGGAGACTGCAGAGGGACACGCTGTGGAGCAGTGGAAGGACGAAGCGACATCCGGTGTGTGCCGGGGACAGCAGGAGGACGCTGACGCGGAACACGACGACCAGTGCGAGCAGCACGAACAGGCGACGCAGAACGAGACTCAGGCGACGCAGGACGAGACTCAGGCTCACGACGCTCCGTAAGACCTCCTGTCGGACCAGTGTAGGGAGAAGGACCAGGGAGTGGCGAGGCAGGCTGTAACTGTGACTGCGACTGGACAGGCAGAGGACAGGCTAAAGAGGGAGTAGGACCAGTAGCAGGCGGGAGACCAAGAACCTGCTGAAAGAGCGGAATGAAGTACGGCTGCGGCCGCGCAGCGCCTCCAGAACCAGCAGAGACAGCACCAGTACCCTCAGCTCCAGGGTCTCCAGCTACAACTCCCGCAGCACCTCCAGTACCTCCAGTACGAGCACCTCCAGGGCCAGCGGCCCCAGCAGCTCCAGCACCAGCAGCACCTCCAGCAGCTCCAGCACCAGCAGAACCTCCAGTAGGTCCAGCACCAGCAGCACCTCCAGCAGCTCCAGCACCAGCAGCACCTCCAGCAGCTCCAGCACCAGCAGCACCTCCAGTAGCTCCAGCACCAGCAGCACCTCCAGCAGCTCCAGCACTAGCAGCACCTCCAGTAGGTCCAGCACCAGCAGCACCTCCAGCAGCTCCAGCACCAACAGCACCTCCAGCAGCACCAGCATCAGCAGCACCTCCAGTAGCTCCAGCACCAGCACCAGGAGCACCTCCAGTAGCCCCAGCACCAGCAGCACCTCCAGCAGTAGGCCCCCTAGCTCCAGCAGCACGGCTACAGCGCCGAGCGTACCACTCACGAAGCTGCCGTGGAGAGAGAGGCTCCCGCCGCAACGGGGCACTCGGAGGACCTCCAGTCTCAGCACCCCCAGACTCAGCAACCCCAGGCTCAGCACCCCCAGGCTCTGCACCCCCAGGCTCCGCACGCTCAGGCTCAGCACCCCCAGACCCAGCACCAGAGTCAACAGCTACCTCGACAGGCTCGACTGCGTCTACCTGGGACACACCTGAGGGGGCAGGACCCTGAGGGGGGAGGGGGTCAACCTGGGGAGGACCTGGCGCGAGGAAGAGCGGCGGGGGGGGGAGGGCGGCAGTGCGGTAGGGGAAGATACGGTAGTAGGGAACCGACTCGTCAAACGTGACGTCCTGAGAGGACAGAACACGGCGCGAGGTGGGGTGGTAAAACCGCCAGCCAGGCGCGTCAGGGGGGAATCCAAGGAAGACGCAGGGAACGGCACGGGAGGACAGCTTATCCGCCGACAAGTCGCGGACGAAAGCTCGAGATCCCCAGACACGGAACGCAGACGCATCGCCAACCTTCCCCGTCCACCGCAGAGTGGGGGAGGTCTCCGGCATGGAGACCCGGGGCTGAAGGTTGATCTGATGCGCCGCGTACTGAACCGCGAACGGCCACAGATAATGGGGAGTAGCCGCATGGATCATGGACGTACGAGCGACATCCATGACCATGCCAATGCGGCGCTCGGCAATCCCATTTTGCTGTGGAGAGGCCGGAAGCGTGAACGTCTGGCGGATGCCCTCCGCCCGACAGTAGGCCTGCAGAAGGTCGGAGGAAAACTCTCCACCTCTGTCTGAGTGCAGACGCACAACAGGAAAGTCCGAGCCGAAACTCTCTCTGAGCTGGAGACGAGCAGCGCGGATCCAGTCGATCAACACCTCAGTGACCTCACCCTTGCGGCGCAAGGGGAAGACTGTGGTGTAACGCGAGTAGTCGTCAACGCCCAGCAGGAAGTAACGCTCGTGACCCTGTCCACGGACGCGGGCTGGGCCCCACACGTCCATGTGAAGAGTCTGCAGTGGGGCCTCTGTTGGAGGAAACTCGGAGGAGTGAGGAGCGGCGCGTTGCCGACCCTCGACGCAGGGAACGCAGGTAGGGGCAGGCCCCGGAGGAAGGGGAGGGAGGGACTCAGGAAGACCCAAGACCAGGACACGGGAGGCCATGCCTCGAAGACGAGGCAGGGAGGGGTGACCAAGGCGGTGGTGCCAAAGAAGAGTCTCGTGGGCCAGGAGGCGACACGAGCAGGGGGCAGACTCAGGGCCAGACCAGGACACTGCAGCAAACACCTGACCCGACGCGGCTACCTGACGAGGAGGAGACTCAGTGGTAAGGGTGTACAGGCTGGACCCTGGCCTACGGGTGAACGTGGCCAGGTGACGACCCGTCCGAGCACACGTGCAGTGCGTCACACGCTGGTGGGCAGGGGTGAACTGGTGAACACCCCCATCCTGAAGATCAGCACCCGCCACCAAGTTCGTAGAGAACGAGGGGAGGTGAAGACCAGACAGCGAGCCGGACGGAACAGCAGGACATGGGAGGACAGTGGAGGAACGGGCCACAACTGGTCCCCCAGAGGGGTCATCCAGAGAGACTGCCACCGGCCGACTGAGCGGCGAGAGGGTGGTGCAGTCGCGAAAGAAGGAGCGGGAGGCACCCGAGTCAAGGGTGAAAGTGTGCAAGACCTGAGCCGACGCGGTACCTGAGAGAGCAGCCTCACCAGCACCTGGAGCAGCAGACTCACTAGCACCTAGAGCAGCAGCCTCACCAGCACCTGGAGCAGCCTCACCAGCACCTGGAGCAGCAGACTTAATGCCCGGGTCGGGCGGAACACACAGGTAACAGTCACCCTCATCACTAATAGACACAGCATACATAGCAGCAAGGATAGCATCATAATCAAGATCAAAGATAGCAACCCCCGACTTAAGCAGAATATCCCAGCGAGGGATCTCCGAGGAGCCAGGGAACTGAGTGCGCCAGGCGTCAGTCAGGCGGCCGAAGCAGCGTGGTGTGGTGTGCGGGCCTCCGCACGTCTCTCCACTGCGGTCGCCGGTGCAAAGAACGTAGGTGCAGGGACCAGCACCCCCAGACCTCCCACGCCCAGCGTACCACTCACGTAGCTGCTGAGGCGACGGGGTCTCACGGGAGCGCTGCTGCTGCTGGCGCTGGCCACCGCTAGAGCCTCCCCGCTGCCCACCACCACCCCCGCCACCCCCACCTCCTCCGCCGCCGCCGCCACCTCCACCCCCACTCCCGCTGCCTCCGCCGCCTCCACCTCCACCGCCGCCACCTAAGCCCCCAGTCCCGCCACCACTCCCACCTCCACCCCCACCCCCTCCTCCTCCTCCTCCACCGCCACTACCGCCGCCCCCGCCGCCCCCTCCACCCCCCTTGCCCCACTTGCCCTTGCTGTTGCGGCGCTTGCCACTAGGGGCAGACGCAGTGCCGACCGACTCGGTGCCATCGAGGTCGACAGCAGCAGCAGAGGCAACAGAAGGCAAAAGAGGGACGGGGGAGCACCCCTCAAAGAAAGGGGCACGGGGGTCACCACGAGAGGCTCCTACAGCGACTATACTCTTCTCAGCTGCAAGGAGGTGCTCCTCGAGGAGGTCAACGGTGAGCGTGGTGGGGCAGAGGGAGAGGAAGTGGTCCCTGACCGAACGGAGGGAGTCAGGGAGCCGGGTGATGAGGTAGTAGAGAGTTATGTACATAGGGGGGGGGTTCTTGGCACAGAACTCGGCAGGAAGCGCAGCGCGGTAGCGGGTGTCACTAGTGCGGAGGTGCGTAATGAGGTCAGCGACTGTGGCAAAAGCGGCTAGGTCAGGGAACAGGTACGGCAGCATGAGGCGGCTAAGGGCAGCAGTGGCAAGGGAGGAGTAGCGTGCAACAACATCAGTGTACAGAGTGCTAGCACTCTTGTACTGACTAAAGTGCGCGCGCTCAGAGGAGGGCAGGTGACTACGCACAGCAAGGCGAGCAGCAGCATCGCGCGTGGTCCAGACCGAGCGAACAGTACTAGCAGCATCAGCAGCAGGGGCAGCAGAGGCACCAGACGTGAGATCGAACAGTGAGAGGCCGTCTTTGCTATCGCACTGCAGGAAAAGCTGCAGATCATTTATCCAGACCTCAAAGTCTACCGCTCGACCCTCAGCATCAAAGGTAAGAACGTTGGGACTAGCCATGACAGCAGCAGCAGCAGGCTAGCAGCAGCAACAGCAGAAGCAGGCTAGCAGTAGCAGCAGCAGGAGGGGCGCGGCTCGGCGGTGCGCTTACCAGGGGCGGGTGGGTAGAAGCCCGCAAGTGGTGGGGCAGGGCCGAGGTGCGTCGGCAGGATCAGGGCCGCGACAGGGCGGCAGGGCAGGGCCGCGACTCGGCTGCAGGGCAGGGCCGGGATGGCGGCGGCGGCTGCCACGGCAGTGGCGGCGGCGGCTGTCTCAGCAGCCAGCGGCGGTAGCTGTCACGGCAGGAGCGGCGGCGGCTGTGACGACAGCAGCGGCGGCGGCTGTCACGGCAGCAGCGGCGGCGGCGAACGGTCGTGGCGGAAGCGGCAGCGGCAGTAGGCGCGACGGCAGCTGCTGCTGGGGCGGCAGCAACGGGGCGGCAGGGCGGCTACGGCGGGCCGCGAAGAGCCGTGGAGGGGGCCGCAAAGGGCCGCGAAGGGCCGCGAAGAGGCCGCGAAGGGCCGAGAGGGGGGCCGCGAAGGGCCGCGAAGGGGCCGCGAAGGGCCGTGAGGGGGCCGCGAAGGGCCTTAAGAGGGGCCGCGGGGCCGCTAAGGGGTCGCGACCGGGACCGCAAAGGGGCCGCGAAGGGGGGCCGCTAAGGGGGGCCGCGAAGTTTTAGGGCAGGACGCGAAGCGCATTTAGGGCAGGCTAAAAAAAATTTCGAAGGTGGGCCCAAGGAAGAAACGGTCCCACTAGGGAACCCGCTCTATACCATATGAAGAAATGAGGAATGAATGAACTAGGAAAGTGTTGGGTACAAATATGAAACCCTAGAAACTTGTACCCCTTAGTGTCTACCCCACTATAGCCTACACAGGCTAAGTCATATATGTCTGACAGCAGTAATTCCACATATTGGAGGACCATGATATGGTATTTCCTACGCTGTCCCTTATGCATGTGTTTATTAACTGAGCTCATTGCTGCTGGCTTAATAGAATGTTTAAAAATGTTGCGAGAACTGGTTATTGTTGGATTGAGTGTGTACATATTGTTTTTGTTTGCTCTTTTTTTAAGTAAAATTGACCGTCTCTAGCACACCTTGTCTTACTTCTAAGCTTTAATTGCAAAACAAATATATGATTTTATTTTGCAAACATGATAATGAGAATGCAAACATGTTCCACCAGCTAACTTGTACACATACCACGCGATAGATGATAATGAAATTCATCTAGACGAATGTGAAAGCACAATTTCGGATCTGAATACAAATTGTCGACCACCTCTACAAATGTGCAACACCTATTTTTCACGCGAATCCGTAGCGGATGCAATCACATGCCCATATACCCAAGGCTTTTCTTTCCTCAATCCCAAACCCAAATATCGAACCCACTCTCGTGCAGAAGAAGCATCACATGAGCCAACATTCTAGAGGGAAATTTAGGCAAAGCACGTATTGCCGCTGACTCGTAAGGCAATTCCGGCTGGTGCGACGATGAGCACAAATAGCAGGTTGTTGACTAAGCCGTCACATCCATTTCCGTTCCAAAAAGCGACCGAAAGCATCCCTCAGAACAATTATCTAGCATGCTTGTACAAAGGGGGAAGCTGCAGGAGTGTTCTAGGATAGCTCGAGCATTCATTTTATGGGAATGATGATTTAAACATTGTCCGTGCATAGGTCGGCAGTGTCTCCCCCTGTTGATTGTATTCATTAGAATCATGAACAGGTTTGGGCGTGCCTTGACCGTTTCAAGCACTGTGAAATTGCACATTACAATCTATTAACTGGCAATGCAGATAAACACATACATAATAAAAAACTAGAAATAAGAGACATCATGAATGCCATATCCCAGAATTTGCCTATAGAAACCTACAAGAGTGAGAGATAAAATACAACAGTAGTTCAAACAGCCTGGAAAGACACCAGGATCCAAACAGAGTCATATATGAGGTTTAAGTTATAACATGATGCACAAGCTTATGGTTCCAACCCACTCTAGGGCCCCCGTCCACCGGAATGTGGGCGAGGTCTCTGGCTCAAAGACACGGGGCCAGAGGTTGAGCTGATGCGCAGCGTATCGGACCGCAAACGTCCACAGGAAATGGGGAGCAGTCGTATGGATCATGGAGGTATGAGCAACCTCCATGATCAAGCCAATCCGACGCTCAGAAATCCCATTTTGCTGAGGAGAGGCCGGAAGCGTGAACGTGTGGCGGATGCCCTCGTCTCGACAGAACTCCGCAAGGAGGTAAGAAGAGAACTCACCGCCCCTGTCAGAGTCCAGACGCAGGACTGGGAAGTCCTGACGAAACCGCTCGCGCAGCTGGCGACGAGTAGCACGGATCCAGGGGATCAAAACATCGCTGACGTCCGCCTTGCGCCGCAAGGGGAAGACAGTGGTGTAGCGTGTGTAGTCGTCAACAACCAGCAGGAAGTAGCGCTCCTGGTCCGTTCCACCGACGGGGGCCGGGCCCCAAACGTCCATGTGGAGAGTCTGCAGAGGAGCAGTGGTCGGAGGAAACTCGGAGGAGTGAGGAGCGGCGCGCCGCCGCCCCTCAACGTAGGGAAGGCACGGCGGGCAGGCGAGCGCAGGAGGGAGGGCAGGGACCTGGGAAGGCCAGAGACAAGGAGACGGGAGTGCATGTTGCAGAGACGCGGCAGGGAGGGGTGACCGAGGCGGTGGTGCCAGAGGAGAGTCTGATGGGAGAGTACCCGACATGAGCAAGACGCTGCAAGCTGACCAGACGCAGACACCTGACTCGACGCAGCCACCTGACCTGACTCAACCACCTGTGCAGACGCAGTGGTCACTGTGTACAGACTAGAACCAGGCGGTCGAGTGAACGTAGCAAGGAGACGGCCAGTCCGGGAGCACGTACAGATCGCCACACGCTGCCCTCCAGGAATAAAGGTATCAACCCAGACATCCTGAATGGCAGCGTTGTCAGAATAGTGAAGGAATGAATGACTGAACTAGCAAGCAGGTGGGTACAAGTAGGAAACCTAAAAGTGTTGTACCCTATATGAACTACCCCACTACAGCCTACACAGACTATAGCATATAAGTTTGACACACCCCCATAGGCAAAGTGGGGGAGAACAAGAGGTCACAAGACCGGTCAAGAAAGGCAAAGCAAGCTCAGGGTGGATCACGACGTCACCACGCATTCTCAGCACAAGCAAATGGCAACAAGGCCAGTTCACATGCAGAGTTATATAAAGGAGAACAAGCAATACAGTGATCACAACCTAGCAAGTGTAAGCATGCAGGTATATGTATAGAGATCACAGTACAAGCAGAGTCAAGAAGTAAGTAAGTGAGGCACAGTAGGCACAAGGCCTAGAACAGTACAGAAACGCTGATGATCACAAGGCTGAAGCCCCTTGGTGAAGACATCAGCAGTGTTGGCCCGAGTGGCCACGTAAGCAAGACGAAGCTGACCACGCTGCTGCAACTCTCGAGCAAGGAAGTAGCGCAGAGCGATGTGCTTTGTTTTGTGCTCCAGTCTGTGCTCCTGACACAAGGCAATCATGGCCTTGTTGTCGACGTACATCACTGGAGGAGAACGAGGCGGCTCTCCCAGGTCGATCAGCAGGTAGGTGAGCCAGCGTAACTCCTGTGCAGCCATGGCCCCTGCGTAGATCTCAGCCTCACAACTGGAGCTGAGAACAGAAGACGAGCGGGTAGACCGCCAAGAAACAGAGCCGGAGCCAAGGCTGAAGGTGTAACCCTGTGACGACCGCTGCGTAGCCAAGTCGTCAGCCCAAGAAGCGTCTGCATGACCAGTGAGGACAACTCGAGCCCGTCCTCCAAGCATGAGCCCCATGCCCGACGTACTGCACAAGTAGCGCAACACCCTCTTAGCAGCATCCATGTGCTCCTTCCTGTGTCGGCCAGGAGCGACATAGCGTGCTAGGATGCCAAGAGGGTAGGCAAGGTCAGGTCGAGTGCAGGTCATCAGGTACATGAGGCAGCCCACAAGCTCTGGATACAGGCCACTCGGCTCTACAGACTCGTCCGAAGGTGGAGCTGAGAGCGAGTGACCGGTAGGCAGAGGAGTGGACTGTGGTGAGGAGTATGTGAAGCCGAAGCGCTGAAGGACCTGCTGCACCATGTGTGACTGAGTCAAGGAAATGGTGCGCTGTGCTCTGTCCCGGGTGATCCGCATGCCAAGATAGCTTGTCAGCTCACCCAGGTCTGTGCACGTGTGTCTCTTCTGCAGCTCCGACTTCACGTGGGCGAGTCCCTCAGTGTCAGCAGTAGCAAAGACCAAGTCGTCTAAGTACACGAGAATGTAGAACGGCGGCAGAGTGGTGTCGGTGCGTAGAAACAGTGATGGGTCAGCAATAGAAGGAGCAAACCCAAGAGCAGCAAGAGTCGTCCTCAGTGTGTCGTGCCACTCACGGGGTGCCTGGCGGAGACCGTAGACTGGCCGCCGGAGGCTCCACTGGGTACCAGCAGGAAACGACCTAGTGAAGCCAGGTGGGCGGCGCAGCCAGATCTCCTCGTGCAGGCTGCCCTGTAGGAAAGCAGTGCTGAAGTCAAGAGAGTGAAGCTCGTAGTCACGCTGAGCGGCGACGTGCAGCAGCACCCGAAGAGTGGTCATCTTCGGGGTAGGGGAGAAGGTATGGAAGAAGTCAACTCCCTGTCGCTGACTGAAGCCTCGTGCAACGTAACGCGCCTTGAAGACAGGCGGAGAACCCGGTGGCCGCTTCATCCTGAAAATCCACATGCCACTGACGATGTTCGCCCCAGGCGGGGGAACCTCGTCAACGTAGGTGCCTGTGGACTTCCAGGAAGCCATCTCTGTGTCCATGGCTGTCTGCCACTAAGAGGAGTAGGGACCCTCTATCGCCTCTGCGTAAGAGCGCGGGGTCGGGATGTCTGGTGCATCCGGGTCTCCCTCAGGGGCAAGCAGCATGGACACGAGATGAGGTAAAGCAGCGGCAAAGCACTCAAACTCCTCCTGTCTGTCCTCAAGGACGTCTGTGCTAAGAGCACACTCACCCCCGACGGATGGAGGACAGACAGACTCAGACTCAGACGCAGCAACAAGGCTAGCGGCGTAGTCTAGACGACAGGCGGCAGCAAAGTAAACAAGCTCAGCAACTAGAGCAGACGCAGCAGTGGACTCAAACGAAGGGTCAGTGACAACAGTGGCCAGGAAACGCGTGACAGTAGGACTAGCAGCACGAAGGGAGTCAGACTCCGGGTCCGGACCGTCAGGAAGAGAGGACGCAGGAGGAGACGGCAGAGGGACACGCTGTGGAGCAGTGGAAGGACGCAGAGTCATATAGTGAGTGCTGGGGACAGGAGGAGGACGCTGACGCGGAACACGACGACCAGTGCGGACTGCGCGAACAGGCGACTCTGGACGAGACTCAGGCGACGCAGGACGAGACTCAGGTGACGCAGGACGAGACTCAGGCTCACGACGCTCCGTAAGACCTCTAGTCGGTCCAGAGTAAGGAGAAGGACCAGGCAGTGGAGAGGCTGGCTGTAACTGCGACTGCGACTGGACAGGTGGTGGACTCAGTAAGGGAGGAGTAGGACCAGTAGAAGGCGGGAGGCCAAGAACCTGATGAAGGAGCGGAACGTAGTACGGCCGCGGCCGTGCAGCGCCTCCAGAACCAGCAGAGACAGCACCCGTACCCCCAGCTCCAGGGTCCCCAGCTACAACTCCCGCAGCACCACCAGCTGCAGCACCTCTAGCAGCTCCAGCTCCAGCAGCACCTCCAGCATCAACAGCTCCAGCACAAGCAGCACCTCCAGTAGCACCAGCTCCAACTCCCGCTGCACCACCAGCTCCAGCACCAGTAGCACCTCTAGCAGCAGCAGCTCCAACTCCTGCAGCACCACCAGCTCCAGCAGCTCCAGTACCTCCAGTACGAGCACCTCTGGGACCAGCGGCTCCAGAACCTCCAGCAGCTCCAGCACCAGCAGGACCTCCAGCAGCTCCAACTCCAGTAGCTCCAGCAACTCCAGTGCGAGCACCTCCGGGACCAGCGGCTCCAGTGCCCCCAGTAGCTCCAGCACCAGCAGGACCTCCAGCAGCTCCAACTCCAGCACCTCCAGCAACACGGCGACAGCGCCGAGCGTACCACTCTCGCAGCTGCTGTGGAGAGAGGGACTCCCGCCGTGACAAGACACCCGGAGGACCTCCAGACACAGCACGCTCAGGCTCAGCACCCCCAGACGCAGCACCCCCAGGCTCAGTACCCCCAGGCTCCACACGCTCAGGCTCAGCACCCCCAGGCTCCGCACCCTCAGGCTCAGCACCCCCAGACTCTGGAACCCCAGGCTCAGCACCCCCAGGCCCCGCACCCGCACCCGCAGGCTCAGCACCCCTAGCAGTACCAGAGTCGACAGCTACCTCAACAGGCTCGATAGGGTCTACCTGGGACACACCTGAGGGGGCAGGACCCTGAGGGGGGAGGGGGTCTACCGGAGGAGCACCTGGTGCTAGGAAGAGCGGCGGGGGGGGGAGAGGGGCAGTGCGGTAGGGAAAGAGACGGTAGTAAGATACCGACTCGTCAAACGTGACGTCCTGAGAGGACAGAACACGACGCGTGGTCGGGTGGTAAAACTGCCACCCAGGCGCGTCAGGGGGGAAGCCAAGGAAGACGCAGGGAACAGCACGGGAGGACAGCTTGTCCGCGGAAGAATCGCGGACAAAAGCTCGAGATCCCCAGACACGGAACACAGACGCATCGCCAACCTTCCCCGTCCACCGCAGAGTAGGTGTGGTCTCCGGCAAGGAGACACGAGGCTAAAGGTTGATCTGATGCGCAAAGTACTGAACCGCGAACGGCCACAGAAAATGGGGAGCAGCCGCATGGATCATGGACGTACGAGCGACGTCCACGACCATGCCAATGCGGCGCTCAGCAATCCCATTTTGCTGTGGGGAGGCCGGAAGCGTGAACGTCTGGCGGATTCCCTCCGCACGATAGAAAGCCCTCAGAAGGTCGGAGGAAAACTCACCACCTCTGTCTGAGTGCAGACGCAGAACAGGAAGGTCCGAGCCGAAACTCTCGCTGAGCTGGCGATGGGCACCGCGGATCCAGTCGATCAACACCTCAGTGACCTCACCCTTGCGGCGCAAGGGGAAGACTGTGGTGTAACACGAGTAGTCGTCAACGACCAGTAGGAAGTAACGCTCGTGACCCTGTCCACGGACACAGGCTGGGCCCCACACGTCCATGTGGAGAGTCTGCAGGGGAGCCTCTGTCGGAGGGAACTCGGAGGAGTGAGGAGCGGCGTGCTGCCGGCCCTCGACACAAGGAACACAGGTAGGCGCAGGCCCCGGAGGAAGGGGAGGGAGGGACCGGGGGAGACCAGAGACAAGGGTACGGGAGGCCATACCTCGAAGACGAGGCAGGGAGGGGTGACCAAGGCGGTGGTGCCAAAGGAGAGTCTGGTGTGACAGAGGACGACACGAGCAGGGGGCAGACGCCGGACTAGACCTGGACGCAGCAGCAAATACCTGACCAGACGCGGCTACCTGACCAGACGCAGCAACCGGAGGAGACGCAGTAGTCAGTGTGTACAGACTCGACCCAGGCCGACGGGTGAACGTGGCCAGGTGGCGGCCCGTCCGAGAGCAAGTGCAGTGGGTCACACGCTGACCTCCAGGGGTGAACTGGTCAACCCACACGTCCTGGAGGTCAGCTCCACTCACCAGGTTCGTAGAGAACGAGGGGAGGTGGAGTCCCGACAGCAAGCCTGACGGGGCTGCAGGACACGGTAAAACCGTGGAGGAGTGAGCAAGGACTGGACCCCCAGAGGGGTCAGCCAGGGAGACTGCGACCGGCCGATTGAGCGGCGTGAGTGTGGTGCTATCGCGAAAGAAAGAGCGCGAAGCACCGCAGTCAAGTGTGAAAGTGTGCAAGGCCTCAGTAGGTGCAGTACCAAAGAGAGCAGACTCACCAGCACCTGGAGCAGCAGACTCACTAGCACCTAGAGCAGCAGCCTCAATGCCCGGGTCGGGCGGTACACACAGGTAACAGTCACCCTCAGCACTATCAGTCACAGCATACATGGCAGCAAGGATAGCATCGAAATCAAGATCAAAGATAGCCACATTCTGCTTAAGCAGATCACCCCAGCGAGGGAGCTCAACATCGTCAGGAAACTGGGCGCGCCAGGCAACAGTCAGGCGACCGAAGCAGCGCTTTGTAGTGTGTGGCAGCCCGCACGTCTCCCCACGGCGCCCGCCGGTGCGAAGAACGTAAGTGCAGGGACCAGCACCCCCAGACCTCCCACGCCCAGCGTACCACTCACGAAGCTGCTAGGCCGACGGGGTCTCACGGGAACGCGGCTGCTGCTGGCGCTGGCTACCACCAAAGCCTCCACGCTGTGCGGCTCCACCTCGACCAGCACCACCGCCGCCACCACCTCCACCACCGCTGCCGCTCCACCGCCGCTGCCGCTGCCTCCACCACCCCCACCGTCGCCACCGAAGCCCCTACTCCCACCACCACCCCCACCTCCACCGCCACCCCCTCCGCCTCCTCCACCGCCTCCACCGCCGCCCCCACCGTCCCCTCCACCACCCTTGCCCCCCTTGCCCTTGCTGTTGCGGCGCCTCCCACTAGGAGCAGACGCAGCCCCGACCTCCTCAGTGCCAACGAGGTCGACAGCACCAGCAGAAGCAACAGAGGGGAGAAGGGGGACAGGGGAACACCCCTCAAAGAAAGGGGCACGAGGGTCGCCGCGAGAAGCACCTACAGCAACGATACTCTTCTCAGCTGCAGTGAGGCGCTCCTCTAGCAGGTCGACGGTGAGCTCGGTGGGGCAAAGGGAGAGAAAGTGGTCCCTGACTGAAGCAAGGGAGTCAGGGAGACGGGTGACTAGGTAGTAAAGGGTGATGTACATGGGGGGGGGGGTTCTTGGCACAGAACTCAGTGGGAAGCGCAGCGCGGTAGCGGGCGTCACTAGTGCGGAGGTGAGTAATGAGGTCAGCGACTGTAGCAAAGGCGGCAAGGTCAGGGAACAGGTACGGAAGCATGAGGCGGCTGAGGGCAGCAGTGGCAGGGGAGGAGTAGCGCGCTACGACAGCGTCATACAAAGACTTAGCAGTCTTGTACTGGCCAAAGTGCGCGCGCTCAGCAGACGGCAGGTGACTACGAACAGCTGGGCGAGCAACAGCATCACGAGTGGTCCACTGCGAGCGAACCGTACTGTCAGCAGTGGCAGCAGGTGCAGGAGAGACACCGGACGTGTGATCGAAAAGGGATACTCCGTCCTTAGAGTCACACCGAAGAAAGAGCTGCATGTCGTCAACCCACACATCAAAGTCAACCGCACGCCCCTCAGCATCAAAGGTAAGAACATTAGGGCTAGCCATAGCGGCAGTAGCAGCAGTAGCAGCAGTGGGAACAGAAACAGCAGTAGCAGCAGGAGCAGTGCGGGCAGGGCAGTGCAGCTCAGTAGGGCGGCGCGGCTCGGCAGGGCGGCGTGGCTCGAAAGAGCGGCGCAGCTCGGCTGGGTGGCGCGGCTCGGCTGGGCGGCGCGGCTCGGCAGGGCGGCGCGGCTCGGCAGGGCGGCGCGGCTCGGCCGGGCGGCGTGGGTGCTTACCAGGGGCGGGTGCAGGGCAGGGCCGCAGCTGGCGGTTAGGTCAGGGCCGCGACTGGGGCGGCAGCATGGCAGGGCCGCGACTTGGCGGCGGTAGAGCAGGGCCGCGACTGGGGCGGCTGAAGGGCAGGGCCGTGACGAGTCGGCGGCAGAGCAGGGCCGCGACAGGGCGGCAGCAGGGCAGGGCCGTGGCTGGGCGGTGGTAGAGCAGGGCCGCGACGAGCAGCGGCAGGGCAAGGGCCGCGGCGGGCGGCAAGGTCGGGGCCGCGACGAGGGGCGGCAGGGTAGGGCTGCGACGGGCGGCTAGGGTAGGCCGCGACGGGCGGCAAGGCAGGGCCGCGGGTGGCGGCAGGGCAGGGCCGCGACTAGGCGGCTAGGTCGGGGCCGCGACGAGGTGGCGACAGGGCAAGGCCGCGACAGGCCGAGAAGGCAGGGGGCCGCGACGGGCCGTTAGGGGAGGGCCGCGACGGGCCGAGAAGGCAGGGCCGCGACGGGCGGCACTAGGGCAGGGCGCGCGACGGCGCAGGTGAGGCAGGCGCGAGGCGTGCTTCGGGCAGGGCAAGAAAAAAAGGTTTTAATCATGGTGGGCCCTAAAAAAAATGTTCCCACGAGGGAACCTGCTCATAATACCATGTCAGAATAGTGAAGGAACGAATGACTGAACTGGCAAGCAGGTGGGTACAAGTAGGAAACCTAAAAGTGTTGTACCTTATATGAACTACCCCACTACAACCTACACAGACTATAGCATATAAGTTTGACAAGCGTTGCTCACCAAGTTCGTCAAGAACGTGGGGAGGTGGAGACCTGACAGAGAACCGGAGGGGACTGCTGGACACGGGAGGACAGTGGAGGCTCGTGCGACTACTGGGCGCCCAGTGGGGTCAGCCAGTGAGACTGGTACCGGTGCAGCAAGTGGTGTGAGTGTGGTGCAGTAACGAAAGAAACAACGTGACGCGCCTGAGTCAAGTGTGAAAGTGTGCAAGGCCTCAGCTGAGGCAGGACCTGTGGCGGGAGACGCACGAGCACCTAAAGCTGCAGCAGACTCACTAGCACCTGGAGCGGCAGCAGACTCACAAGCACCTAGTGCGGCAGCAGACCCAGAACCAGGGACACATCGCTGAGAAAACAACTCACTATGCAGATGCGGGGAGAATGTCTCCTGCTGACTCTGCTGCCGCCGCTGTGCAGTACGCAGAAAACCAAAGCCTCCACCACCTGGACGGGCTCGCTGAATAACCCACTCGCAAAGTTGCTGCGGGGATTGCGTGTCCGGGAGAGGCTGTGGCTGCTGCTGTCCACCCCTAGCCGCTGTGACTACCGTGATAGTGGCCATGACAGGCAGTGACAGTCAGTAGCAGCAGCGCAAGGGCAGCAGTAGCGACTGCTGTAGTGACTGTGGAGGCCAGTAGAGTGCGTGGGCAGCAGGGCACAGGCTAGTGCAGTAACAGCAGTAGTGCCAGCAGTGGCAGCACGAGCAGCAGCAGCAGTAGTAGCAGCAGTCGTTGCAGTAGCAGTAGGAGCAGCAACAGCAGCGCTTAGCAGTAGCAGCAGCTCATGCAGCAGTGGCGCGCTGGGCAGCAAGGCGCACTAGCGCGTTTAGGGTTGCAGAGCGCGCTGGCGCGCTTAGTAGCAGGGCGCGCTGGCGCGCTGAGCTGCGGGGCGCACTGGTGCGCTGGGCTGCGGGGCGCGCTGGCGCGCTTCGCAGTGGGGCGCGCTGGCGCGCTTCGCAGTGGGGCGCGCTGGTGCGCTGAGCTGCGGGGCGCGCTGGCGCGCTTAGCAGCGGGGCGCGCTGGCGCGCTGGGCTGCGGGGCGCGCTGGGCTGCGGGGCGCGCTGGCGCGCTAGGCTGCGGGGCGCGCTGGCGCGCTAGGCTGCGGGGCGTGCTGGCGTAGGAGCTGCTCGCGGGCAGAAGGGGCGCGCAGGGCAGGGGCTGCTCGCGGGCAGCCGGGGCGCTCGGGGCAGGGGCTGCTCGCAGGCAGCAGTGGCGCACGGGGCAGGGGCTGCTCGCAAGTAGCAGGGGCGCGCGGGGCAGGGGCTGTTCGCGGGCAGCAGGGGCGCGCGGGGCAGGGGCTGCTCGCGGGCAGCAGGGGCACGCATGACAGTAGATCAGCGCGCTAGGGCAGGCAGTGCGAGTAGCTGCAAAGCAGCGTGACACTGTGCAAGAGGGCCGGACAGCGCAAGGGCGCTTCGGGCAGGAGCTAGCGGAACGATCGGTGGGCCCTAAAAATCTAATAGGTTTCCTGCTCTAAATACCATGTCAGAATCAAGTGTGCATGAATGATTGGATTAGCAAGAGTTGGGGTACAAGTACTAACCCTAGAAGTAATGTACCCCATAAGGAGTGCCCCACTATAGCCTACAAGTGAGATTGTACTTTGACGCGCTTCACCTTGAATATCCAGATGCCATTGTCAACGTTCACCCAAGGGGGAACTGAGTCGATGTAAGTGCATGTGGACCTTCAAGATGTCATGGATGCTATCCACTAAGAGGTCCAGCATCGCGAGACTGCTTCAGGGTATGTGTGAGGGGTCGGGATGTCAAGAGCATATAGGTCAGCCTCAGGGGCTAGCCGCATGGCACGGAGATGAGGAGCAGCGTGTGAGAGTGCGCTGCCATTTAACATATTCTTATTTCCATAATTTTCCTTTATCTTATTCTCCATATTTTTCTCTTTTATTTGCACTTTATTTTACCTAAATCGGAATACTATTCCATTTTCTATATCATTCTATTTGTTTCACTTAATATTTTCGGCACCGACAGTATTTTGGCTCTATGGTAACTGAAACATACACCGAAGAGGGCAAGTGTATGAGACGATAGCAGGCGTAACTATACATAGGGGCTAAGGCCTTGTCCCACCTCGAGGTTGTTTCTAGGGCGGATTGAGGACCGCCCTTGGGTTGTCCCGTATAAAGGAGAAACTCGACAACCACTGTCATTTCTTGTCGTCATCTGACTTGATGCGCTGCAAAAGGTGTTGTTCCCTGTTGGCAGCTCTCCTAAACTTTTCAGCCTTGCCCGAGGTGCCCAGCTTTTGAGTCTTCATTCCCACTGCCCGCGTGTACAGCCTCGCATGCAGCCTAAAGGCAATTTCAATCTTCCGAAGGACATGTCGTGTTTGGAAGTTCGCCTGCGCACCCGGGACGTACAACATGTCGGGGACGAGGATATGCTTCGTCACCGCACTCAAAGAGGTGGGTATATGACCGCCCTACATAAATTATACCATAAAGACAGCATGGTCAGGTGATGTGGCATTTATATAAAATGCTCCGTAGTCGTCGCCCCATGTTGTGTGCCATTCCCAGTGGCAGGCAGTGAGGCGGCAAGAACATGTGCTCATGCGTAAATGCCGCGACATGTTCCCGACAATTCTTGAGGGCCCGTCCATGGGGGCTTATTGCACTGTCATGGGCCCCGACATGGACGAGCTAGTGCCTCGTCTCGCCACAGAGGGCATCGTGTCACATCGCCTACAGGTGAGCAACAAAAAAAAGAGTGGATGCTCTGGTCAGCCCATCACATATGCGTCTATTTCACAAACAAACCATAACATCGGCTTGATTTCTAAATCACCATATATCACCATATAACCCCCATGTCCGTCCCATTCCCCGCTCCTGCCTGTGCAAGCAGGTGCACACTGTTGTTGCCATCACAAGGACGAAGGGCAGTCACCTAGTGGCAAAGTGGACTTTGTAAAGGCGAGTCCATGGGGGGAATGGTTCTCGGACATCGCCATTCTTGCGCCATCCGGTGGATAGTGGAATGCGAGAACTCTCTTCATTGTCCACGCCGAGTCCCGGAGTGGCGAAGAAGTCAATTACACGTCCCAGAATGTGAGGATGCAATGATTTGCCCGCTCACCATGTGCAGGCAGCTCACCCCTGGCAGAGTGCCTAGCGTCCATGGTCTCAAAGTTAGAATGCAACGGAATGACTGAATTAGGGTTGGGAAGGATACAAATAGGAAACCTACCAAAGTTGTACTCACTAGAGAGTACCTCACTACAGCCTATCACAAGATTAACATTTGACACACCCCCATAGGCTAAGTGAGGGACATCAGAGCAAGCAAGGTGAACAAACGGTCACAAGACCAGTCAAGGCAAGAAGCAAAGCAAGCTCAGGGTGGATCTCAAGGACACCACACAAATTCCGAGCGCAGGCAAGCGGCCACAAGGCCAGTTCAAGAGTTCACTAGGATATATATAGGAAAGTACAACAAGCAGAGCAAGCAACAAGACTACAGCAACCGAGGGCCTACCTCAACAAGCCCCAACTGCACACTGAACCTGTGGTGGTCACCAAGCGCCAGGGCCTTGGTGAAGACGTCTGCAGTGTTGGCCTCTGAGGCCACAAAGTCCAGGCGTGCCTGGCCGCATCGCTGCAGCTCTCGCAGGAGGAAGTACCTCACGTCAATATGCTTCACTCTGCTCTCCAGTCAAGGCTCTCGACAGAGGAGGATCATGGCCTTGTTGTCAGCGTACAAGGTCGGTGCAGAGCGAGGCCGCTAACCAAGGTCGGCAAGCAAGAAGGTCAACCAGCAAAGCTCCTGTGCCGCCATGGCACCAGCGTAGATCTCTGCCTCTGCACTGGAAGTAGCCACAGACGACGACCGTGTAGACCTCCACAACACAGCACCAGCTCCCAGACTGAAGCAGTAACCCTGAGTCGAGCGCTGAGTCTCCACGTCGTCAGCGTAGGAAGAGTCGCAGTGACCAGTCAACGCCACTGGCTGAGTCCCTCCAAGCACAAGCCCCATGCCTGATGTAGTCGCCAGGTACTTCGCCACCCTCACAGGTGCTGTCCAGTGGACAGGACGGTGTCTCCCAGTCGCAACAAAGCGAGAAAGGATGCTGAGGGGAAAGGCGAGGTCCGGCCGAGTACAAGTCATCAGGTACATGAGGCAGCCCACCAGCTCTGCGTAGGGACCACTGGACTCAAAGGGCTCGTCCGGAAAGGGGCCAGTGAGTCTGTGGTCAACAGCAAGAGGTGTGGGCTGTGTGGTGGAGAACTGGAAGTCGAACCGCCGAAGGACCTGCTGCACCATGTGTGACTGAGTCAGTGTGATGGTGCGAGCGGCTCTGTCCCTGGTGATCTGCAGGCCAAGGTAGCGCTGCAGTGCACCTAGGTCAGTGCACTTGTGTCTCTTCTGCAGTTCAGACTTCACCTGAGCCAGAGCTGCCCTGTCTGCTGTGGCAAAGACCAAGTCGTCGACGTACACTAGTATAAAGAAAGGAGTGGAACCAGTGCGAACAAACAGCAACGGGTCGGCAGAGGAAGGACAAAACCCAAGGTCACAAAGCGTGGAGCGAAGAGTGTCGTGCCACTCATGGGGCGACTGGCGGAGACCGTAGACTGGCCGTCTCAGGCTCTACTGGGTCCCAGGTGGGAAGGTGTCAGTGAAGCCAGGAGGGCGGCGCAGCCAGATCTCCTCGTGTAGCCGGCCCTGGAGAAACGCAGTAGAGAAGTCAAGGGAGTGCAGCTCGTAGTATTGCTGTGCTGCTACGTGCAGTAACACCCGAAGAGTAGTTATCTTCGGGGTCAGGGCGAAGGTCTGGAAGAATTCAACTCCCTCACGCTGACTGAAATCCCTAGCCACGTAGCGCGCCTTGAACACAGGCGGTGAACCAGGCGGCCGCTTCACCTTGAAGAGCCACATGCCATCGACTACGTTCGCCCTGGGAGGGGGAACTGCATCGACGTAGGTGCCTGTGGATCTCCAAGAGGCTAGCTCCGAGGCCATAGCCGCTTTCCACTGAGAGGCCCACGCCCCTGACACTGCCTCACGGTAAGTACGAGGAGTCGGTATATCAAGGGCGTCGGGGTCTCCCTCAAGGGATAGCAGCATGGCACAGACAGAGGGAGAAGCGGCTGCCCAGTACTCCAGCTCAGACTCTCTGTCCTCTAGGACGTCACAGCCAAGGGCAAACCCACCCCCGATGGACAGAGGACGGGAGGGAGGAGCTGGCACCACACGGGTGGTGTAGTCAAGGCAACTGGCGGCAGCAAACTCAGCGACAGCGGCAGTGAGAGCCGAGACAGATGACGGAGGGAAACGAGAGTCGGTGACAAGAGTGGTGAGGACACGAGGGACAATAGGATAACCGGCACGGTAGTAGTCAGTGACATGTGTAGGGGGGGAAGGGAGAGAGGACGGAGGAGGAGACGGGAGAACGGACTCAGGAGGAGGACGACGAAGAGACGAACAAAGGAGGTCCGTGCGGAGGTCGGGAACGGGATACGAGTGACGAGCACGCGGAGGACAGGGACGGACACGAAAGTGTGGGACAACTGGTGGAGGAGACTGCGGTGGAGGAGAAGACCAGACCGCCGGACTGTCGCCAGGAGGAGGAAACGTGGGACCAAACGCTGGAGGGGACGGAGTGTCAACAAGAGGAGAGGAGGGAAGACCAAGGGCCCGAAGGCCACTCACGGGTGGGAACAACTGCCGCTCCAGAGGGAGCTGCTGTGGTCGCAGCTGCGGCGGCGGTGTCTGATGCTGCTGTGGCTGCTGCTGCTGCTGCTACTGCTCCAGCAGGTCCAACCGCCGCAACTCCTGCCGCTCCCTCTCCAACAGCACCTGCTCCTCACGCTCACGCCGACGGGCTGCCTGGAGACGCGTGTCGTGGCGGTGGGGAGGCGGGGAGGGAAACTGAGGGCAAGGAGAGGGGAAACTGAGGGCAAGGGGGGGGGGGAGGGAAACTGAGGGCAAGGAGGGGGGAAACTGAGGGCAAGGAGGTGGGAAACTGAGGGCCAGGAGGGGGGGTGGGGAAACTGAGGGCAAGGCGGGGGGAAACTGAGGGTCAAGGAGGGGGGAAACTGAGGGCAAGGAGGGGGGAAACTGAGGGAAAGGAGGGGGGGAACTGAGGGCAAGGAGGGGGGAAACTGAGGGCGAGGGGGAGATTGAAGGCAAGCAAGGGGGGTAAATTGGTGTGGAGGGACCAGAACCAGCACCTCTAGTGCCAGCGCCTCCAGCACCAGCACCCCCAAAACCAGCACCTCCAGTGCCAGCGCCTCCAGCACCGGCACCCCCAGAACCAGCACCACCAGTGCTAGGACCTCCAACTCCAGCACCCCCAGAACTAGCACCTCCCGTGCCAGCACCTCCAGCTCCTGCACCCCCAGAGCTAGCGCCACCTGCGCCAGCACCTCCAGCTCCAGCACCCCTCGAACGAGCACCCCCGGACCGAGCACCGCCAGCGGCTGCACCTCCAGCTCCAAGACCAACCGACTCCACAGTAACCTGTCGTGGAAGTGCCAAAGGCTGCTGAGGGGACTGTGAGGAGGACTGCGGGGAGGGAGACGCTACTTGACGCGCGACCGAGGGTAGAGGGGTAGCGTGGGACACACCAGACGGGGCAGG
This sequence comes from Closterium sp. Naga37s-1, assembly GCA_947471745.1. Lineage (NCBI taxonomy): Eukaryota > Viridiplantae > Streptophyta > Zygnematophyceae > Desmidiales > Closteriaceae > Closterium > Closterium sp. Naga37s-1. Next base: position 445,485 of record CANJKZ010000763.1, on the reverse strand, counting down.
ACCAGGGGGGGGCGGGGGTACCGGAGGAGCGGGAGCAGGAGGAGGAGAGGGTGCAAGGAAAAGGGGAGGAGGGGGTACCAGGAGACCTCGACAGGGGTACCGGGTGTAGTAGGACACGGACTCGTCAAACCGGACGTCACGGGAGTCTAGGAACTGGTGGAGGGGCGGGTGGTAAAAGGACCAGTCAGCAGAGTCCACCGGGAAACCAAGGAAGACACAGGGGACGGCGCGTGCCGAGAGCTTGTCCGCGGAGGTGTCGCGAACAAGCGCAAGGCAGCCCCAGACACGAAAGACCAACCCAACACCAGGGGACCCGGTCCAAAGACTGGTCGGTGAAGCCTCGGGCCGTGAGACGCGCGGCTGGAGGTTCAGCTGGTGTGCGGCGTAGCGAACCGCGTAGGGCCACAGAAAATGGGGCGCACGGGCATGGATCATGGACGTGCAAGCAATGTCCATGACCAAGCCAATGCGGCGCTCAGCAACCCCATTCTGCTGTGGGGACTCAGCAAGCGTCCAGGACTGTACGATGCCCTGTTCGCCACAGAATCTGCCAAGAATGCCGGAGCGAAACTCGCCCCCACGGTCGGAGTGTAGACAACTGACACGACGACCACGAGTGCCCTCAGTAGCCAGAAGCCACCGGATCAGCGTAGAAGTCACCTCGGACTTCTTCGCGAGAGGGAACACTGTGGTGTACATGGAGAAGTCGTCGACGACCAACAGAAAGTAACGCTCCCTCCCAGATCCCTGCGTCGGGGCAGGGCCCCAGACGTCCAAGTGGAGAGTCTCGAAGGGAGCAGTGGCCGGACGAATGGAGGAGGAGTGGGGAGTGGCGCGTAAGCGACCGGCGACGCAAGGAGTGCAAGGGGGAGCAGGGGAGGTGGGGAGCGACGGAAAGGTGCGTGGGAGGCCGGTGACAAGCCCGTGAGTGGTCATCCCGCGGAGGCGGGGGATCGACGGGTGGCCAAGGCGGTGGTGACACAAGACGGTCTGGTGGGTGAGGGACCGACAGGAGCAGGACGCAGCGACTAGACTAGACAACGCGACCTGACTAGACACTGCAACTGGACTAGACACGACCACCTGGCGAGACACAGCAACCGGACTGGACACCTGGACTGGAGGGGACGCAACGACCTGAGCGGAGGACGCAACCGGGGAGCGCTCGGTGTGGAGAACGTAGAGATCGGAGCGGGGCTCCGTGGTGAACGTGGCCAGAACAGCACCTGTGGCAGCGTCTGTATAGACCGCAGTCCTCCCACCCCCCACAAAGGTAACCGTGATCCCCCTGTCCTGGAGGTAACCAGCACCCACCAAGTTCCGAGTGAACGAGGGGATGTGGAGGCCGCGACGGGCTAGGGCGCGGGCCTGGGCAACGGGCTAGGGCGCGGGCCTGGGCGACGGGCTAGGGCGCAGGCCTGGGCGACGGGCTAGGGCGCGGGCCTAGGCGACGGGCTAGGGCGCAGGCCTGGGCGACGGGCTAGGGCGCGGGCCTGGGCGACGGGCTAGGGCGCGGGCCTGGGCGACGTGCTAGGGGCGCGGAGAGCACTGACGCGCGGAGGAGGAGGGCGCTAGGGCGCGGAGGGCGCGGAGGCTAAGGCGCGGAGGGCGCGGAGGGCGTGGAGGGCGCGGAGGGCGCAGAGGGCACGGAGGGCGCGGAGGGCGCGGGGGTGCGCTAGAGAGGGCGCGGGCTAGGAAGTAACAAGGAACTAACCTACTCGTGATACCATCTCAAAGTTCGAATGCAACGGAATGACTGAATTAGGGTTGGGAAGGATACAAATAGGAAACCTACCAAAGTTGTACTCACTAGAGAGTACCTCACTACAGCCTATCACAAGATTAACATTTGACATATGGCCTCATCAAAATCGAGTCCATGGTGCATGTGCGCAGGTCCTTCACAAACTCACGCGTCCTTTAGCAAGTTTATTACATACAAGTAGAACATATGCGTATAAATTTAGGGTTTCGGGGACCTGCTTTTCCTCAGCTATGCAGACGATACCTATATTTTGGGGCCAGCAGCTAGGATTCTGGAGGCTTTTGGGGTGCTGCGGGAGCGGTTGGAGTGGGTGGGGTTGGAGGTGCAGGCGCACAAGTGCCGGTTTTGGGAGCGCGAGGGCAGGGATGTGGAGCAGGCACTGCCATTAGGGATGCAGCGGGTGGAGGAGGGTCTTACTGTGGTGGGCGTGCCTATTGGGGAGGAGGATCGGGAGGTGGTCCGGCTACGGGAGCAGCTTCGACAGTTGTAGGCGCCACTGCCATGGCTCCCCTTGCTCGACCACCCCCAGATGGTTTCACACCTCCTCGCCATTGCAGTTTCAGCACGGCCGATGTACCTCGCCCGGACTATGCCGCCGCGTCCGGAGGTGGTTGAGGCTTTTAGGGATTGGGACAGCTGTTTGGAGGATTGCTTTTGAGCAGCTTTTCCCACCTGGCACTTGGGAGCAGGACCCCGACCGGTCTAGGCGCGCACGCATGCAGCTGCATCTCCCTGTGCGACTCGGAGGGTTCGGGATCCGGGCGGCGGCCTCTTTGAGCCCACTGTCCTATGTTTGTGGGTGGGCGTAGGCCGCGCGTGACATTGCACAGTTAGGGGTGGCGGGCGAGGAGGCGATGTTTGCAGAGTACCTCACCACTTCGACAGGGGCAGAGTTTCTCGACCCGTGGTTTGTCAAGGCTCTTGAGCAGCTGCCAGCGACTATCCGCCAGGAGATACCGGGCTTACCTCTGTATGTAGCGGCCCCTCCCGTTCGGCTTTTCCAGGCGCGGCAGCGGCAGTTAGCTGTAGAGGAGCTCCAGGCACTGCGCCGCTTGGCTCGTGACGATGCTACCTTGGCCCGTTTCACATCCCTTCAGGGCCCGGGGGCGGGTGCATGGGTTTCGGCGGTTCCGGCTCACTCAGATCTCACATTCAGTGCGGCTGAGTGGGGCATTGCTGCTGCTATACGGCTCGGGCTCCCAATTCAGCAGCTGCAGGTGGCGGGGAGGTATGTTTGTGGCACAGCGTATGTTGACCCGGCAGACCCGCATCATGCCCTGAGATGCAAGCACCAGCATGGTCCATCTCGGGTGCATGATGAGGTGAAGTTTGCGGTGGCGAAGATCTCTAAGACGTCGGGGGGGGTGGTGACAATGGAGGATAGTGTGGTGCTGCAGGGGAAGCGGGTTGATGTGGCGGTGCGACGACCAATGGCTTGAGAGGCTCACGCCCTAGAGATCAGCGTCGCGGATCTGCTATCGCTGTCTCCATCTCTGCTAGGACAGTGCGGGCGATCCATAGGTGTGGCGGCAAGAGAGTGGGAGCTTCGCAAAACGAGTGATTACGCGCCTCTGCTTGCACGCAACCGGGGCGTGCAGTTCACCCCTCTGATAGTAGAGACGTGGGGGTGTCTCGGCGGTCGTTTTCGGCGGTGGCTTCGTCAGCAGGGGGATGCGCACGTGGGGCTAGCTGTGTCGCGGGGGGCTTGTCGGGAGGACGACACTGTGTTTTCGGCTTATCTTTTAGGGTCACTGAAGGCGCTCATCGGGGTGGCGTTACAACGTGCGCAAGCCCATGTCATCCTGCTTCGAGCGGCGTCTTCCATGGGGGGGATTAACGTAGATTTGGTGGACCGGGAGAGGGACGATGTTGATGTGGAAGGCGGGGCTCTCTGGGTGGAGGCCCCGTACATGGTGGATACGCTGTTGTGATTGGGGGGGGTGAAATGGGGTGTGGGATGGGATGTCTTGATGGGGTGTCTCGATTGGGCGTTTTGATTGGGTATCTCGAGGGGGGTTTTTATGTGTGTTGCATTTGGGTTCTCTTTGGCAGTTTCACTTAAAATATATATATATATTACCGTATTACCCCGGATTGAAGCGCACCTGCGCTTATAATAAAACATTGATTTATAGAGGGGTGCGCTTATAAATGAGTCACGGGCATAAGCGCATGCGCTTATATAATGACAAATGTAGAAATATATTTTAAGCGCACCAAAATGTGCATCTTAGTCTTGCAATTCCAGTCGAATCGAAATGTTAGCGCGTCATAGATCAGAATCGCGCGATTGTCTGCCAGCGCAAGGGTGGGCGAGGACACGTCATTCCGTAGGGGAATGTGTCACCGGCCCACTGTTGCGAGGCACAGAATCCGGTCGCTCGCAGCGCAGGAGCACGGTCGAGCCCCCCCCCCCCCCCACGTTCGTGCTGTCAGTCAGCTTCAGCTTCGCGCCCGTTTCGGTTTTTCGCGAGGCAGAACAGAACGTGCGATTTTGTCGGCCGCTTCTCGTGAGGGTTGTAGGGTAGACTCGCTGCAAAGCGGAAAATCGTTACGGAAATTAGAATACAATTATGCATGCGCTTATAATAAGTAAAGTTTTTACAGGGGGTGCGCTTCTAATTGAGGATCGGCCATAAGCGCATTGCTCCAGATATAAGCGCATGCGCTTTTAATAGGCCTGCGGTTATATCCGGGGCGATACGGTAGCCTCTTACAATCCACGGTGGTATCAGCGCCAATTAAAACGTTGGTTGGCACACCCGAAGTGTGATTTTCCCTAAACTCTAGGTTATTGTACATTCCCCCAACCTAGGGCATCCTTTCGCAAGCGCGTTACCGTTATCGATTTTTTTTTTTTCTATTTACGGTAACGAATTGCTCATGCATTCGCTGATTTTATTCTTTTCCCTCTATAGCTCAACTCAGTTGCACTCATAACAACTGTACAAAACAAGCTAGTAGTCTAATAGAAGCTAAATCTCCACTACTTTCTTACGAATTGATTCAACACTCAGACACCCTAAACACAATGAAAATTGCATAAACAGACTCCTTCTGAAACCACCCACCACCTTCAGTTCATTTCAACGTGATATCATGCTCATAATGTGCCACCATCCTTCAATTCAATGCCTTACACAGACCAATCACCAAATGAAAGTAGTTTTCCCATCCCACACACATCAACCGGGTATATACAAATCTACAGTTGCCCTATTCCCCTCCTCACCCCATCTGCTGTAGCCACCACCTGCTGTTGGGTCCCTTGGCAGTGCATAACCACCAACCCGAGCATTGACCACCTATACAGTCACCCTGGTTATTATACACAGAAAACATGCCCCTTAGTCAGGAAGGCAGAGAGAGATACTCAGGGAGGGAAAGAGAAGGAGCAGCAGCGGCAGGCAGCTACAGGAAGGGAAGGCACATCCCCATCGCACAGTCAATCTGGTTACCGCACGAAAGCATGACTGCGTCGCCATTGTTACGTGCCCCTTAGTCAGGGAGGGAGAGAGTGGGAGCAGCGGCAGCAGGGAGCTTGAGAAACGGAAGGCACAGACCCATCTCACACACGTCAGGGCGAGGCAGGCGGATCACCACCGGCTCCCCATCCTCCCCGACATCCACCAGTGCTGTGTCGCCAGCTGTGAACGCGCCCTCCCTGACCCCGCTGACGTCACCCAGGGGTGCGCTGGTGTCATCTTCTTTGGCGTCAGCTGCGATCGCAGGGAGCAGCACCGAAGGAACGGATGGTAGAGATTCCGACAGGTCACTGCTGCTGACGCGGCGGTGGCGGTGCCTGGTGTTGCTGCTGCTTTCCCCCGCTGCCAGCACAGCCTCGCTGATTGGATCGTCGACCAATCGCGTGACGGCACATCGCAGTGGACGCGCCCCATACGCCCTGTCGTACCCCTCCTCACAAATCCGCTCCATGAGTACTTCAGAAATTTCCAGGTTGATTCCCTTCTGTGCAAGTCTATCAGCCGACTCCTTGACCATCATGTTAGCAATCACTCGGATCTGGAGGGAAGGGGGACAAGTGGAGGGACAAGGAAGCAAATGTAAACAGGGTAGAGGGGTTTGCTGCACGAGTGCTCTGACACTTCCAGGTTGAATCACCTCTTGGTCTATCGGTCAGCCGTCTCTTTCACCATCGTGCTGGCAATCACTCGGATCTGGAGGGAAGGTGGGGGAGATGGTTATGGTGAGGGTGAGGGTGGGAAGATGGGCGAGACGTGGGAGGTGGAGGAGGCTGGACAGGTGCGGATGGCTTATGGGGAAGGTGGCATAGAGGGTGGTAAGAGCAGTAAGGAATGTGAAACCATGATTCTCCAAGACTGAAGCGTTATGCACAACAAGGGTGTGCATGCGTGAATAACGCATTTGTTGTGAAGCACGCTTCAGCCATGGAGATACCTGGTTCACATTCCTTACTGCTCTTACCACCCTCTCTAGAGCTCGGAACACCACCACCTCGTCGATTCGGATCATCAGCTCTGGCCAAAAGTGCGTCTTCGACTCTTCCACCACCACCTCCCTCATTTGCACACACTCCTCTGTTCTCTCTCTCCCTCACACTCACCTGTTCCCTCTCACACCATGCTCACCTGTTCCATTGCAAGGGCTCGAAATACCACCACCTTGTCGATCCTGTTCATCAGCTCAGGCCAAAAATGCGTCTTCAACTCCCCCATCACCACCTCCCTGTCTCATCTGCTCTCCCACATGCAAGCACACCTGTTCCCTCTCCCGCATGCCCACCCCAATCCCTCTCTCACCTGTTCCCTCTCCCGAATTCTGAACACCACCACCTCGTCGATCCGGTTCATCAACCTTGCATTCCCCTTTACACCCACACACTTCTCCCTTGCTCAGCTGTTCTTTCGCCAATGCTCGGACCACCACCGCGTCAATCCGGTTCATCAGATCTGGCCGGAAACGCCCCTTCAACTCCTCTCCCCACTCAACTGCATCACATGCCCTTTCCCTGTTCTCACCTGTTCTCTCTCCAATGCTCGGAGCACCAACACCTCATCAATCCGATTCATCAGCTCCGACCGGGAAGTGCGCCTTCAACTCCTCCATCACCACCTCCCTCATTGCCGCTTACCGCCCCGCATCCACCTTTTTGAGCCGTACACACACAGACACACTTTCTCTCACCTTCTTGCATGCTCACCTGTTCCTTCTCAAAAGTTCGGAACACCACCACCTCATCAATCCGGTTTATCAGCTCTGGCCGGAAATGCCCCTTCAACTCCTCCACCACCATCTCCCTCATCGCTGCATACTGCCTTCTCAGACGTACACACGCACACACCTTTCCCCAACCCCCCCCCCCCCCAAACGCTCACCTGCACTTTCCCCAATGCTCAGAACACCACCACCTCATCGATCCGGTTCATCAGCTCTGGACGGAAGTGCGCCTTCAACTCCTCCATCACCACCTCCCTGTCTCACCTCACCTGCTCACCCCCCCTTACCTGATTTCTTGCTCACCTGTTCCCCTCTCCAATGCTCGGAACACCACCACCTCATCAATCCAATTCATGAGCGCTGGCCGGAAGTGCATCTTCAACTCCTCCACCACCACATCCCTCATCGCTGCATACCGCCCCACTTGTGCTGAGACATACACACGTGCACCTGCTCCCACCTCTCTTACCCACCTGTTCTCGCGCCAGTCTCACCTGTTCCCCTCTCCAATGCTCGGAACACCACCACCACGTCAATGCGATTCATCAGCTCAGGCCGGAAGTGCACCTTCAACTCCTCCATCACCACCTCCCTCATTGCCGCATACTGCCCTGCATCCACCTTCCGAGACGATCACGAACACGCAAACGCACACGCACACACACTTGCTCACCTGTTCCCTCTCCAGTGCTCGGAACACCACCACCTCATCAATCCGATTCATGAGCTCCGGTCGAAAATGCGCCTTCAACTCCTCCATCACCACCTCCTTCATCGCCGCATACCGCCCCGCATCCGCCCGTCCCTCTCTGCCCCCATCTCTCCCCCTATTCCCATCAGCAGATGCATATTCTCCTGGAGTGAGGAAGCCGATTCGGTGGGTGCCCCCCCTTGCAATGGCCTGAGAGCCCACATTGGACGTCAGGACTATCAGGGCGTTTTTGAACGACACGTGGCGGCCCTGGATTGGTCAGAAAGGAAGAAAGGAGAGGAGGGTGAAGAGGTAAAGGGCGGGGTGGGTGGGTGGGTGGGTGATGAATAGAGACTTGGGAGCATCAGAGGAAACCAGAGGATCAGAGGGTGGGAGCATCAGACAAAACCGATGCAGTGGTATAGAGGCTTGGGTATCAGCAGTTTTGAGGGTATCAAAAGCACCAGCCGGACACAGTAGATAAAATACATCAACATTTCAAGCTACCCCCACCTCACAACAGACAAACAACACCCACCTGCGAGTCAGTAAGCCGCCCGTCTTCGAAAATCTGCAGCAGGAGATTAAAGACGTCCGGGTGTGCCTTCTCGATCTCGTCCAGGAGAATAAGACAAAACGGCCGCCTGCGGACGGCCTCCGTGAGCTTGCCGCCCTCGCCGTACCCCACGTAGCCGGGCGGCGCTCCAATCAGCTTGCTGACAGCGTGGCGCTCCATGTACTCACTCATGTCTAGACGAATCATGGAATCTTCCTGGAAGGCAGAGGATGAACGAGGGCAATGCAGGATGGAGGGGAATGAGGGGGGAAGCTGCGATCCACCCACCCGATGCATTCGATGGGAATGATGCATATATCCAATCAGCTTGCTGACAGCATGGCATCCAATCAGCTTGCTGACAGCATGGCATCCAATCAGCTTGACTCCAAGATTACCAGTGAATCAAACTCACCGATCCATAGTAGTGAGCTGCCAGTGCCTTGCACAACTCCGTTTTCCCCACCCCGGTAGGTCCCGAGAACAGCAGAGCCGCCACCGGCCTTCCCTCCCCCTTCAACCCCACCCTCGCTCGCTGCACCGCCCGTGCTATCACCCGCACAGCTGCCCCCTGCCCCACCACGCGCGTCTCTAGTGCCTCTTCCAGCCCTGCCAGGTGCTGCTGGTCCGAGAGGGAGAGCTGCTGCAGGGGGATACCGGTCCAGTGGGCGGCCACTGCTGCTATGTGCTCTGCTGTGATCTCCGTGGGGCTGGTGGAAGGGGTAGAGGACGAAAGAAGAGGATTGAGGGAAAAGGATGGGCGGCTGGAGAGGATTAATGTGCCAAATGAATTTTTGAGGTACAATTTCTGAGAAATTTCAAAATCAGCCAAAAAAAAGAAAAAGGTGGCTGGAGAGGATCAATGTGCCAGAGGACGGTGACAGACAATGGTGTTGACGTTGGTGCGAGTGTGTGTGAGACTAAGACGATCGAGGAGTGGCGAATCTCACCTGTCGTCCTTGTCACTGCCAGTGATGCCACTCCTGGACTGACCAGCAGCGGTAGCGGCGTCAGCAGCCGTGGTGCTGTTGATATGAGAGTTGAAGTGTGTGAGTCCGACAATGGGAGAGTGGCAGACCTCACCTGTCGTCCTTGTCACTGCCAGTGATGCCACTCTTGGAACGCCCCAGCAGCGGCGGCGTCAGCAGCGGTGGTGGTGTCGATGGGAGTGTTGAGTGAGTGAGAGTGACACGAGGCTGTCAGTGTGGGTGTGCGTGCGTGTGTGAGAGTAAGACGATCGAGGAGTGGCGAATCTCACCTGTCGTCCTTGTCACTACCGGTAATTCCACTCTTGGAACGACCAGCAGCAGCGGCGGCGTCAGCAGCTGTAGTGGTGTTAATGCGGGTGTGGTTGTTTGTGAGAGTCAGACGACGCTAAATCTCACCTATCCTCCTTGTCGCTGCCAGTGATGCCACTCTTGGACCGACCAGCAGCAGCGGCGGCGTCAGCAGCCGTGGTGGTGTCAGCGTGGGTGTGATTGTTTGTGAGACTCAGATGGTGGTGTCATTATGAGTATGATTATGCGTGACGGTAAGAGGTAGGTTTCACTCACCTGTCGTCCTTGTCACTGCCAGTGATGCCACTCTTGGAGCGACCAGCAGCAGCAGCGGTGGTGGTGGTATTAATGGGAGTGTTAAGTGTGTGATTCATACGGTGATATTGGCGTGTGTGTGAGTGGTGAATCTCACCCGTCCTCCTTGTCACTGCCAGTGATGCCACTCTTGGAGCGACCAGCAGCAGCAGCGGCATCAGCAGCGGTGGTGGTGTCGGCATGAACGTGGTCTTGAGAGAGGAATGAGGTGAGCGAGGTGAAGGGATTCTGGCGAGCATATGCCTGTGGAAGAGAGAAAGAAACAAGGGGTTGGGGGAAGAAGGGGGGGTGAGAAGCACCAGCGGCGTCAGCAGCGGTGGTGGTATTGGGGTGAGTGTGAGTCTAGAGAGAGGAAGGAGGTGAGCGAGGTGAAGGGATTCTGGTGCACATGTGCCTGCAAAGGGAGACACAATCAGAGAAAAGAAGAGAGAAGTCTGAGGGATTCCAGCAGGCACAGGCCTGGAGATGAGAGGAAACAGAACACGTGGAATACGGGAGCAAGTGAACGAAGGAGCAAAAGAGCAAGGGAAAAGGGGAGCAAGGGAACAGATGAGGAGTAACAGATGAGGAGTGAGGGAACACAGCAGAGGGAGAGGAAAGAGGTGAATGAGGTGAGAGCTTTGCGGCAGGCCGCCTCCCCTGCCGCTGCTCTACTGCCACACTACAACCTCAGTATTTAACCCCTCGAGAACCTTGTCTCACCACACACAAAACTGTATCAAACCAATCCTCACCGCATTGGAACCACCTTCACCGCACTGCACCCATTCTCACCGCTTCATGTGCAGCCTGCGCCATCCTGATCTCCCGCCAGTACTCCTCTGCACCCCTCTCCAGCACCCCACTCACCCTCCTCCTCCTCCCCTTGCTACCCTCCACCTTGCTCCTACAGGCTTCTCGCTTTGAGGCACTTACCTCCAAGAACAACCCGATCTAAACGCATTGAACCCATTTCCACCGCACCGCAGTAGAACCACCCTCACCGCATTGCACCCATTCTCACCGCTTCGTGTGCAGCCTGCGCCATGCGAATCTCCCGCCAGTACTCCTCTGCACCCCTCTCCAGCACCCCACTCGCCCGCCGCCTCCTCCCCTTGCTGCCCTCCACCCTGCTCCTACTGGCTTTAAGGCACTTACCTTCAAAACTAGACCAATCTAAAATCATTTACCCCATCTCCACCGCATTGGAACCACCTTCACCGCATTGCACCCATTCTCACCGCTTCATGTGCAGCCTGCGCCATCCGGATCTCCCTCCAATACTCCTCCGCCCCCCTCTCCAGCACCCCACTCGCCCGCCTCCTCCTCCCCTTACTGCCCTCCACCCTGCTCCTACTCGCCGCCTCATCTATCAGGTCAATGGCCTTGTCGGGCAGGCAGCGATCGGGGATGAAGCGTGCAGAGAGGGAGACGGCTGCTGCCAGAGCGGAGTCGGAGAGAGTGCACTTGTGGTGGGCCTCGTACAGGTGCCGCAGGCCGTGCAATATTTCCAAGGTGGCTTCCTGAAAGGGGGGAAGTGGGGGGGAGGGAAGGGAAGGAATGCACAAGGGGAGGTGCTGTGAGTCGCCTCCTCCCCTTACTGCCCTCCACCCTGCTCCTACTGGCAGCCTCGCCCATCAGATCAATGGCCTTGTTGGGGAGACAGCGGTCGGGGATGAAGCGCGAGGAGAGAGTCACAGCGGCTGCCAGGGGGGGATCGGTGAGAGCACACTTGTGGTGTGCCTCGTACAGGTGGCGCAGACCGTGTAGAATTGCTAGGGCGGCTTCCTGTGAGAAGAGAAGGGGGAGCAAAAGAAGGTGTTTGGCCTTGTCACTGCTGCTGCCAGGGCATCGTCAGAGATGGCACACTTGTGGTGGGCCTCGTACAGGTGCCTTAGCCCGTGTAGAATCGCCAGAGCAGCTTCCTGGGAGGGTGGGGGTGAATAAAAAGCACAGTGAGTGGCGCTCCTACTGGCCACCTCGTCGATCAAATCAATGGCCTTGTCAGGGAGGCAGCGGTCTGGGATGTATCGCGAGGAGAGGGTCACAGCAGCCATGAGAGCAGCATCGGTGATGGTGCATTTGTGGTGGGCCTCGTACAGGTGGCGCAGGCCGTGTAAGATTTCCAAGGCAGCTTTCTGGAAGGGGCGTGGGTGGGGAAGGAAGGAGAGCAAGATGAGGAGAGGGTGGCGGCTGCTGCCAGGGCATCGTCCGTGAGAGTGCACTTGTGGTGTGCCTCGTACAGGTGCCTTAGCCCATGTAGGATGGCTAGAGCGGCCTCCTGGGAGGGGGGAAAGGGAGGGCAAGGAACGAGCCGTGTGAGGAGAGGGTGACACCGTGACGGCTGCTGCCAGGGCGGCGTCAGTGAGAGTGCACTTGTGGTGTGCCTCGTACATATGTCTCGGACCATGTAGGATGGTTAAGACCATGTAAGATTCAACCCATCCCATCCCAGAGCCACGTTCTTCTCATCCCATCCCCGTTATAAGATGCAACCCCCCTCTCACCTCTGATGGTTCGTCCACAGTCACCGGCTGAAACCGCCTGGCCAGTGCCTTGCCCTGCTCACCCATACCACAGCACAAACCATCCCATCCCATCCCATCCCATCCCATCCCATCCCATCCCATCCCATCCGCGTTATAAGAGCCTTCCACTCACCTCTGAAGGCTCGTGCACAGTCACTGGCTGAAACCATCTGGCCAGAGCCTTGTCCCTTATCCACCCTACCGCAGCACACATACCACATCCTCGTTATAGGATCACCTCACCGTAACATCCCTCTCACCTCCGAGGGCTCGTCTACAGTCACCGGTTGAAACCGCCTGGCCAGAGCCTTGTCCTTCTCAAGGTGCTTGCGGAACTCGTTAGTGGTTGTTGTGGCAATGCACTGATATGGGGGGGAAAATGGGGGGACAGGGGGAGGGGGGAGACGAGGTGCGGGGTAAGCGACGACAAGACATGATGCACTGGATGCGAAGCCAGAGCCTTGTCCTTCTCGAGGTGCTTGCGGAACTCGTTCGTGGTTGTTGTGGCGATGCACTGATATATGGGAGGGGGGGAGACAAGGAAGGCGGTGAGGTGAAGGGGGACAGTAAGCACTAGACGTGTGGCCAAAGCCTTGCCCTTCTCCAAGTGCTTGCTGAACTCGCTGGTGGTTGTGGTGGCGACGATGCACTGATGGTTGAGGGGGGAACGGAGGAAAGACGGGAGGTCAGTTGCAACACGGGTAGAGCCACAGGACACATTAGCAGCACTCGCAGCTAGATCAGCCGAAGCAGACGAGGGGCGACAGCCAAACTGGATGAATGGGCAGCAGCACTCGCAGAAAAGGAAGCAGAGGGGGGAACACACGCCACACTAGCAGCAAGAAGTGATTGCAGCAACACTAACGGCAAACGTATTTTAAAGTGCGAAAGACCACAAGGGCGACGCTGCAGGTAAAGCCGCTCACAGGGTGCGAAGAGTGGGGTGAGCGGCCCCAGCGACTTTTGAGGCGCCTCAAAAGGTGAGCAGCCCCAGCACGAGCGACTTTACCTGCAGCGTCACACTTGTGGCTCTTCTCGTTTTTACTCTTGCTGCAGGCGTCTTTGCAATCACTTCTACTGCTATTGCGGCGTGTGCTACCCCCCCACTTCATTTCATGGTTTGGCTGTTGCCCTCTCATCCAATTCGGCTGTTGCCCCTCAAATACTTTGGCTACTCCAGCTGCAAGCGCTCCTAATGTCCTGTATCCAAACTCCTGCTGCACTCACCTCTTCTCCGGTTGCTAATGCTGTCAAAGAAACTGCCTCTGCTACGAATGAAGCGTGTGCTGCTTCCCATGCTTTTGCTCCCTGTCGCCAGGCCAGCTCCCTCCATCGTGTAACCTCATCTATCACTGGCAAAACCGAGATCATTCCTGAAGATTACCAGACCAAAGCGCACTCAACCGCACTCAGCCGCTAACACCATCCCGTCCCCTCCCCACAGTGCCAGCTCCCACCATCGTGTGCACCTCGTCTATCAACAGCAGCACCAAGATCATTCTTCCAAATCATCTAATTAAACCGCACTCAAAACTCTCTATCTCACCTGAATCTGCCCCCGGGACAGTGCAGGCTTGAGCAGATTCGAGATGTCCAGTCCTGACCCTCCACCGTCCCTGCCCCTCCCCACAGCGCCAGCTCCCACCATCGTATGCACCTCATCTATCACCAGAATCACCTCCCCCGCTGCTGCCACCGCCTCTGCCACCAAAGAGGTCACCCTGAGCTCTAATTCGCCTCTCTCCTTCGCTCCTGCCATCACCCTCCCCATGTCCAAGGATAGAAGGCGCTTGCCCTGGTTGAAAACGGGGGGAGAGGAGAAAGCGACAAGGGAGTACTGAGGGAAAGGGAAAGACCTTATCTATCAGTAGCACCACCTCCCCCGCTGCTGCCACCGCCTCTGCCACCAAAGAGGTCACTCTGAGTTCTAGCCCCCCCCGCTCCTTCGCTCCTGCCATCACCCTCCCCATGTCCAAGGATAGAAGGCGCTTGCCCTGGTGGGGTTAGCAGGGAAAGGGAGGGAAGCAGGGGTTTGTCTAGCCCAATGGTGTAACTCTCAGCTCCAACTCGCCTCTCTCCTTCGCTCCTGCCATCTCCCTCCCCATGTCCAGCAGCAGAAGGCGCATGCCCTGGTTGAAAACGGGGAGAGGGGGAGGAAAGGAAGAGGAAAGAAAAGTGGCAATTATCTTATTTAAAAAAAAGTGAGGAAAAAAGCCTGATTTCAGCGCCTCAAGAGTCGTCCCATTTCGAGGTGCCTCAAAAAGGGAGAGGAGCAGACGGTATCGAAGGAAAGAAAAGGAGAGAGGGAGATTCCCCTCCCTGCTAACCCAACAATGTCACATCGTTCTCTGCAATCATCAGCGCTAGACCCTGCCCCTGCTACCCCGTTTTCAAACAGCAAAAGGCAGAAACGACCTACAAATCAGCCACTCGGGAAGATAGGTGGCACGTCATTCTCGGCAATGCGCAGTGCCAGCCCCTCTGCTATGGCCGTCTTGCCCACCCCCACTGCTGTAAAACTGGCCCCTGCTACTACCACATTCCCACCCCTGTGAGGCACATACCTGCAGGAACGTTGGCACATCGTTCTCGGCAATCCTCAGCGCCAGCCCCTCTGCTATGGCCGTCCCGCCCACTCCCTCTGCTGTGAAACTCCCTGCTACTACCACATTCCCACCCCTGTGAGGCACATACCTGCAGGAACGTTGGCACGTCGTTCTCGGCAATGCGCAGAGCCAGCCCCTCCGCTATGGCCGTCTTGCCCACGCCTGGCTCGCCCAGCAGCAGCGGGTTGTTCTTGGTGCGACGCGCGAGGATCTGAGGGGGGAAAGGAACAAGCGAGGAGGAGGGTGGAAAAGAGGGGGGAATGGTTGGGTAGGAAGCAGGGATATGGCCGTCTTGCCCACGCCTGGCTCGCCCAGCAGCAGAGGGTTGTTCTTGGTGCGACGAGCTAGGATCTGAGGGGGGAAGGTGGAGAGGGTAAGACAACGATAGGTGGACCAAGAATGGGAGAGTTTCAAGGTGAGAAACGGGGTGAAACGGTCGTGTAGGAGAGAGGGCTATGGCTGGCCGTCTTGCCCACCCCCGGCTCGCCCAGCAGAGGGTTGTTCTTGGTGCGACGAGCTAGGATCTGAGGGGGATAGGGGATAATGCGAGAGCTGAGAGGTGTAAAACGGCTGGAAGCGGTTGGGTAGGAAAGAGGGCCAAGGATGACCGTCTTGCCCGCCCCTGGTTTGCCTAGCAGCAGTGGGTTGTTCTTGGTGCGATGAGCGAGGATCTGAGGAATTATAGGAGGAATGGGAGGGTGCGAGGGGCAAGGACAAAAGAGCGGCGGGCGGGAGAGTGAGAGTGTGCAAGAGAGAGGGTCATGGCCGTCTTGCCCGCCCCTGGGTCGCCCAGCAGCAAAGGGTTGTTCTTGGTGCGACGCGTGAGAATCTGAGGGGGATGAGAAGGGGAGTAAGGAGCGGTGAGGAGGAGAAGGAGGGACAAAGTGTTGAATCAGGAATGCAGACGTCTCCTCCGCCCACCCCTGGCTCTCTTAGCAGCAGCGGGTTGTTCTTGGTGCGAGAGCGAGAGAGGAGTTAGCCCTGTAACCTCTGCCCTCTGCCCTCTGTTTCTCCCACTATATAAGGGCCTTTAAAACACTCGTGTTAAAATTCCCAAGGACGTCAAAGAGACAAATTTCGTTGTTCAAGAGTTAATTGACACTCTTGCTTGTTCTCCGAGAGCTCCTCTCCTCCATATCTATTGCCTTTCTCGAGAGTCTCCCGAATCCGCTCTTCAAAGTGCCATAAAAGTAGCAGAATGAGTGACCAGCAGCAATCACAACTGTTGCATCACCACTGCTCTTCGCGATGCACCAACCGTGAATGATGCTGGTCACCCATTCTGCTACCTTTTATGGTACGCTGAATAGCGGAATCGAGAGACTTTCGAGAGAACCAAGTCATATGGAGAAGAGAGGATTTTGGGGAATACGCAACAGTGCTAGCCAACTCAGGAGCGATCTCACCCTGCACCGCAATGCTTGTTCGGTGTACACACCCATTATCACCAGTCACATCTCAACACAAGCACGCAAGTGCACCACCCTAGCAACCCCCTCGTCTCGGCTAATCACGGGGTCAAGCTCTCTTACCCTGCCATGGCCGTTAGATGCAACCACCGACCCACTATCCCCTTTACAGTCACATCTCAGCACAAGCACTCACCTGCACCACCCTCGCGACCTCCGCCTCTCGGCCAATCACGGGGTCGATCCCCCCCTGCACCGCCATAGCTGTTAAATCCGTGCAGAACTGCTCCAACGCGCTTTGCTGCGCTGCTGATAGAAGGTGGGGTAGGTTAGGGTGGGGTAGGGTGGGTTGGGGTAGGGTGAAAAGGGTGAAACCTATCTTGCCCTGCACCGCCATGGCTGTTAGGTCCGTGCAGAACTGCCCCAACGCGCTCGGCTGCGCTGCTGCGTGTGTGGGGAGGATGGAAGGAGAAAAGGGGGAGAAAGTGGGGGGGAGGATAAGAGTCCTCGTCATCCCTCCCTGCACCGCCATGGCTGTTAGGTCCGTGCAGAACTGCTCCAACGCACTCTGCTGCGCTGCTGCATGGAAGGTGGGGTAGGTTAGGGTGGGGTAGGGTGGGGTGCAGTGGGGTGGGGTTGGGTTAAGGTGGGGTGGGTGAAACCTATCTCCCCCTGCACCGCCATCGCTGTTAAATCCGTGCAGGACTGCTCCAACGCACTCTGCTGTGATGCTGTTCGAGAGAGGGCGAAATGGAATGATAAATAGACATGGCGAAATGCGACGGAAAGAGAAGCGCAGTGACGCCAACCTCATCGATCCCTCCTTGCACAGCCGCCATGGCCGTTAGATCTCTGCAGAGCTGCTCCAATGCGCTCTGCTGCACTGCTGGAAATAAAATGCGGGAATGTTACAGGGTTGGTGGAGGGGCGAGAGGAGGAGTTGGCGATCGATTCCGAAGAGCGCCCGTCCTGATCCAGCTCGCCCTTGAGCCGCACCAACCAACTCAAAGACACAAGGAGAAGCCACTAGAGCACTAAACCACACCCACCCCACGATAGCAAGCCCCTCGTACCTTTCTTCCCGCGCCCCTTGCGGATTGGGGAACTGGGAGACTTGCTAGTAGGACTGGTGGGGCTGGTGGAAGGGCGCGAGGAGGGGTTGGTGATCGACTCCGAGGAGCGCCCATCTCGATCCAGCTCGCCCTTGAGCCGCGCCAACGCTGCCTCGTGCAGGCGATGCTGCTGCACTCCCAGACTGAAAGTCAACGCAGTCAAGAAAGAGAGTCAATGCAGTCAACACAGAGAGTCAACGCAGTCAGCAGGGGAGAGAGAGGGGGTTAGAGGAGCGCCCGTCCTGGTCCGGCTCGCCCTTGAGCCGCGCCAGCGCTGCCTCGTGCAGGCGATGCTGCTGCACTCCCAGGCTGCCAGCAAGTCAACGCAGTCAAGGCAGTCAACGCAGTCAACACAGTCAACGCAGTCAAACACAATCAACGCAGTCAACACAGTCAACAGAGAGGAGAGGGACAGATGGAGAGGGATTAAAACGAGGGAATGTGTGAGACACTACCGTTAACTGCTGCAGGCGATGCTGTTCAGATGACTTTTTTCTCACCCTACAGTCTAGCACTTTTCTCTCACCGCGCCATTACCAGTGCCACCCCCCCCTGCTCCACTTCAACCAGCGTCACCTCCTAATGCTCCGGCCGGCGCGATGAAGTTGTAACGATGCTTCCCCATTAGACATGGACAATTTCGCCAATTGTTTGCAGATTACGGCACGTTACCGTCTTACAGCCAAACGCTCTCACCTCGCCATCACCAGCGCAGCTCGCTCGCTCTTGCTCCACCTCCTGATGCTCCGGCCGGCGCAATGAAGTTGTAACGATGCTTCTCCATTATACATGGACAATTTCGCCAATTGTTTGCGTCTTACAGCCAAACGCTCTCACCTTGCCATCACCAACGCCGCCCCCTCCTGTTCCACATGCACCAACGCCACCGCCAGATGCGCGTGTTGGAACACATCAGCCACTGACACTCACCTGTTCACTCCAAAGTCAACACATCTCAACTCTTCTCACCTCGCAATCACCAGCGCCGCTCCTTCCTGTTCCACTTGCACCAGCGCCACCGCCAGATGTTCCGGCGCGATGAAGTTGTGAGGATGCTTCCACCTAAGGGCATCAGCCTTATGAGGATACGTCTCACCTCTCGCGTGCAACACGTACCACTAGCAGTCATAGCTGCTAACAACTCCCTTCTCACCTCCCCATCACCAGCGCCGCTCCCTCGTGTTCCACTTGCACCAGCGCCACTGCAAGATGCTCTGGCGCAATGAAGTTATGGCGATGCTTCCGCGATTCTTCCAGTGCCTTCTCAAACACCCGCTTGCTGCCGCTCGAAAAAGGCACCTCCGACGCCGGCTTGCCGGCCGGCAGACCTCCCGCGGCTGGCAGCCGGCCGTCTCGAATCAATTCGCCGACGGCGCCCCGCGCGCTGCGGATAGTCATCCCCAAGCCGAGATATCCGCCGGGTTTCCCGCCGCTCGCGAAATCCTCCGCGATTAGACCCAGCAGTAGCTGCTCCGTCGCGACCTCTTTCCGCCCGAGCACCTTAGCTTCCGCCTGAGCCATCATCACGGCTTTAATCGCCCGCTCCGTGAAACGCTCGAATACCGCTGTCACCACCGCGCGCCGGCCGCAAGTAGCGGCGTCGGCGGCGGCGCTCGTAGGGAGAGATGGAGCCTGAATATGACGGTCCGCAGCTTCGTGGAAGGCCGCGGAGTGAGAAAGAGAGGAGGAGGAGCGGTTGCTGGGGAGCTTCTGACGGTGCAGGCCGTCAAACGCGCCGTGAAACACGGAGGAGGCAGCATGGGAGCGAGTCGCGGACGAGGTAAGGTGAGAATTGAGTTGACGCGAAAGGGGAGAGGAACGGGGTAGTGACGAGCGGACGAGAGAGGAGGAGGGAGCGATAGCTGCAGAGGAAAGAGAGGACGGGGAGAAAATAGACGACGGAGACGTCTGGCAGCTCATGGCGAATAGCGAGTGAGGTCCCGTGGAGCCGAATGGTGGCATTCAAATTTCGTCTGCAAAAACTACAGACTTCGGTTTCTGAAGGCGAGAAGGTCTCAGGCGGAGCCCTTGTGAGCCGTCTAGGAGATCACGGAGAGCCCGTTGACCCTCTCGCGACTGCTGCTCGCACAAAAGCTGATTCTGACCTAACACGCGGAGAGACGAACACAGACTGAAGCCGGAATTATGGACGGATGAGGAACTGAGCTCTGCTGCTGTCAGAGTTTCACCAACTTCAGATAGAACTCATACAATGCAACCTTTGGATACCTTACAACATGGCTCTCGGGGGACAGATACCTGTGGTGTGGGTGGAGAGGAACATCGTGAAGAAGCCAAGAATAGTCTTCACATGCTGCCCGTCTTGTGTTCGCCTGCAGCATGGATTTCGCTCTGCGAGGTAGAGCCGCATGATTACCGGCTTAGTTTTCGAGCTCTGGGCGAAACCGCTACCTCTGTTCCATGCCAAGAATGGACCGAACAACAGAAATCAGCAAAATCTTGGCTCTGACTGCCCGAGCCGCCTCGGTTTCTCAACACCTTTCCGCCCTGTCATGCGAGCCTCTGCCGCATCCACGCGCTCAATTCCCCCGCACTGCGCCATGCTGCTTGCCTCTCTGGCAGACCCCTCCGCTGATTGCCCGAGCGCAGCAAGGAATGCGCGCCGCAATATACCCATCTGAAGAAACGCCAGCTATATTTCGTGACAAGTGACGTGGATCCGCATTCGCAGATCCAAAGGTAGACGGGGGCATGCTGCCAATGAGATCAACGCCGAAGTGAGGGAAGGAAGCTGATTTGCTAATAGCATGGGCAGTTCCTTGGGAGCGTTTCATTGGGTTGAACTACGTGTGATTCTGGGTTACCGCGTCAGCCAAATCTTCCCTCCTGGCCCTTAAAGCTATCCTCGTTACCGTACTCCGTGTCTGTAGTAGATCAACCGTACATTCTGGTGTGCCACTAACAAGTTTCAAGAGCATAACATCCAAATGTTGTTTTAAAATAATTGCCCCTGAACGCAGTGTGGTGAATGAAAGGCTTCCTTTCATCAATCAAGCGTCCAATCTACATCCATCTCATCTACCATCTTCAACTGACGCTTGCAAGGCAGCTTTTTCCCTCTATCTTGAGATGTCAGTGAAATCTTACTCAGCCTTTCCAGGATGGCAGCTTCCACATCTTTGATGTCCTCAACACCCAATATCTTGGAGCACTCTTCTTGAAAATGTGGATTGCTGGAATCCGTCACTATAACTGCAAGGCTGGTTGCCAGATCCGGCAAGCAATTGCCAACCTGAAAGACAAACTCATCATCCACTGATCCACTCAACCACAATACAGTGAGCATGGCATCATCCTTTCTTTACCTTTGCTTGATGTACAGATGAAAACTCTCCGGGAAGCTGAGTCTTGAGCTGTTGTAACGATGCAATAACTGCATCCTTGACAAGCTTCAAAAGGATTTTCCGCGGAACGGTTTCAGATTTTGCACTGCTTTATGGAAAGTCCTCAACAAGGAGTTGGGTGCAACTTAGAATGCAGAACACGTCAATCCAGACAAGCAAAAACAATACGTAGGGAAGAGGGAGTGATAAAGCAAGAAGTCCGGGTGGATGGGAGCGAGACGCATACGATGAGATATGTTGGCTGTGCAGATGGAGATATATATTGAGGTGCTTCTCCATATAACTCTTCTCGGTGTGGAGAATACCGTAAAAACTGTGAATAGCAGCATCCGCAATGCTAATTCCGAAACCGCTCCAGAGCTTGCTTTCGGACAAGGCCACTATGAGACTGGATCCACCAAGAAGGGGCGACCAGTCTTTGAACACCTTCACCTGGAAGTAAAAAAGCACTCGTTAATGCTTCAAAAAAGGGCGAAAGAGGAATATGGTCCGTAATCTAGTTTTCACTCACAGTGATTTCGTCCTTCGACCCTTCTTCATACGAAGCAATGCTGACCAAATTACATGAGCGATGAGTCGCGCTACCTGATGCGATACATGGAGCAGCCTTTGGCCTCCCCTGCGTTGAGTCTGACCTACGCTCACGTTCAAATAACAATGACTGGAGCACGCCTGCTTTGAACCTTTCTAATCTGCTGAGCTCAAAGGCTTCGTCATATGGAGCATATGATAACTGTATCACTCCAGGGGCGGCCTCTTTTGGTGCGGATGGTAAGTCATGGATCAACGTCAGAAACTCGTCGCAGAAATTTCCCAAGGTAAGGCTGATAGAAGTCTGAAACGTGTCTGAAACGTGGGAATTCACGCCACAAGCAAAAAAATAGCAAACAGATTTGGCGTACCTGTGATTGAAGTACGGTCACCTGAACACAAAAAAGGTGTAATTTCAGTATTAATAATTGCGTTCGCGACTTGTGCCATAACAATGTGTACGCACCATCCCGATGAGCTCGTAGAGTCTCAACGCAGCATCCTCTACGACTCCATGAAAATCGAAAGAAACCTCAAAGCCAGAAAAGTAGGCTCCCTTTGGCTTCCCAATTGAGGGGAGCTGAGACCATGTCGCTTGACCTTCATCTGGAATGTCGACAACATACCTCTTGACGTCGGTGTCGTGAATTCCTGTGGCCATTACCCACATGATTTTTTTCCGTTAATGAGAACCAGAAAATGCCCACAACACACTTACCTGTGGTCATCAAAGCAACGGAGTCACCTGCGGAAAGGCAAACTGGGAAACTTGATGATTGATCTATCTTTCAAACGACATATACAGAAAGGTGCTTTGGTAGGCTACAGATGGCCAACAGAATCTTGTAGGGTTCTCACCCCATGCAATATGTGGGAAACCAAGTGCCCCAGCTGTCTGCTGGAAGGTAGTAGACGAAATTAGACGATTAATGAAGGTTGCGGGATTCTTGTCTGCCAGAGGCTCTCCAGTGTGATTTATCGCAAATGTTCCTTTTGAAGCTTCGACATTATCTTCCGAGTTGACACCAGCAACTTTGACTAGCGAGATAGTGATGCACCTGGAACCTGCTTCATCCGTAGATCCAGATTGACAGCACCTAATGGCTTCGACGACCAGAGCGTGAATTGCGGCCATTCCGTCTAGCCTAGCAGGACAGACCTCCATCGATTTGACAAGGAGGAAACGCGACCCAAGCAAGCCTTGAAGGCGAGGATGATCGTCGTCGACTAGCTGTGGTATAGCGATCAAGTGCTCTTGGCTTGGAGTTTTGTGTATGTTCCTTTTGGTTCTCGGGAACCACTCCGCGAGTGCTCCGCTGCTGCGCGACTTGACATAATGAAATCTTGGGAATTGGTGTTACGTGGAATAAACGGCGCTTCTTTTGGAACAAGTACACGGTGTTATATTCCTAGACATAGATACTCATCACCCAACCATCTACAGTATCATTCTTAATTGCTTTCAGTTGCTGATTCTTCTTTCCATTGATATGGATAGGCTCTGCGTAACAAAGCAAACAGAAACAGAACACATTGGGTTGTCAATGTACCCAGCAAAAGTTGAAAATGGAAGTGGAATTTTGGTGGGGAGTGATGTTTGAGGGCAAAAAAAGGAGTAAAAAAGGAGTAGAGCCAAATTTGCTCATCAACACACCTTTGCACTTCCTAATTGGTCGAAGTGAACTCGTGAGACAATTGCCTGGTTGGAAGCAAACAGCCACCCAACCTCCACGTAAAACAATCCTTCTCCTGACAATCCATTCACCGTATGAACATGACTCCAAACTCCCTGAATGCCACAAGGGCAGCAGGGGCAGAAAGGGGGATGAGGAAATCAAAGAGAGAGAATGAGGAAAGCCTTCAATTGTGTGGTTGCATGGATGGGATGTAAGGAAACTTTGGAAAGGAGGAGAGAACAGAGAGATCAGGCAAGGGGGGAGGGATTGAGAAACAGAAAGAGAGGGGGAGGTAGGAGGGAGCGATCGATGACGAAAAATAAGGAGCACTTCAGCAAGGTGGAAACAACATCTCATCACACTATTGATACCCTCCCTTAGACCTGAATTCTGATAGCTTCCCTACCTCTGGGAGCAGCATGAGCGTCCCATCCTCCAAAGCAGAGGTCCCCATCTGTCTTGAGAGCTCCCTTTGGATTGGCTGAGTCAACTCCATAGCAGCAAGTGATGGTGAGACGGCTGGTTGCTGGGTGTGGGATTCAAGAGGGTTGAAAGGATTAAGAAACGGTGTCAGAGGAAGTGACAGAGGTAAGACAAAAAAGAAAAAGAGAGAGCAAACAAGCAACGCTGAGCCTGTGTTCAGTGCGCATACAAATGACGCCAGCAGAGGAGAGCCCAAAGAAAATGAATAAATGATATTCAATCAAGTGAGTCTTTGAATTAATGAGTAAATGCATCAATGGCTGAATGAGGTCAGAGTTGCAATCACTAGCAACAAGAGCTCGCGACGTCTGAAATGAACCTTACAGATGTGGGCACTTGAGCTTCTCTCGCCGTCACCTCCCACCGCCCCTCAATCTCCTTCACTCTGCCTTCCCTCGCTGCCTCACTCCCCTCCCCCTCCTCCTCAATCATCTCCGAACTGAACAGCGCTGCGCCATCCGCCAGCTCAGAGCCGCCCGAAAACGGCTCCACCCACTTCTCCCTGTGCAGTGCCAGGCTGGCAAGCCGAGGCACGGCTGATGCTCCTCCTCCTCCTCCATTTTCTCCTCTTCCTCCACCTCCTCTTCCTCCTGCTGCTGCATTCTCTGGTGTGAATTGCTGCACAACGTGCACTCTCACTCTCCCCTTACCACTTGCAGCCTCCACCCCCTCCAAGGCCAAGCAATGCTCCACCTGAAACGGCCCTCCTGCCATGCTGTCGATTCCCCCGTCAGAATCACGCTCGTTAGAGTCACGGGCTGTGGAGTCAGTGCCACGTGGCACCCACTGAGTGGCCCGCATGGCGTCCACGCTGGCAGGCGCGGGCATGGTGGAGGACTGGCCAGCTCGGACGAGCAGATAAGAGCCATCTGCTGAGAATGCAAACAAGTCGCCGGCAGCAGCAGCAGCAGCGCCACCAGCAGGAGCAGCAGATAAGTCCAAAGCCGTCCTTTCGACGCTGTATTTAGGCGGAGACGCCGCCTCACACCCCGCAGCAGGCGCGTACCGCACGAGCGAAGAGAGAATCTTGGCGTTTCCAAGGGTCTCCCCGCGAGCGACGCTGGAGGTCTGGGACTGCCACGCGTATTGGACCAGGCCCCAATCGCGGAACGCCTCGGGAACGACGGATTGCGGCAACTCCAAGGGCTTCCCGAAGCGCGAGAAGTCGACGGAGTACCCCGCCCACTCGCCGGAAAACGCGGCGGAGAATGCAGGCCAGGCGGAAACGGCGGGTAGGTTTTGCGCGTGCGCGACGGGTGCGACAGGAGGCTCCGTCACAGGTGAGATTTTATCGTTTTCTTGCGTTACGTTCGCGTGTGCTCCTGGCACGTGGATGGAACGGGAAGCGCGATGAATGTGCTGGTTAATCCGTGTAACGAATGGTGGGTGCAAGGCGTTGGTAGAACGGCCCAGCTGGTTAATAGGACACGGAAGCGCTAGCCGGCATGAGCGGCGGCGCCGGGAGAAGGTTCGCGGCGCGGTAGCAGGAAACCTAAGCTGGTTCGCTAAGGGTACGCGAAGAATTTCGGGTTGCTTCAATGGCGTTACATGAAGACACTGGGACGACAAACCCGTCCCTCGCGGCACGCGCTGGAAGCAGGACTGCATCGCGACTTGGCTGTCGAGTACTCTCACAATTATAAAAATGTCAGAGCTGAGGGGATGAGATGAGAGAGATCATGAGAGATAACCTCAAGGCAGCTAAACTACTCGATTCCGCAGTGCGCGTACATTCTCCTGGTGAGAACAGCAGAGACTAGTAGAAAGACACTACAGATAAAATTGTTCCTGTTATTGAATTCATCGCTTTTCTGCGAAAGCCTTTTGTACATAATCTGCTTCACAAAAAGCGGCAAAGCAAGGGTTAAATTAAAAGCATATGAATATGCAAGCGTCAAATTTGAACATTATTGACTCTGCAAGCTCGGCTCAAGTTGCCGAATGATCCTCTGCCTGTAAATATTTACTTCTCGTATCAGCATTTGTCTCATCTTCAAATTCGCACAATCTTTGCACGAAGGACCTTCACAATTCACATGCTTCTGCTGCTGCAACTCCTGCTCCTCCTCCTGCTGATTCCTACCCGAGCTATTCAAGTTCAACTCACACTGCTCAGAAGAGCCTCTTGATTCAGTTCTCCGCACTACAGGGATACCATGGGCAGGCCTGGCATTTGAAGAATGTTCTTCGTGCGTGAATTCGATGTTCTGGCAGCACGCCAAACCAGGATGATCCTCCTCCTCGCAAGATGCAGGCAGGTTCAGGTCAGGGATGATGGCTCGGGTACAAGGGGGCTTGTCAACGCATGCCCACCACTCCATTGGCTTGCATTCACATTGCTCCATTAGATCAGCTGAACCACGTTCCGCTGACGCGGTTCTGTAGTCATTGCTGGCTTCAGCTGAGCAATTTGGTGCAGCACGGGATTGAGGCGGCTTGGCAGACAGCACGGTTATTCCCATCACCTCCTTGCTCTGGACGTAGTCGGCCCAACTTAGTCTTGTGCTGCGTTGTTCAGGGGCGCTACTAGTGACAGCTCTTTGCACAGGCGAGATCTCAACCAAAGGAAGCTCTGTGTTAAGGCCTCTGTGTTGCCGCTGAGTGATTGTTGTGTCAGCCACTTCAGCAGGTACTATTCTTGCCGCCTTGTCGCTGGGCGATTCTGGCTTGGCTGCGGGGATTGCTGCTGCAGGAAATGAAGCACAAGCCCTGAGAATCCTGCGCTGCTGGCGAGCATTGCTGGAGGAAGGACCATCACAATTAGTTTCCGTGTGGTTGTCATCGCGGTCTCGCTTCGTCATGGATATTCTTGGCGCGTTGAGCTCTCTCACCAACTCCTTCGCCCACTGACTATACGGCGCCATATTAATAGCCTATAATAGCCTCGGGGCTGCGGAGGAGCGTACAAGGATCGGTACCGAGCTCTGTGGGCTTCCGAAGCTGTGTGAGTCACACAGTCACACAGGTTGTACAAGGAGCTCTGAAATGCTGTGCGCAGGCTCTGAAGGAGGGGACTGGAGGCTTTGCGAAGTGGTGACACGGGTTTGGATGGAGAAATGACACAATGCTAAGCCAGGTAAGGCTTGATAGATATCAGGGGGTGAGTGTGAGGGATAGATCAGCGGCTTCGATTATGAAGGCCCATGATTGAGAATGTCAGGAGGTGTGAGGGTGCTCTCTTTTGAAATTGTGATTCCCCAAATAGGGAAAAAGCGACCGAAGCTTCTGGCTCTGGGCCGGAATTCAGTCTGCCTTCAAGATTCTTGAAGGCAAGTCGATTTCTATTTGAGGAAATAACCCGATTCATCTGCCAGATTCATCGCGGTGATGAGTCGTCCGCTTTGGTGGGAAAGTGCTGGGAGTAAAAAGATTGGTTATTCGAAAATGACACGGTACTACGTGATGTCGTTTCAACATTGTAACAGCACGTGAATGACCCACGTGTTCCGCAACCCAAATCAGAGGCTTTCGTGACAACTCAGCAAAAGTCGTAAACTATTCTCATGTAAGTACTAATAAAGTAGCCCGTGGAATGAAGCTATCGTGCTAGCAGCTCAATTATCGTATTCCTCCAGGATCACTCTCACAGAAATGGCGGTGCGTATCGAGTGACTGGCGACAGAAAATGGCGGTGAAGAGTTATCATCGATGATAGCAGCCATGACGCAAGATATGATACGAGGCGTAAAATCAGGTGAGAAGAGAGGTGGAGAGAGTCGAATGCCATAATATCTTCCGCGGTGATGCGGTGAAGGATAATGGTACCTGTGGCGCGGGAAAGCGGGGATTGGGGGGGATCCGTGAGGATTTGCGGTCCGCGTTTGAGAGTTCAGTGTCGCATAGTACTGGGTCGATAAACAGATTCTGTATCTATATTCTAGACGAGGTTTTATTCTTGTACCGTAGTTTTCACTCACTGCTGGGATGTAATATTGTTATTCCTTATAAAGCAGTTCTGATTCTGTTATTTGGGCACTGACCTCAAACGGTAAGCCTCACATAAAGGAGAGAAGCACTCTCTTACGGTACCTAGAACATGCCTACAGCTGTTGACTTGGTTACAAGCACACGCTTGGTTCTGGAGTCCAGGGTTTATTCTTGATTCTGGACCACCCTGATCGGTGTCCCCTAAAAAAACTGAACCATCAGTCTTGATTATTCTTAGAAGCCCGATGGCATTATCGAGACTGCAAGCGAATGTTGAGGAAAGGTGGCAAGAGAAATTGCGGGAACTGGGGCTGGGCTGGGGTGAAATTGGGGGGCACACTTCCGTGGGTAAGGGCTGGGGGGAGGCACGTGGAAAGAACCTCTAGGATAAGGGCTGGGGGGAGGCACATGGAAAGAACCTCGAGGATAAGGGCTGGGGGAGGTGAAGGGGATGGTAAGAGAAACTGCGAGGGAAAAGGCTGGGGGACGAAATGCGGAATGAGATTGTGAGGGTAAGGGCTGGTGGAAAATGGTGAGAAAACTGCTAGGGTGAGGGCTGGGGGGAGGAACGGGGATAGATATGTGTGAGGGTAAGGGCTGGTGGGGTGGATGGAAAGGAAAGTGCAAGAGTAATGGCTGGGGAGGACTGGTAAGAGAAAATATGTGTGAGGGTAACGGCTTGTGAGGTGGATGGAAAGGAAAGTGCAAGAGTAATGGCTGGGGAGGACTGGTAAGAGAAAGTGCGCGGGTAAGGGCTGGGGCGGAATGGCGAGAGAAAATGCGTGGGTAAGGGCTGGGGGGAAATGGCAAGAAACATTGCAAGGGTAAGGACTGGGGAGGAACGGTAAGAGAAACTGCAAGGATAAGGGGCTGGCGAGGTATTGGTAAGAGAAACTGCGAGGGCAAAGGCAGGGAGGGAATAGGAGGGAAACTGCGAGGGTAAGGGCTGTGTAGGGGGGGATGGGAAGAGAAATTGTGAGGGTAAGGCTGGGGGGGAATGGGGAGAGAACCGTAAGCATAAGGGCTAGTGGGGGGAAGGAGAAAGAAATTGTGAGAGTAAGGGCTGTGGGGGTATGGGGAGAGAACTGTGGGCATAAGGGCTGGCGGGGGGAAGGAGAAAGAAATTGTGAGGGTAGGGGCTGTGGGTGGGGGGATGGGGAGCGAACCGAGAGCGTAAGGGCTCGTGGGGGTGATGGAGAGAGAAAGTGTGAGGGTAAAGGCTGGGGGGGGATGGGGAGAGAACTGCGAGGGTACGGGCTGGGGGGAACGGGGAGAGAAGCCGCGGGGGTATTCTGGCTGGGAGAAATGTCCTGAATAATAGCGAGAGCGGGAAAAGGGGCATTCAGACGACAAGCCGATTCTTGTAACTGCAATCAGTCACAGGACCCGTTTTAAGACCAACACACAAGTCAGTGTCCATGCTGCTAAAAACTCTGAAAATTCATATGAGACCCTTTAATTTCACTGAATCTTCAGGGGTACATCGGAAAAAAGAACTGAACGATTAGGTCAAATCCAAAACCCCCTAAATTTAGGAGAATCAGCGTAGAAAGCCAGCAACCTGAAGCCCTGCTGAACGGCCAGATTGAAGAAGGTGACAGGCCACACAACTTACCTTTGCGAAGAATTCTTGGTCCCTCCTTAAAGGTTCAGTCACATCACAATGCCATGGCGCCTGCATTGCGTTATGACCACTCTCTGTCAACCTTGGTAATCCGTCCCCTGTAGCCATCTGTATGCTCTAGTACTAGCTTCAGTACGGTTCAGTACGGTTCAGTAGTGATCCGACTGTTAGTTCCAGATGCTCTCCTTAAGCTATAGTTATCCGTACGCTTTAGCGATTTGCACTGTAGTGATCCATACTGTAGTGATCCGCACTGTAGTGATCCGCATACACCATGATGATGTGAACGCTCTAGTGATTCCTCTACTCCCGCGTAACGCACCCAACCGCTGAGCATCTCACGGCTGAGCAGTATCCGCGCGTCGCGCTGCCATTCTCTGCTCAGCAGCCCATGCGAACACCGACTTCACCGGGTCCCTTTTGAGTCGACTCAAAAGTCACCTCCCCCGTACCGTACCCAACCGCCAAGCATCTCACGGCTGTGCCCTATCCGCCCGCCGCGCTGCCATTCTCTGCTCGGCAGCCCATGCAAACACCGACTTAACCGGGTCCGTGGCAGCCTGCCGCTGCCGCAGTTGCAGCTGCTGCTGCTGGTACCGGTGCTGCAGCCACTGCCGCTGCCGCTGCTGCTGCAGCTGGAGCTGATGCTGCTGCTGCACCCTGCTCTGATCCTCTAAACTCGTCGGCACAGCACCAGAAACTTGCATTCTCCATAGTTTCTCGCTGGGGTAGACTCTGGAATTCCCTGAGCTCATATGCCGCGCTGCTGCGGCTGCTGCTAAAGCTGCTGCTGCTGCTGCTCCTTCTGCTGCTGCTGATGATGATGGTGATGATGATGGTGATGCTGGTGATGCTGTTGCTGATCGTGACAATGATGGTGATGATGACGCTGATGCTATTTGCACCAAACCGCCATTTCTCCCCCCATGCGCTACCCTAAAGGTAATTCCTGACGCATACTCTGAATAGTATCGTGCCGCGTTTCCTGCCGCGTTGCCTGCCTCGTTTCCTGCCGCATTTCCTGCCGCCGAGCTCCGCGTGCTGCCGTTCAACGGCTGTTCGCCTCCTGACGGCCGCGCCTGCGAACTCCCGCCGGCTGGCCGTCTATAAACGACGGCGCCGCCACGGCCCCAGATGATGGCCGTCATCGCCTCGTTCCAGCGCGCCGCCGTGTCCTTCTCCCCCAACGTGTGCGCGCTCCGCGAGCGGCGGAGCCACCGGCGCATCGCAACTTTCCGCGCCTCCGAAACGACGCCCTCTAGCGGCCGCGACGGGCCGCCCAGGCTATCCTCCCCCCCGCGCGCGGATTGCCGTAACGAGGGGTCGCTTCCGCTCCGCTTGAGCTTCCGCTGCGCACGGATATGCTCTATGCTGTTTTCCACCACGGGTTCCCGCGCGCGATTCCACGAGTCGAGGCGCCGCTGCGCGGAGTTCATCGACAGGCGGCTTCGGCCGGGCCGCCCGTCGCTCGTCGCTGCGTACGGGAAGGCTGCGGCCGAGTCGCGCGGGCTGTCGTTGGCGTTTGTAAGCGCGACGAGATGCTGCAGCTGCTGCAGCGAAAGCCCGTAACTTGAGGGAGGATTCGATGTGGAGGCGCGCGCCGCAGGCTCTGACGCTGCGCTGCCATGGCCGCCGCCGGATTGGCTCGCGGACGCGCAGTTGCCGTTATTGCTATTAGATCTAGGAACGGGGAGCGGGGCTGTGGCGAGTGGTTCTGTCGTTTGACCTGGTTTCGCCGAGCACTGGCCGCCGTCCGCCGCGGGGACGGGGACGGTTTCCCCCGCTGCCTGCGTTTGCGCGGGTCTGGCGGACGGAGGCGCGGACGGCGAAGCCGCGCTTTCCGCGAGTCTGGCTGCGGGATCACCGGCGGGCGCAGCTGCGGGGGACGAAACGGCGGAATCTCCAAGAGACGACTGAAATGACAGGACTGCGAATCGTTCGGCTGGGATAACCGCGACGGTCGCCGAAGAGGAGCGAGCGTGATGCGCACGTGTGACTGAACCTCCGGCGGAAGCCATTGTCGCCGCAGCTGGAGGAAAAAACTAACTACACCCTGTTTCGCGCTATTGCGGCTTCGGCATGGTTGAATTAGCCAAATTATATCAAACAAGATCAGCCTGCAGGTACGCGCGAGTTCTAAAGGCGAGAAACAGGAATTAAATGCTCAAGCTTAATTGACTAAATCTCAGACGGACGGCATTGTCACCGCCGTTGGAGGACTACGCGTAATTGGTAAGCTTGCTTGTGAGTCTTGACCTAAAAATGGATGTGCTGTGGGCTCTGGGCTCCCCTCCCCGCAATAGGGAGGAAGCGGGAAAATGGCAAAGAAAGATGCGCGGTTGACACATTCTGGTTCAATCAAAGCGGTTGACTGCGATGTTGTGCACTCTAGAGGTGCTGGTTCAGTTCGCCGCTTTGAACCGCTATTTACCCTCCTGAACAGTGATGTACATGAGCTGGAAGCGAGCTGTGTGTGACCTGACCTCCCTGATTTTTTCAAGCATCTGTGCTGTGCCCGTTGCCGCCACCACTCGTGGGAAATGATCGACGCGGCCACACCCTACACACAATCCACGTGCGGAGGATTTTCTGCGATCAAATTCCGAAACCCCACGGTGTACTGCGCGACATTCCCTGTGAGTTGGAGAATTCGATTCCTCCGACATCGTATGTTCCAGCTGTCCATCTGGGGCCAAGTGTAGGAATCCCTTCCTACGAAATCCCTCATTTGGGGAACCTTGTTTAAAGCCGCGGTGCAGATATCGCTGCGCCAGTTCAAAGTATTATAGCTTGAAAGGCGTGTTACCCAGTATACACTGGAAGTCTAGGGTTGGCAGAGCTTTCTGAGAGCGGGGGAAGGTCGTGCGGAAAAGTGCCTCGCAGCATGATGAGTGGGGGGGAAGCTGGGGAGGGCTTGCGGAAAAGCACCGCACCACAGCATGAAGGGGTGGCCAGGCATCAAACTTGAAACTTGAAACTTGAACTCAAAACTGCTCAAACTCAGCAATCTCTCGCGCTAGGCTAGGTTACTACTAACTTGAAGTGCCTTCCCGTAGGGCTTCTTGAGAGCCATTCGCCCCAGATCTATCGCTCTTCTTCGCCTCTTAGTGTGCGCTCGAATATCTGCGCTATTTCGTACCCCAAAAAACACCACCGCGGCTGTACCCGTAGCGCATTGCGCGCGATTTCTTCCGCGGTATTCGTTCTGTAGTCCCTCTCCCGTCCCTCTATTTCTCACGAATCGGCGGTGGCAAGCAGCGACGATGACGACAGGCAGGATTGGGTGCGACAGCAGCCAGCGGGGCGACGATACTGAGCATAGCGGCGACGGTAGCGAGCAGCATGGCGACAACAGCGCAATGACGATAGCGAGCTGCGATGGCGACAGTAGCGAGCAGCGGGGCGACGTCTGCGTGCAGCAGGGCGACGTTAGCGAGCAGCGGGATGTCGTTAGCGAGCAGCGGGGCAAAGCATCTGTTCCGACGGTCCCTAAGCATCACGCGTCCAAACCTCGCAAGCGGCTTTAGCGAGCGAGATTGGTAGCGATGCGGCGAAGGCAAGGGGATGTGTGTGGCAAACGCAATGGCGGCAAGAAACTGCAAGCACGATGGCGACAGGGCCGGAATGGGTGAGAAGGACAGGGGTAAGGGTGGGAAGAACAGCGATCGATGGTCGGAATAGGTGCTACTGTGGCGAGCATCGCCTGAGGTCGATGCACAGCTCGGGCACGAGACGACATGGTCCGGCTAGTTGCGCACGTGACAGCGAGCAGCGGCGCGACAGTGGCGAGCGGTGGCGAGCGTTAGCGAGTGGCGGGCGAGGCGGGAGCGTGCAGCGACATGCTATAGGCCCCTGTCCTTCTTTCCCTTTCCCCCACTCCTTCTATCCCTTCCCCCCTGTCCTTCCTCCTTTTTTTCCATGTCCTTCCCACCCTTTCCCCCTGTCATTCTCTCCCTTTCCCCTTAGTCCTTCCCTCCCTTTCATCGTTTTCGTTCCTCCTGATGCTTAATCCTCCCCCCTGTTCTTTCTTCCCTGTCCCCCTATCCTTCCCTCCCCTTCTTCTCCCTCCCTCCTTTCCCCTCTCCCAACCCACTGCTTCGCCCTGCTCTCATCCGTCCCCTTGCCCCCATTCGTCCCTTTTCCCCCACTACCGTTGCTGCTTTTCCTTCTCATTTCCCCCTTTCCTGAACCCTTCTTTTTCCTCTCTCACATCCCTTCCCGTTCCCACAATCCCATCCCACCATTCACTCTTCTGATGGCCATCCCTTTCCCTCCTCTCCTGTCCCTCCCCTGTCCTATCCCATTCCCCCTGTCGCTTTCTCCTTCCCCTGTCCTATCCCATTCATGTCCTAGTTCAAGCGTGAGAGATTGACCCAAAGCACTATTCACTATTCAGCCCCCCCCCCCCCCGCTGCTCCCCCCTGCACCCATTCGTCCCCTTGTCCCCTCACCCAACCCTCGCTTTTTCGCACTCCCATCCGTCGTTTTCCCCCTTGTTTGTTCCAGGGCATTCCCCCCTGCCACCATCCCCCATGGCACATCCTCCTATGCCACACCTTCAGTTTCACGCCTCCCCATTCCCGAACTCCCCTTGTCCGTCGGTCCCTTGGCGTCTTGCCCTTCCCTGCAGGCAGCAAAGGCGCGACGGTAGCAAGCTCGCTCTCACTGTCTCTCCACCACCAATCCTCCTCTCCCCCACTCCCGCCGTCCCTCCTTTCCCCCGTTACCATTCAAACCTTCCCCCCGTCCCCGTCCCTCCTTCCATCGGTGTCCGTCCCTCCTTCCCCCACCATCCACCCTTTACCCTACCCTTGTCCTTTCAAGGCATCCCCCGATTCCTAAACCCTTCCTTTCCCTTTCTCCCATCCCTTCCCTTTCCCCCTATTCAGTCCCACCATTCACCCCTCTCCCGGCCATCCCTTTCCCCCCTCTCCTGTCCCTCCCCATTCCCCTCATCCGACCCTTCCCTTTCCACTATGACCCCACGGTGGCAGGCGTGACGACATCCAACCCTCTGCTCCACCGCTCCCAACTCCACTGCTTCCCTTCACCCACCCCGCTGCTTCCCTTCACCCACCCAACTACTTCCCTTCACCCACCCCATCACTTTGTGTCGTCGCGCACCCCACTGTTTCTGCCAACCCTCCATTCAATTTCCCCATCAAACATTTTTCACTTCTTCGGCTGGTGTCCTTCCCTACCCCCCTCCCCCCCTGATATCGGTGGACAGCTGCATCAATAATGGATCAGAGGGGTGTGAAGTCTGGCTCATCTTGGAGATGCCATGTAGGATTTAAAGACACTCATGTTTGCCTGCCATGTGTACATTCGTTGCACCCAAAAAGAAAAGGGAAACAACCACCCCAAACTTTGATCGTTCTGAAATCCTCAAATGTGCCTTTGAGTCGCAGAATATGATATTTGTGTGGTACTCAGCTTATTTTAAATACAAACTCTTTCGTTATGCAATGTAGAGATGACGGCATACTCATGGGTTTCGAATTTCGCGTTGTCGTGTGTGTTCCCCCCTTCCCTCCCCCCACCCCTTCCCCTTCCCCCTCACTTTCGAGGTTGGCGACGTTCGCATCAGTTGTTTCCTTTTTCTCTTCATCGCAACACAATCTACTCTCTCGCTAGCCAATTGGCGACCAGGAAGGAACAAGACAAAAAACTGTTTATCACTGTTCCTAAGATATCTGCACCGCGGCTTTAACGACACACAACCCAACCATCCAAGCTGTCGAGGTTATCATTCTTCATTGTTCTGTAAGTGTGCGTACATATATAGTTGCGTAATTTTCAAAACATCCTGGGCTGATCCGAAACTGACAGCTGTTTACAGAGGGTAATGCTTTGACAGGAGGACGCAAACATAACGTGACGAAAATCGGCCGACGCACTGGTTAGCAACAAGAATGTGTAGGAGTTTTGTGTATCGATCCATACCAGCTGAGCCACTCGCTTCTGGGTGTTTGGTTGATAAATTTGTAAATATGTTAGGGTCCCTCATGAACATGTCAGGGTGTGTGAAGTGAAATTGCCATAGTTTAGGTGCTCAGCTAGCGACACTTCTTCGCCGCGCCATAAATGGCGGAGTGTTCTGTTCAGCTAACAACATCACCGTCAGTCCGCTGCTCAGTTACAGAAAGGCAAAATTGCGCGACACGGCCGATCGCGCGCCCGTCTCAATCCTGTCGACCAAGCTCGCACCGCAGGTAGGGCGACCGAACCCCCTCCAAGTCAATCGACCTACATGCGCTTCCACTTTATCTTCATGCTGCGTTCGTGGATCAATCGGCGTTATAGGTGCCATTCGGTTTTACGGTCAGAAATGCGAGATTCCAGCCTTGGGTTCTGTTTCTTTCGATTCTTTTACAAATTTGCGACGTGTTGCGGCGCTACAGTCCAGTCGCTTGTGCGGATTTTGTTTGGTCACAATTTTATACGGTGTAAAACAAACTAAAATCCCTAAAGAGCCAGGCACCGCTTTCAACGCATCAACCCTAAACACTTGCCAGTTCCCGTGTTTAGGGTTGATCCCTCCCGAATTGCACCAAATTCAAAGGCACCAACCCTAAACACCTTGCTCCCGTGTTTAGGGTTGATGCCTCCCAAATTGCGTCCCTGTCTTTAGGGGTTTATTTTTTGTCAGCCCTTGCTTAGATTCAGTGCTCCGTAATGTACCCGAAAAATCGCGATGGACACGTGGCGAAAAAATGCCCTTAGACATGAAACGTGACACGCTCGCCAGACATTTTCCGGCCATTTTCAGGTGCATGCAACTTAGTATAGGAACTGTATTCAAGTGCATGCCATGTTATTCGGCAGGTGTGTACACTTTACGCAGCTTAAAAACGTGTCATCTTAAAATTACACGCTTCCCAAGATTCGTTTCAAATTAGCACAAACAGTCGAGAATAGATGCGATTTCGGATTACGCAAAGCGAAATCGGAATGGTTGGCTCTCGATTCTGCATTTTCTGACGTCACCAGAAGCAATCATTGCACGTTTGCCCAATTTCAACGCGAATTTCTGCTTTGCCCCAACTCTTCTTGAAAACATTTAAATGCTAGATCAGATGCATTATTGACACAAGCGACGAGCGCTGCGCATGGCAAATCAAAATTTTTTTCTTGGGCGTGCAGAAATTTGGAAAGGGTAATCCCAATTATGAGAAGTCTGCCCGACTGTTTGTAAAGTTTGCCCCTACAAAAAATAATGTTCATACGGTACATGTATATTCTAATTGTTGGGATACCTTAGCTTTCATTACTTACCATTTATAATACTTGTAGCGTATTTATTTATAGCGGTAAAGGAAACTCTATTAGAACTCGGGCAGAATTTTCACGTTTCGGATCATCCTTTCTTAATTTTCTGCACGCCCAAGAAAAAATTGTGGATTTGCCCTGCGCGGCGTCCGTCACCCGCGTCAACAGTACACCTGATCTAGCATTTAAGTTCGTTTAAGAAGAGTTGGGGCAAAGGAGAAATTTGCGTCGAAATTGGGCAAACATGCAATGATTGCTTCATGTGACGTCAGAAAATGTAGCATCGACAACCAACCATTCCCGATTTCGCTTTGCGTAATCCGAAATCGCATCTATTCTCGACTGTTTGTGCTAATAGGAAACGAATCTTAGGAAGCGCATAATTTTACGATAACAATTTTCTAAGATGCCTTAAGTGTACCCACCTGCCGAATAACATGGCATGCACTTGAATACATTTCCTAGACTAAGTTGCATACACCTGAAAATGGCCGAACATTTTCGTGCCAACAGAAACAGACAAAAGTTCCGACACATGCTACGACAATGTAACTACAGTTGCGACATTGTTTTTACGAAAACACGAAAACCACCTGGCACGGCACTGTATGAACAATAACAAACATTACTCCACCTGAAACAGTGGCACCTAGGAGGGCCACCGATTCCCAGACATTCAAATTTATCCTTTAAATCGCGAAACGCATGTAGGTCGATTCATTTGGGAGGGGTTCGGTCGCCCTAACTGCGGTGCGAGCTTGGTCGATGGGATTGAGAGAGGCGCGCGATCAGCCGCGTCGCGCAATTTTGCCGTTACAGAAGTGAAGCAAGGTGCATTGCTCATAAGAAACCGCGTAAACGTGTTACTGTTGTACTCTACTGATGTATCACGATATCCCCCGTAATTCTCGTGGTTTCCAATTTCCGTCCTATTGTGCCCAAAGACAACTGGGTCCAATCAATTCCCTGACCGAGAGCTTGAAATGTGTGAGAAGTTGTCTGTGAAATCCGACTGATAGCACACTTTAGGTTGTATGGGGGCCTCTAAGCGCCTACTAGATATAACACTTTGCAAAATAGTATTAAATGCAGGAAGGGTGGGTTAAATGTTTCAAATATCCAGAAGTTTCAAAATTCTCAACGCTGGCAAACCTGGATGCATGGCAAGGTCCAAGAGGTAGCACTGTTGGACTTGCCACAGACTTGCCACTTGTCCGTGTAAATCGTGGACACATGATGTCAACCTGGCATCACCAAGATCCCTCGTCACGTCCAGCATTACACTAACCCTATTTCATTGATAATGAAATTAAAATTGCCAATACCTGGATCAAGTCTTGATTGAAGAGAAATCAAGCCTTGATTGAAAAGAAATCAAGCATTGGTTGAAGAGAAATCAGCATTTATTGTTTCCTATTTCAATCAATAAAAGCATCTCCTTTACACAATTTAGTGCATCAACAACAAGCTGATGCTAGTTTACTACTCTCCCTTTACAGCAACAAGCAGGCGCTATCGTGCCTCTTTAGAGGCCAAATCACAGCCTGTAGCCTCTCTTAACTCGTGCCATGTGTGGGATCCACCAAGGTGGATCACAGCCTTTCTACACTCCTCCACACGAAGTTGATGGTGGGAGGGCACAGATGAAAGGACGATGATTGGATAAGATGCCGATGAAGAGTGGAAGATGGATGGAGGGAGGTGGTGTGAAGGAGTTCCGTGGGGGATAGAGCGGTGGAGAGAGGAGAATCAGATACGGGGGAGGATGGTGGAGAGGGAGGAGGGGGATCAGACGGGGGGGAGGCAGCGGCGGCAGGTGGGGCATTCCATCTTGATGTCCATCCACCGCTGCAGGCATGCCGTGTGAAACATGTGGTCACAGGGGGTGACCTGCATGGGGGGAGGGTGGGGGGGGGGGTAATGGGAAACATATGCAATGTACACAGAGTGAGGGTGTGTGACATGTCCATCCAGCGCTGCAGGCATGCCGTGTGGAACATGTGGTCACAGGGGTTGACCTGCACAGTGGGAGGGATGGGGGGAGGGGGGGAGGAGGGGGTGATGGGCAATATGCAATGCAGAGAGAGGGACGGCGTGTGGACTGAGGTGTGGAATGGCAGGTGGGGCATTCAATCTTCATGTCCATCCATCGCTGCAGGCATGCCGTGTGGAACATGTGGTCACAGGGGGTGACCTGCACAATGGAATGGTGCATCGGTGCATGCGGAATGGTGAGTATTCTCAGCAGCGACCCAAATGATGTCCATCCAGCGCTGCAGGCAGGCATGCCGTGTGGAACATGTGGTCACAGGGGGTGACCTGTATGGGGGGGGTTGATGTATAACGTCACACAGAGTGGACATATGTGAGATGAAGCAAGCCAAGCCCGCGACACTTCCATTTGACATAATGCAGCACACGCAACAATGCAGGGATGGCAAGGCAGAACTGCAGCTGATTGTGTCTCTTGAGCTTACATAGAACACGGAATGAGACACAATCAGTTTGCCGGCCTGCGGTCATCCGCGTCGCTGCTCTGCCTATAATAAGACAAAAAAAGCCATCCAACTCACCATGCGATCCATGGAGTGGGAGGTGATGGGCACGGGCGTCATGCAGATGACGCAGTCTGCCGGCCCGCTGTCATCCGCGTCGCTGCTCTGCCGCATGAGGCACGACACGCGGCGGAAGTATGAATACTTCTCAGGGAGGAACTGGAAGGATGGGGATGGTGGTGGGGAGCATGGGGGCATGGGGGCATCGGGGCATGGGAGCATGTGAGGGGCGTGGAGTGCATGTGTCATCATGCCTATCATGGCCATCGTCGTCGCTGCGCTGCCGCATGAGGCACGACACGCGGCGGATCTAGGAATACTTCTTAGGGAGGAACTGGTGGGGGGGAAGGGGAACGGGAGGCATGGGAGCATGGCAATATTTGAGCAACGTAAGAATGTGAGGGGCGCGTCATGCTTAGCAACACAACACAACACAAACAGCCTCGTCTACTTGATTCCCTACCATGTAACCTAGCGACTTTACTACATCCAGTCACCCACTCACCTGTTTAGGAATGAACCAGCGAGGTCCCAGGTAGTGCTGCAGCAGCAGCGCCGCCACCTGAGCCCCCATGAACGCAATCAGGGCAGCACACCACGCGGGACTCGGCTCCACACGCACAAGCCACTCATGCCGTCCAAGCAACCAGTTCCAGCCACAACCAACCCACACACCTGTTTGGGAATAGGCCAGCGCACCCCAGCAATCCACCCACCTGTTTCGGGATGAACCACCGCGGTCCCAGGTAGTGCTGCAGCAGCAGCGCCACCACCTGCGCCCCCATGAACGCAATCAGGGCAGCGCACCACGCAGGGCTCGGCTCCACGCGCATAAAGTTTTTCGGGCAGCCGAAAATGTAGAGCGGGATGGCGAGGCGGGTGGCGGACATGCCCAGGATGTAGTGCACGTGGAGGGGCTTGCGCGAGTCCCTTATATAACGGATGTGACTATCTGGGGGATCCAGAAGGAGTAGAAGAGCAGCAGCAGGTAGCGCAGGGCTGTGCTGAAGCGGTAGATGAGGAGAATTCCCCCTAGAAGAAAGCCGTCTGATAGGGGGGGAAACGGGGGAGAAGGGGGACAGGGTGCAAAGGAAAAACCAAGGACAAAAATGAGAATGAGCAGCAGGTAGCGCAGGGCCGTGCTGAAGCGGTAGATGAGGAGAATGCTGCTGAGAGGGCATCTACTCGCAACTCACTGAATGCAATCAGTCAACCACTCATGCCGTAGAGAATCCTTCCCAACACGAGACCCTCAGAATCGCGAGTAGAGGATCGATAGCTCGCGCCGCATCAGGTCCCAGCTCTCAGAGGACTGCGCGGGGCGACAAGCCCTCATGAGGACACGTATTGCAGTCACTCAACCACCTGATACCTTCCTTCCTTCCCGTCGATCAAGCACTCACAGAATCGCGAGTAGAGGATCGATAACTCGCGCCGCATGAGGTCCCAGCTCTCAGATGACTGCGCGGGGCGGCGGGCCTTCCAGATGGCGAGCAGGTAGCG
Source organism: Closterium sp. Naga37s-1 (assembly GCA_947471745.1). Lineage (NCBI taxonomy): Eukaryota > Viridiplantae > Streptophyta > Zygnematophyceae > Desmidiales > Closteriaceae > Closterium > Closterium sp. Naga37s-1. Next base: position 405,112 of record CANJKZ010000763.1, on the reverse strand, counting down.
CATCTCGAAGATGGAGAAGATGACAAACTTGAAGAATGCTGCTGTTGCAAAGGCGTTGAATAGCGACTCCGCTCCTGGAGATGGTTGGGAGGGCACGGGCACGCAGCAGGGGGTACGGGGCAGGGGGCACAGGCATGGGGCAGGGGGCAGGAGGGGCATGAGCTGAAAGCCTTCCAGATGGCGAGCAGGTAGCGCATCTCGAATATGGAGAAGATGACGAATTTAAAGAAGGCCGCTGTTGCAAAGGCGTTGAATAAGGACTCCGCTCCTGGAAATGGATGGGAGGGCACGGGCATGCGGCAGGGGGTACAGTGCAGGGGACAGGGGGGGCAGGAGACAGGGGGCAGGAGGGATGGGGCAGGCGGCAGGGGGCATGGGGGGCATGAGCACATTGGGCCTTCCAGATGGCGAGCAGGTAGCGCATCTCGAATATTGAGAAGATGACGAACTTGAAGAAGGCCGCTGTTGCAAAGGCATTGAACAGGGACTGCTCTGCTGGTAAGGGAGAGAGAGGGGGGAAGTGGACTGCGAAGAAAGGAACGGGCATGGGGCAATGAGGTGGCGCATCTCAAATATCCAGAACATGGCGTGGCGACCTTGTAAACTGCTGTCGTAAGCGTGTGACGCTACAGACTGTCCTAGAACAGCTTACCAACAATGATGCCAGCCGTGAGGTGCAGCAGGCAGAGGTACGCATCCATGATGGCCTGCTGGTGATGGCAACGACACTACAAAGACACTGCATGCCCATGGCAATAGGGGAACAGCAGCTTACCAACCACAATGCCGGCTGTGAGGTGCAGCAGGCAGAGGTACGCATCCATGATGGCCTGCTGCCCCACCATCAGCATTGATACCTTGGCTGCTCCCTGTGGCGATGGGGAGTATGGGGGGGGGAAGGGGGGGGTAAGAAGGGGAGAAAGGAGAGAACGAGCAGTTATTTTATGCTTCTCTCTTGCGTCCATGATGACCTGCTGGCCCACCATCAGCATTGATACCTTGGCTGCTCCCTGTGGTGATGGGGGGGATGGGGGGGGGGAGAAGGGGGGGGAAAGAAGGGGGGAAAGGAGAGAACGAGCAGTTACTTCATGCTTCTCCCTTGCGTCCATGATGGCCTGCTGCCCCACCATCAGCATTGATACCTTGGCTGCTCCCTGTGGCGATGGGGGAGAAAGGGCGGGGAGGGGAGGAGGGAGGGGTAAGAGGAGGCAGAAAGGGGGAGGGAGGGGGGGATGCGTGAGAGGGGTGAGGATAGAAGAGAGAGGGGTGCGGATGGAAGGGAGAGGAGTGGCGACGGATGAGAGAGGAGAATAGAATGGTGATGGATAGAAACAGAAAGAACAGCACAGCAGGAACAGCAGAGCAGGGGCATGAGAATAAGGGGCACGAGAATAAGGGGCATGGGAAGAAGGGGCATGGGAAGAAGGGGCATGGGAAGAAGGGGAGAGGTACGCTAAGTGAAAAAAAGGGCATAGGAAGAATGGTAATAGGAACGGGACGCACTGATTGAGTGTTGCTGTGCTCCATTTGGCGAATGATGAAGAGCACTTGCAGGAAGGAGATCTGCACACATGGAAAAGCAGCAGCAGCAGCAGCAGCAGCAGCAGCAGCAGCACAGACGCACATGGAGAGGAGTTTCACACAGATGATCAGGGGAGCAGAAGCAGCAAGGGACTCACGAATGGGACCACGAAAGTGACGTGGACTGCCTTATTATTCTGACACGTATGCGTCCAGACCAATAGTAAACCAAACCACAGTCTACTTGCGACCCTCATAGAAATCGAGGTACCTCAAAACATCAAGTGGCGAGACTCACAAAGGTGACCATGAGGGTATAGTTGACCGCTTTATTATAGTATGCCTCCAGGTCAACAGCAGTGGCGTTGATCCTCAGAGTCGCAAAGCATGGCGCCCCACTCTCATCCGCCTCCCCCTCCTCCTCCCCTCCCCCCATGGCCCCCCTCCGCCCCACCGGATCCTCTGCTGCCACTAGAGCAGCATCCGCCTCCCACGACTCCCCCACCCCGCCCATTCCCCCCCGGCCCCCCTTGCTTTCCGCTAGCAGTTCCGACCCCCCTACCCCGGAGCTCAGCCCTCCCCCTCCCCCGCCCCCCATCCCTAGCCCTAGCCCCACTCCTATCCCTGCCGATCCTGCTGCGTTTGCGGCACCAGCAGCAGCACCACCGGCACCAGCTGCAGCTGCTGAGGCGGCAGCAGCAGCTGGTCTAAAGAAGGAATGGCGAGAGGCAAAGGAGGCTCCAGGGCTGTCCTCTTGCACGCTCTCCACGAATCCCTGCATCTGACTCGGCACGTGCTCCTGCACGCCGTCTGGTGGGAGGGAAGGGAAGGGGGGAGGGAGGAAGGGAGGCGGGAGAGGGAGTGAGGAGGCAGCAGCTGGTATCAGCATGTGGATGGGGAGGTAGAGAATGACTCGCCACAGAGAAGAGTGGGTGGGGACAGGAAGGCAAGGAAACGAGAAGACTGGCGGCGGTTGGCCGAGGGTAGGGAGGGAGGAGGGGATGCTGTGAGTTTGGTGGTTGAGTGCGAGCAAGTGAGTGATGGAAGGGTGCGGGCGAAAGGGAGAGGGCGGGAGGTAGAGGGAGAAAGGGCGACTCACTTCGCCACTCCCACACGGCGGGCGAGACGTGCGTGATCATCCTGATCTTGCAGTTCCGTGCCATCTCCACCACCGCTGCTGCACGGGGGAGAACGCGGAGGAGGGGGGAAGGGGGGGGAAGGGGGCGGGAGAGGGGGAAGAGGAGACGGAAGTGGGCGGGAGAAGGGGAAGAGGAGACGGAAGTGGGCGGGAGAGGGAGGAGGGGAGACGGAGTGAGAGAACAGGCCAGGTCAGCTCGAAAGGCACACGTGGGGCACTTATGAGGGGCGAAGGGAGACGGGCGGGAAGAATGGAAAACAGCGTTAGACAGAAAAGGATAAGACGCGGCTGGGCAGGATGGCACGCATAATGCAAGGCGGAGCGCTATGACGGGAACAAAGAACGGCGAGAAGGGTTGGGATGGGATACGGTGGTACAGCAAGGAGGCAGTAAGCGGAGAGAGAGTGGAGGCGGAGTGGAAGTGGGGGCGGAGGGAGTGGGGGCGGAGAGGGAGTGGGGGCGGAGAGGGCAAGGAGTGGAGAAAGCTTGGAGGCTCCGAGGGTAAAAAGCAGAGAAGGCGTCGGGGCGGAGAGGGCAAGAAGTGGAGAAGGCGTGGGGGCGGAGAGGGCAAGAAGCAGAGAAGGCGTGGAGGCTGTGAGGGCGTGGGGGCGGAGAGAGAGCGGGAGGGCCATACTGTGATCTGGTGACCCCTGGCCTCGTTTACTGGAGTCGTGCAGCTCCTGCAGAGCGACGAGGGAGAGAGGGAGAAAGAGGGAGAGGGGTGGGAGAAGAGAGGGAAAGGGAGAAAGAGGGAGAGCGCGAAAGGGTGAGAGGGAGAAAGAGTGAGAGGAGTGCGACGGAAGCGAGCGAGGTACGGCTGTTGTGAGGCATATACTGTGATCTGAGGGAGGATGGCAGCCTCCCAAAAGGACAACAGGCGTTCCCAATAATAAACAACGGATACCTCCAGACTCACCAGCTGGTAGCCATTGGCGAATCTCGCATCCCCCGACCTGCTGTTATGCCTTTCTCGCGCAATCCGAACTCAACAACCAATACGGTACCTCCAGACCCACTCACCAGCTGGTAGCCGTTGGCGGCGCTCTCTTCGTCCACTTCTGTGGAGTCCGCTCCCGCCGAGCTGCGCGCGCACGGAGAAGAAGGCGGGGGTGGAGGGGGAAAGGGGGGGGGATGGGGGAGGGGGAGAGCGCAAACAGCACGGGAGCAAGGGGGGATGGACGAGAGCTTGTGGACTATTGTGGATCCGCTCCCGCCAAGCTGCGCGCGCATGGAGACGGGCGAGCGCAAAGAGCACGGGCGGGGAGGGGATGCTTCAAGGAGGCGGGAAGAAGGGAAGGAAGGCGGGTCGGAGGGGAAGGGCGAGCGGAAATAGCACGGACTAGGATGGTGCAAGGAGGGTAGGGAAGGGCGGGCGCAGAGGAAGGGGGGGGGGGGGAGGGGGCGAGGATGTATGGACCAAAACGCTACGAGAAGAGGACGCGGACTTTGGACAACGGAAAGGGGACGCTATCCATATCACTGAAAAGAAACCAAGGGAGGTTCGGAACAGAAAGGGAGACTGACCAGAACGTCAAGTTGAGACACCGAGGGACGACGCACGGGAATGGATGACGCACCTGCTGAGAACCATTCTAAGGTGGCCGAAGGGGCGGAGGTAGACCCCTTCGAGCTTCATATGCACGTCACCGTCGCTAATGTACATTCCGTCCCGCAACACAACCTCTCCCTGCGACGCACACGCGGGGATAATGGGAACACCGGACCATCACGCAAACGTACATATCAATGATTGCCGCGTTTAACGATACCACCCTCACCTGCCAATCCGTCACGGCACGCGCCAGCAGCACGATGCGCAGGTCTCAGCGCAGAGAGCGCGGGGGGGGGAAACGGGTGTGCACAATGACAATAATTACAACGTTCGCCGGATTAACAGTAGCTACGTCGCGAGATGATCGGGACGCAGCGACGAAGACACGCGACGAGCCGACCAAGCTCTGCTTTCCAGTCAACGAGTGCCTTCGCATTTGCCTTCGCATCCACTCTGAAGGCTACTCAAAACCTACACAAAGGCCCGACCGGCTCCTTCACCAAGTAACCGCCAGGTTGTCTACCGAATGTAATCTGAACGGTACCCCTGTCATCTGAATCGGCAGGAACTAGCAGGGGGTGCTCACATGGACATAGTGAACCTCGGGACGAGCCGTGCTGCTGGTCTTTAATTGGAAAATAATATTTCCAGAATTCTTCTGTAGGTCCGGGAATCGCGACGACGAGGAGTTCCGCGCGACCTCCCATGTGCCTGTGACACAGCACGGTACACGCTATCCTCGTTAAGGGGCGCCGCGATAAGGAAACCAACCAGCATGATGTGACAGAATGGCAGCTGCGTCTGATGGGAAGAAGCTTCCTGATTCACCTTTGTATGTTCCTGAGATATTCGAGGGAAATATCTTGAGATTCGACAAGTCGGTGGTCTCCACGATTTCCGAGACGAGTGGTCGTAAACTCCACTGGTAGTGACGAGGGGGAGGGAACGGGAGGGAGACGGCGGGGGAAACGGCGTGGGAAACGGCGTAGGAGGCGGCGATGGGTTGGAGAGCGCATGAGGATAAGTGAGGCGGAGCAAAACGGAGAAGAGCGTCCGTCTTGAAGCTTCTAGTGAATGGGGCATGAACGTTGACGGCTCTAACGTATAGTGTAGTCAAAAGTACAGTCAATAGTACCTACTCAGTTAGTCAAGGTAAATTCAGAATACAATCTCAACATTTCAGACAGGATCCAACGTAACAATGGTTCCACGTCTCCGCTGATTTAGGGTACCGTGTAGTCCCACTAAGTAACCCTAAGTGGTGCAACACGTGAAGGAAGCATAACTAAACATGTCTCAGTCGCAGGTAACGGCAAACGCACCTCGTCTTCCCAAAGGGGGAGTTCGGAATCTAGTAGCTTCTCTCGGATTGGTCGAGAGGCGAGTTGTCTACATGGATACGATAGTAGCACTGCGAAACCTATCAACCAGTGCCATCTAGGACGAGGTTCCCGCCTCGTCATAATGCCTAACCAGCAGATGGTCTAACAGGAGAGTCTTATTCTGCAGTCCATCCAACAGATTCACACAAACCCTAACTTCCACTGGAGACGGTACTAAAGCGTATTATTCGACAACCGGTTCACGAAGAATTACTACAAACAAACGATTTGGAAGAAGACGACACATGCGAAGTGGTCGCCATCTAGGTCGGAACTGAGCTAAACTGGCGAGGAGAATAAAGACGAGTGCGGTCAGTCACGAGACGCGAGGAGCGGGGAGGGAAGTCTGAACGAGCATTGAAGAAGCACAGGTGACGAAAGCAGGGAGGAGAACGCGGGATGCCGAAAGCGGAAGGCAGAATCGAGGAAGGAAGAAGGATGTCATGGTAGATTGGTGTTGACTCCTCCACACCCACACACCACCGTACATCAAGACCTCAAAACATACCAAACCACACTAAACCGTTGCATCACCAACGCCAGCACCAAGCCTGAACAGTTTCAACCAGAATTCCAGGTGAGTTTTCCAGACGTGTCAAACAAGCCCCTCCGAGTTGGATCTGCTCCCGGCCCCACTGGTTTGCTGCGCTTGTTTCTCCATCCGCCCACCTCGCCTTTTCCGCCTTCCGCCTTTCCCTGCAGCGTCCGCGCAGGAACCAAGGCACGAGCCTTTGGTTTGGGAGCCAGGCCAGCCCAGGATTGACGGCGGCGGAGAACAGAAGAGACTAGGTGATGGCGGGGCTCAACCCGGGGCGCTGGCGAGGTACGGAAGGGCTGGAAAACAGGTTGGTGGTGGCTCGGCGGAATTGGTGGGGAGGGAGGGAGGGGAAACTGGGCTAGGCACAGCGATATTCCAAGCAGCACGCGTTGGTCTCGAATTGAACTCCCCTAGCCAGTTTTGGCGGAGCGAGCGAGGTGTGGACCAAGCCTGTCGGTTTCCCGTCGGTCTAAATATTTGGGCGCAATTTCTTCCGCCGAAAGCGGAATGGTTCTGATCTTGTGGGAGGACGGGGATTTGCAGGGAGGACCCGAACGGTGGCTAGCGCAACCTCTCGAATGCTCGCGCCACGCCGGAGAGACACTGGGCAAGCGCAGATTGATATCGAGGCGGCTGCCCAGAGCACGGAAGCAAAGGGGCGATGGTGGGGCGGCGGAGGGGCTGAGCCTGGAAGCGGTTCGGGAGTGGAAACTGTGGCTGATGACTGGTGAACTAGTTTCCTAGTGCGACGTCTCCAAGACGGTTGAGCTTCGCCTCGGCGTTGCAAAAATGCAGTTTGCGACAACCTGTTCCAACAGTGCGACGGGTCGTGCGACTAGCATTTCCGCAACCCTGCGCGTACTAGTCATATGGTTCTAGACGGGCGACAACTTCGGTTGGTGGTGAACGACCCTCCAGTAATTCACAAGCACCGCCTGCCCGTCCATGCCTTGGCGAGTAAATGCAAATCCGATATCACTCGTACGCAAACAGAATTCGCCAGTAATGGGTGTATTCTCATATGGTATATCACAACAAGCTGGCACAAAAAAGAATTGTGGTTGTGCTGTTTTGATAGTGTGTGGAGTTCATGAAGAGAGAAGATGTGACAACATGAACGGACAATAAAATGAATGCCTAGTGAGAATGAAGCAAAAAATAGCCAGGTAGGGACATATATGCTTATGAGACTGGGATGGGAAACTTTAACAAGGTAAAATAGTGTGTCTGCACTAGGCTACAAATGATTCGCGCATCATTTTTTGGCATGACATAAATCTTCACCCTTATGAAATCAGTGTACCTTGCTATTTCGATGAGGTACGAAATAACAGTTTGGCAATGGAATGTCAGAATATATTTTTGTATAACTGCATGTAGTTCTAGCTGTAGTGTAGTTCTATTGCTGTCCTGTTAGGTGGTGCACCCTTTGGCTTGCTATAACTTGTAACTCTTCTCATAGTGAACACACATTCTTGTTTCTCCCTTGGTCAACACCCTCGACCTCACCCTTGCTACTCTCGTTCTAACTAAACCCTAGGCTACTAAGCCTACTAAGTTAAGAACCTATTTCAACATGTTATCAGAGTGGTTCTAATCTTAGGACCTAATCTCAATGGGCCCACCAAACCCGCCATCTCTGATGGCGGCATATTTTTCTGCTGCCGGCGTCGAGCTCGCCTCCCTGCACGGTTCACGGGCGTTGCGGATCGCGCAGCGCCGAACGCGGCCGCCAGCGCCGAACTCGCCCGCCAGCGCCAACGCCAGCGCCGAACGCGGCAGCAAGCGCCGATGCCAGCGCCGAACACGGCTGCCAGCGCCGACGCCAGCGCCAAACGCGGCCGCCAGCGCCGACGCCAGCGCCGACCGCGGCCGCCAGCGCCCAACGCCGACGCGTACGCCAGCGCCAGGCGCCAGCGATGTGCGCCAGCGCGACCTGCTGCCCCCCCGTCGCCCCTGCTCCCCGTCGCCCCTCCCCGTTTCGTCGCCCTCCCGTGGCGTCCCTCGCATGGTCTCTGCCGTGCGTGTGGTGGTGGGGTGGTGCCCGAGAGTAGGGGAGGCGGGGGTGGGTGACTCGGCCTCCCCGCTCTCCTCTCTGTCCCTGCAGCGGCTGGTGCTGAAGGGGAGTGGGGGGGAGGGGGTGGTTGACGCCACTCTGCTGCTACGCCACGCTGCCGCCCGCCTTCTCCCTCTCCCTGCTACTCGTGCAGCCGAGGAGGGGGTGGAGGGAGGGTGTTGGGGTGGCGGGTGTGACAAACCAGCGGCAGTCCCTCCTCCTCTCTCTCTTCCTGCCGCCCCTCCTGGGGTGGGGGGCAAGGGGAGGGGGAGGGTGAGGGGGTGGCGGGGGTGACCAGCATGCGCCAGCCCACCTCGTCTCTCTTCCTGCCGCCCCTCCTGGGGTGGGGGGGAGGAGGGGGGAGGGTGAGGGGGTGGCGTTGGAGGACGGGTGGGGGGGAAGGCGTGAGGTTCCAGGGGGCGGTTGACAAGGTTGGTGAGGTTGAGGGGGGTGGCTGAAAGAGGGTGTGGACTTGGGGGTTCGTAAGAGGGGCTCGCCGCGCTTGGCTCCCCCCACCTCCTCTCCTCCCTCTCTCACCCTACCCCCCTTTGTAAAAAGGGGGTTCGTAAGAGGGGCTCGCCGCGCTTGGCTCCCCCCACCTCCTCTCCTCATCCCTCTCTCACCCAACCCCCCTTTGTAAAACGGGGGTTCGTAAGAGGGGCTCGCCGCGTGGCTCCCCCACCTCCTCTCCTCATCCCTCTCCTCTCTCTCTCTCTCTCTCTCTCTCTCTCTCTCTCTCTCTCTCTCTCTCTCTCTCTCTCTCTCTCTCTCTCTCTCTCGCCTCCTCCTCCTCAATTACCTCCTTACCGTCGTCCACTGCGCGTGGTGTACCCCTTCAGGGGGCGTTAACTTCACATTGCTATTCCTGCATGCAGTTAGGGGGTGTGTCAGAATATATTTTTGTATAACTGCATGTAGTTCTAGCTGTAGTGTAGTTCTATTGCTGTCCTGTTAGGTGGTGCACCCTTTGGCTTGCTATAACTTGTAACTCTTCTCATAGTGAACACACATTCTTGTTTCTCCCTTGGTCAACACCCTCGACCTCACCCTTGCTACTCTCGTTCTAACTAAACCCTAGGCTACTAAGCCTACTAAGTTAAGAACCTATTTCAACATGGAATGTCTGAATGGGACAAAAGGGTATCAGGCAGATTCTGACTTCCAAAAGGCCGAACCGGCTCTTTCAAGGGTTCAGGTTGTACAATGCATGATGAAATACAACCGCGGTTAAGATGGGAAATTCCTTACAGCGGAATGAATGACAAGGAAGATGGGTGGTACAAGTACTAACCCCAGGGCCCACGATATCAGGGTAAAACATCCTGATTACCCTGATTTCAGGATGTTTTTATGCGTTTGCCCTGTAATTTCATGATGATGTTGGATTTTACACTGTAACTTCAAGATAATGTCGAACGTTTTGCCTGAAATTTCAGGATGGCCGTGATATTTTGCCCTGAAGCGTCAGGATGAAAGTGAGGAACGCCCTGACGCGAATAAATGAGGGGGGGGGGAGGGGGCGGGGGAGAAGGGAGGGCCTATGCTCGTTTCCCCCAGGAATCTGGTCCTGCCTTGGCACGAACGATCCTTTGCCACGTTGCACATTTATTTATCGCATGCGGTGTTCTCTCGTTGGCACGCTGCATTACTAATCAGGGTCTTGCGATTTGTTTGCCCTGAGATATCAGAATAAAGCCTACAGGTACCCTGAAACTTCAGGATGGCCATATAGTTTTGCCCTGAAAAGTCAGGGCATTTTTTTGTATTTTCAAGAGTTGCCCTGAAGCCTCAGGACGCCTGGAATCCTAGCACAGGCCCTGACTAACCCTAAATGCGTTATACCCCTCACTATGTGCCCAACTATAGACTAGCATGCATATTTGTAGTTTGACACACCCCTATAGGCTAAGTGGGGGACAATAAGCAGGAGCAAGAAATACAAATGGTCACAACACCAGTCAAGAGAAACAACAAGACAAAACTCAGGGTGGATCACACAATCACCACAGAGTCTGAGCACAAACAAGCGGCCACAAGACCAGTTCAAGGATTCACAAGTATATATAAATGCAAGGACAAACGGAGCAAAATACAAGAGGCAAGACTACAGCAACTGCAGGCCTGCCTCAATAACAGACAGAACTTGTGGTGGTCACCAGGCGGAAGGGCCTTGGTGAACATGTCTGCAGTGTTGGCCGCTGAGGCCACGAAGTCCAAGCGTGCCTGGCCGTGTCGCTGCAACTCTCGCAGGAGAAAGTACCTGACGTCGATGTGCTTCACTCTGCTTTCCAGTTGAGGCTCTCGACACAAGATGATCATGGCCTTGTTACCAGCAAACAAGGTCGGTGCAGAGCTCAGCGGCTCACCGAGGTCGGTGAGCAAGAACCAGTGAAGCTCCTGCACAGCCATGGCACTGGCGTAGATCTCTGCCTCTGCACTAGACTGCGCCACAGACGACGACCGTGTAGACCTCTACGACGCAGCTCTAGCGCCCAAGTTGAAGCAGTAATCATGAGTAGACCTCTGTGTTTGCATGTCGTCGGCGTAGGAAGAGTCGCAGTGACCGGTCAGCACAACCGACCGTGTCCCTCCAAGCACAAGCCCTATGCCCGATGTAGCCGCCAGGTACTTCGTCAACCTCACAGCAGCCGTCCAATGAACAGCAAGGTATCTCCCAGTCGCAACAAAGCGAGACGGGACGTTGAGGGGGAAAGCGAGTTCCGGACGAGTACAAGTCATCTAATACATGAGGCAGCCCACAAGCTCTGTGTAGGGACCATTGGACTCAAAGGGCTCGTCGGGATAAGGGCCGGTGAGTCTGTAGTCGACGGCAAGAGGAGTGGGCTGTGTGGTGGAGAACTGAAACCCGAACCGCAGAAAGGCCTGCTGCACCATATGTGACTGAGAGAGTGTAATGGTGCGAGCGGATCTATCCCTGGTGATATGCAAGCCAAGGTAGCGGTGCAGCTCACCTAGGGTCAGTGTACGTGTGCCTCTTCTGCAGCTCGGATTTCACCTCAGCCAGAGCGATCCTGTCTAGTGTAGCGAAGATCAGGTCGTCGACGTAGACAAGAACGAAGAAGGGACTTGAACCAGTGTGAGCAAACAGCGACGTTACGGCGGACGAAGGACGAGACCGGAGGTCAGCAAGAGAGAAGTGTAGCATGTCGTGCCACTCACGGGGCGCCTGGCGGAGACCGTAGACTGGTCGCCTCAGGCTCTACTGGGTCCCAGGTGGGAAAGTGCCAGAGAAGCCTGGAGGACGGCGCGGCCAGATCTCCTTGTGTAGGCGGCCCTGAAGAAAGGCTGTGGAGAAGTCGAGGGAGTGCAACTCGTAGTCTCGCAGTGCTGCAACATGAAGCAACACCCGAAAAGTAGTCATCTTCGGGGTCGGGGCGAAGGTCTGGAAGAAGTCAACTCCCTCATATTGATTGAAACCTCTAGCCGCGTAGCGCGCCTTGAAGACAGGCGGTGATCCTAGCGGCCGCTTCACCTTGAAGATCCACATGCTATCGACTACGTTCGCTCCAGGCAAGGAACTGCGTCGACGTAAGTGCCTGTGGATATTCAAGACGCCATCTCCGAGTCCATGGCCGCTATCCACTGAGAGGCCCACTCCCCTGACACTGCCTTATGGTACGTGCGATGATTTGGTATGTCGGGGTCTCCCTCAGGGGCTAGCAGTATGGCACAGAGATGGGGAGAAGCGATTGCGAAGAACTCCAGCTCAAACTGCCTGTCCTCTAGGACGTCACAGCCAAGGGCAGACTCACCCCCGGCGGACAGAGGACGGGTAGGAGGAGAAGCCGCCACGCGGGTGGCGTAGTCAAGGCGGCGGGTGGCGGCAAAGTCAGCGAAAACGGCAGTAAGAGCCGAGACAGACGACGGAGAGGCACAAGGGACCGTAACAAGAGAGGCGAGAAGTCGTGAGAGAACAGGACGAGACGTTCGGTAGTAGTCAGTGATAGGGTGAGAGGAGAAGGCTCTAAGAGACGACTCAGGAGGTGACGGGAAAACAGACTTAGGCGGAGAACGACGAGGACTAGAAACGAAGCGAGACAGTGAAGAGGTCGTCAAAGGGAGACGAGGGACGAGCAGGCGGGGGACAATGAACGGTCCAGTCGTGCGGGACAACAGGAGGAGACGAATGTGACTCAAAGGGCTCGTCGGGAAAAGGGCCAGTGAGTCTGTGGTCAACGGCAAGAGGAGTGGGCTGTGTGGTGGAGAACTGAAACCCGAACCGCCGAAGGACCTGCTCCACCATGTGTGACTGAGTCAGTGTGATGGTGCGAGCGGCTCTGTCCCTGGTGATCTGCAGGCCAAGGTAGCGCTGCAGTTCACCTAGGTCAGTGCACTTGTGTCTCTTCTGCAGTTCGGACTTCACCTGAGCCAGAGCTGCCCTGTCTGCTGTAGCAAAGACCAAGTCGTCGACGTAGACAAGGATGAAGAAAGGAGTGGAACCAGCTCGAACAAACAACGACGGGTCGGCGGACGACGGACTAAACCCAAGGTCACGAAGCGTGGAGCGAAGAGTGTCGTGCCACTCATGGGGCGTCTGGCGGAGACCGTAGACTGGCCGCCTCAGGCTCCACTGGGTCCCAGGCGGGAAGGTGTCAGTGAAGCCAGGAGGGCGGCGCAGCCAGATCTCCTCGTGTAGTCGGCCCTGGAGAAACGCAGTGGAGAAGTCAAGGGAGTGCAGCTCGTAGTCTCGCTGTGCTGCTACGTGCAGTAACACCCGAAGAGTAGTCATCTTCGGGGTCGGGGCGAAGGTCTGGAAGAAGTCAACTCCCTCACGCTGACTGAAACCCCTAGCCACGTAGCGCGCCTTGAACACAGGCGGTGAACCAGGCGGCCGCTTCACCTTGAAGAGCCACATGCCATCGACTACGTTCGCCCTGGGAGGGGGAACTGGGTCGACGTAGGTGCCTGTGGATCTCCAAGAGGCTAACTCCGATGCCATAGCCGCTTTCCACTGAGAGGCCCACGCCCCTGACACTGCCTCGTGGTAAGTACGAGGAGTTGGTATGTCAAGGGCGTCGGGGTCTCCCTCAGGGGATAGCAGCATGGCACAGATTGAGGGAGAAGCGGCTGCCCAGTACTCCAGCTCAGACTCTCTGTCCTCTAGGACGTCACAGCCAAGGGCAAACTCACCCCCGACGGACAGAGGACAGGAGGGAGGAGCTGGCACCACACGGGTGGCGTAGTCAAGGCGGCTGGCGGCAGCAAACTCAGCGACAGCGGCAGTGAGAGCCGAGATAGACGACGGAGGGAAACGAGAGTCGGTGACAAGAGTGGCGAGGACATGGGAGACAACAGGACGAACAACACGGTAGTAGTCAGTGATAGGAGTAGGGGGGACAGGGAGAGAGGACGGAGGAGGAGACGGGAGAACGGACCCAGGAGGAGGACGACGAAGAGACGAACAAAGGAGGGCAGTGCGGAGGTCGGTAACGGGAGACGAGTGACGAGCACGCGGAGGACAGGGACGGACACGAGAGTGTGGGACAACCGGTGGAGGAGACTGCGGTGGAGGAGAAGACCAGACCGCCGGACTGTCGTCAGGAGGAGGAAACGTGGGACCAAACGCTGGAGGGGACGGAGTGTGAACAGGAGGAGAGGAGGGAAGACCAAGGGCCCGAAGGCCACTCACGGGTGGGAACAACTGCCGCTCCAGAGGGAGCTGCGGTGGTCACGGCGGCGGCGGTGGTGTCTGCTGCTGCGGCGGCGGCTGCTGCTGCTGCTGCTGCCGCCGCTGCTGCTGCTGCTGCTGCTGCTGCTGCTGCTGCTGCTGCTGCTGCTGCTCCTCGTCCTGCTGCTGCTGCTGCTGCTGCTGCTGCTGCTGCTGCTGCTGCTGCTGCTGCTGCTGCTGCTGCTGCTGCTCCAGCAGGTCCAACTGCCGCAACTCCTCCCGCTCCCTCTCCAACAGCACCTGCTCCTCACGCTCACGCCGACGGGCCGCCTGGAGACGCGTGTCGTGGCGGTGGGGAGGCGGAGTGGACTCCGCAGAACCAGTGTCTCCAGCTCCAGTCTCCTAAGAACCAGCACCTCCAGTGCCAGCGCCTCCAGCACCAGCACCCCCAGAACCAGCACCTCCAGCTCCAGCACCCCCAGAACTAGCACCTCCTGTGCCAGGACCTCCAACTCCAGTACCCCCAAAACTAGCACCTCCAGTGCCAGCACCTCCAACTCCAGCACCCCCAGAGGTAGCGCCACCTGCGCCAGCACCTCCAGCTCCAGCACCCCCAGAGCTAGCGCCACCTGCGCCAGCACCTCCTGCTCCAGCACCCCTCGAACGAGCACCCCCAGACCGAGGACCGCCAGCGGCTGCACCTCCAGCTCCAACACCAACCGAGTCCACAGTAACCTGTCGCGGAAGTGCCAAAGGCTGCTGAGGGGACTGTGAGGAGGACTGCGGGGAGGGAGACGCGACCTGACGCGCGACCGAGGGTAGAGGGGTAGCGTGGGACACACCAGACGGGGCAGGACTAGGGGGGGGCGGGGGTACCGGAGGAGCGGGAGCAGGAGGAGGAGAGGGTGCGAGGAAAAGAGGGGGAGGGGGTACCGGGAGACCACGACAGGGGTACCGGGTGTAGTAGGACACAGACTCGTCAAACCGGACGTCACGGGAGTCTAGGAACTGGTGGAGAGGCGGGTGGTAAAAGGACCAGTCGGCAAAGTCCACTGGGGAACCAAGGAAGACACAGGGGACGGCGTGTGCCGAGGGCTTGTCCGCGGAGGTGTCGCGAACAAGCGCAAGGCAGCCCCAGACACGAAAGGCCGACCCAACACCAGGGGAACCGGTCCAAAGACTGGTCGGTGAAGCCTCGGGCCGCGAGACACGCGGCTGGAGGTTCAGCTGGTGTGCGGCGTAGCGAACCGCGTAGGGCCACAGAAAATGGGGCGCACGGGCATGGATCATGGACGTGCGAGCAATGTCCATGACCAAGCCAATGCGGCACTCAGCAACCCCATTCTGCTGTGGGGACTCCGGAAGCGTCCAGGATTGTACGATGCCCTGTTCGCCGCAGAATCCGCCAAGAATGTCGGAGCGAAACTCGCCCCCACGGTCGGAGTGTAGACAACGGACACGACGACCACGAGTGCCCTCAGTAGCCAGAAGCCACCGGATCAGCGTAGCAGTCACCTCGGACTTCTTCGTGAGAGGGAACACTGTGGTGTACCTGGAAAAGTCGTCGACGACCACCAGAAAGTAACGCTCCCTCCCAGAACCCTGCGTCGGGGCAGGGCCCCAGACGTCCAAGTGGAGGGTCTCGAAGGGAGCAGTGGCCGGACGAAGGGAGGAGGAGTGGGGAGTGGCGCGTAAGCGACCGGCGACGCAAGGAGTGCAAGGGGGAGCAGGGGAGGTGGGGAGCGACGGAAAGGTGCGTGGGAGACCGGTGACAAGCCCGTGAGTGGTCATCCCGCGGAGGCGGGGGATCGACGGGTGGCCAAGGCGGTGGTGCCACAAGACGGTCCGGTGGGTGAGGGACCGACAGGAGCAGGACGCAGCGACTGGACTAGACAGCGCGACCTGACTAGACACTGCAACTGGACAAGACACGACCACCTGGCTAGACACAGCAACCGGACTGGACACCTGGACTGGAGGGGACGCAACGAACTGAGCGGAGGACGCAACCGAAGAGCGCTCGGTGTGGAGAACGTAGAGACCAGAGCGGGGCTCTCTGGTGAACGTGGCCAGAACAGCACCAGTGGCAGCGTCTGTACAGACCGCAGTCCTCCCACCCCCGCACAGGTCAACACTGTACTGAAACTTCTGACGTGGCAGTTTCTTCGTCAGAAAGTCGGCTGCCATCTCGCCAGTTGGAGAGTAAGTTAGATCCGCCGTACCCTTGTCGATCTCGTCCTTCACAAAAAAAAAAAATACAACAACAACAAACAAACAAACAAACAAAAGAGGTTACAGAGCGAGATGTGCTTCGTGCGGTTGACGAAATCGGGTTTGTTTGCGATCATGATCGCACTCTGGTTGTCGCAGAGTAACTTGACGGAGTTTATCGCCACCTTCGCTTATTGTAGGAGTTCTTGCAGGTAGAGTCATTCGCAAACAGCTCCGCTGGCGACGATGAATTTTGCTCCGGCGATAAGCTCCTACTTCTATGAGTTCCAGGAGAAGGGCCCAGCAGGTTCGAGGCGAAAAAGCCAGTGCGGGAACGTCTGTTGTCAATGTTTCCTCCGTGATAGGCGTCAATATAGCCTTTCAGTTGAAAGGTCCTAGTCGTGTTAGCTATGTAGGTTAGGCTGACGTCAGGCGTAGAGACGAAGTACTGTAGTGCTCGTCGTAGGTCTGCCATGTTCTCCCCTTCAGGTTACTGGGTGAGCTGGCTTGCGATATAGGACAGATCCGGTCAGCACGTGACGGCGACGAAGAGCAGGCGAACTGCTGCTGTAATACCTGATGATCAGCGGCGTATAGTGGAGTGGTGTCAGGAATGTATCGAGGCGGGGGGATGCGGAAGGGTATGGAGAGGTTGATTGGGGTGATGGCGTATTTGGCGGCGGAGATGTGAATGGGAGATAGTGACGTTGAGCTTTTCCTGGATGTTATTTTCGAAGTTGTCGAGGAGCTCCGTGCTGGTTCCGATGTAGAGTAGTTCGTCAACGTAGGCGACGAGAAGAATGTAGTCGTCGCGGTACTCGAAGCGGTACATGCCTTGGTCGTGTGGCCGTTATTGGAAGCCGAGCGAGATGAAGACGGCATGTAGATACCGCTTGATGCAGTAGAGTGATTTTTGGAGTACGCACACTTTGGATGCGTCTTCTTTGAAGGCGGCTGTTGCTCCACGAATATTGTACAGAATAGCGTTCTTCATGTGGATTTGGTGAAAACCGAGGTGGTTTGTGGTGGTGGTGCAGAGCAGTATCCGAATGGAGGTATGGCGGCTGACAGGTACGATTGTCTGGTCGTAATCGATGTCGTGAGTCAGTTGGGGCCCTCGTACTACCCGTCGTGCCTTGTATTTGTCAATAGAGCCGGCAGCGCTTCTTTTTATGCGGAAGGCCCATTTTCCCCTAAAAATATTCCTGCCTCGTGCGGCTGATTGTGAAACCAGCTTCCAAGTTCCGTGCCGCTGGAGTGCCTCCATTTCGGCATTCATGGCTTTGTTAAGAATGAGAAGTGTGTTGACTAGAAACAAGAGAGGGTACAAATATGAAACCCTAGAATTGTGAACCCCCTAAAGGCTAACCCACTGTAGCCTACAATAATGTAACCCATATAATGTTTGACACACCCCCATAGGCAAAGTGGGGGAGAACAAGGGGTCACAAGACCAGTCAAAGCAAAGCAAAGCAAAACAAGCTCAGGGTGGATCTCAAGGATACCACACAAATTCCGAGCACAAGCAAGTGGTCACAAGACCAGTTCACATGCAGTTTGAAAATATAACAAGAGGTACAGTGATCACAACCTAGCAAGTGTAAGCATGCAGGTATATATATAGAGATCACAGTACAAGCAGAGTCAAGAAGTGAGCAAGTGAGGGACAGCAGGTACAAGGCCTAGAACAGTACAGAAACGCTGATGATCACAAGGCGGAAGCGCCTTGGTGAACACATCAGCAGTGTTGGCCCGAGTGGCCACGTACGAAAGACGAAGCTGACCACGCTGCTGCAGCTCTCGAGCAAGGAAGTAACGCAGAGCGATGTGCTTCGTTCTGTGCTCCAGTCTGTGCTCCTGACACAAGGCAAGGGCTGCCTTGTTGTCGACGTACAGCACTGGAGGAGAACGAGGCCGCTCGCCCAGGTCGGTCAGCAGGTAGGTGAGCCAGCGTAACTCCTGTGCAGCCATGGCTGTGGCGTAGATCTCAGCCTCACAACTGGAGCTGAGAACTGAAGACGAGCGAGTAGAACGCCAAGAAACTGAACCACAGCCAAGGCTGAAGGTGTAACCCTGAGACGACCGCTGCGTAGCCTGGTCGTCAGCCCAAGAAGCGTCTGAGTGCCCAGTGAGGACAACGTCTCTCCGTCCTCCAAGCACAAGCCCCATGCCCGACGTACTGCACAAGTAGCGCAACACCCTCTTAGCAGCATCCATGTGCTCCTTCCGGTGACGGCCAGGAGCAACATAGCGTGCTAGGATGCTAAGAGGGTATGCAAGGTCAGGTCGAGTGCAGGTCATCAGGTACATGAGGCAGCCCACAAGCTCTGGATACGGGCCACTCGGCTCTACGGACTCATCCGAAGGCAGAGCTGAGAGCGAGTGACCGGTAAGCAGAGGAGTGGGCTGAGGCGAGGAGTACGTGAAGCGAAAGCGCTGAAGGACCTGCTGCACCATGTGTGACTGAGTCAAGGTGATGGTGCGCTGTGCTCTGTCCCGGGTGATCCGCAAGCCAAGATAGCTTGTCAGCTCACCTAGGTCTGTGCACGTGTGTCTCTTCTGCAGCTCCGACTTCACGTGGGCGAGTGCCTCAATGTCAGCAGTAGCAAAGACCAAGTCGTCTACGTACACGAGAACGTAGAACGGCGGCAGAGTGGTGTCGGTGCGTAGAAACAGCGACGGGTCAGCAGTAGAAGGAGCAAACCCAAGAGAAGCAAGAGTAGTCCTCAGTGTGTCGTGCCACTCACGGGGTGCCTGGCGGAGACCGTAGACTGGCCGTCGGAGGCTCCACTGGGTACCAGGAGGGAAGGACCCAGTGAAGCCAGGTGGACGGCGCAGCCAGATCTCCTCGTGCAGGCTGCCCTGTAAGAACGCAGTGCTGAAGTCAAGAGAGTGAAGCTCGTAGTCACGCTGAGCGGCGACGTGCAGCAGAACCCGAAGAGTGGTCATCTTCGGGGTCGGGGAGAAGGTCTGGAAGAAGTCAACTCCCTCTCGCTGACTGAAGCCTCGTGCAACGTAACGCGCCTTGAAGACAGGCGGAGAACCCGGCGGCCGCTTCACCCTGAAAATCCACATGCCACTGACGATGTTCGCCCCAGGTGGGGGAACCTCGTCGACGTAGGTGCCTGTGGACTTCCAGGAAGCCATCTCTGCGTCCATGGCTGTCTGCCACTGAGAGGAGTAGGGACCCTCCATCGCCTCTGCGTAAGAGCGTGGGGTCGGGATGTCTGGTGCATCCGGGTCTACCTCAGGGGCAATCAGCATGGACACGAGATGAGGTAAAGCAGCAGCAAAGCACTCAAACTCCTCCTGTCTGTCCTCAAGGACGTCCGTGCCAAGAGCACACTCACCCCCGACGGACGGAGGACAGACAGACTCAGACTCAGCAACAAGGCTAGCGGCGTAGTCTAGACGACAGGCGGCAGCAAAGTCAACAAGCTCAGCGACTAGAGCAGACGCAGCAGAGGACTCAAAGGTAGGGTCAGTGACAACAGTGGCAAGGAGACGCGCAACAGTAGGACTGGCAGCACGAGTAAGGTCTGACGGCGGGTCAGCAACGTCAGGAAGAGAGGACGTAGGAGGAGACGGCAGAGGGACACGCTGTGGAGCAGTGGAAGGACGCAGGGTCATATAGTGAGTGCCAAGGACAGGAGGAGGACGCTGACGCGGAGCACGACGACCAGTGCGGACAGCGCGGACAGGCGACTCTGGACTCGACTTAGGCGACTCTGGACTAGACTCAGGCGACGGAGGACGAGACTCAGGCTCACGACGCTCCGTAAGACTACTCGACGGCGCAGTGTAAGGAGAAGGACCAGGCAGCGGAGAGGCAGGCTGTAACTGTGACTCCGACTGGACAGGCGGTGGACTCAGTAGGGGAGGAGGAGGACCAGTAGAGGGCGGGAGACCAAGAACCTGCTGAAGGAGCGGAACGTAGTACGGCCGCGGCCGCTCAGTACCTCCAGCTCCAACCCTCTCAGCAGCTCCAGTCCCAGCAGCTCCAGTACCTCCAGTACGAGCACCTCCAGGACCAGCGGCTCCAGCAGCTCCAGCACCAGCAGCACCTCCAGTAGCTCCAGCAGCACCAGCACCAGCAGCACCTCCAGCAGCGCCAGCAGCACCGCCAGTAGCAGCAGCACCTCCAGCAGCTCCAGCAGTACCAGCACCAGTAGCACCTCCAGCAGCACCAGCAGCACCTCCAGCAGCAGCAGCGCCTCCAGCAGCTCCACCAGCACCAGCACCAGCAGCACCTCCAGTAGCGCCAGCAGCACCAGCACCAGCAGCACCTCCAGCAGCGCCAGCAGCACCGCCAGCAGCAGCAGCACCTCCAGCAGCTCCAGCACCAGCAGCACCAGTACCAGCTCCAGGTGCAGCAACACTAGTAGCGCCACTCCGGAGACTGCAGCGCCGAGCCTACCACTCTCGGAGTCGCTGGGGAGAGGGCGGCTCCCGCCTAGGAGGGGAAGCACCAGCACCAGCTCCAGCAGTACCTCTAGCTCCAGAAGCACCCCTCCTGAGGCTGCAGTACTGTAAGTACCACTCACGCAGCTGCTGTGCGGAGGGAGCGCCTCCAGGTGTAGCACGCTCAGTCGCAGCACCCTCTGGCTCAACACTCTCAGACGTAGCACTCCCAGGCTCAGCACTCCCAGACTCAGCACCCGCAGGCTCCGCACCCCCAGGCTCAGCACCCCCAGGCTCCGCACCCCCAGGCTCAGCACCCCCATACTCCGCAACCCCAGGCTCCGCACCCCCAGGCCCCGCACGCTCAGGCTCAGCACCCCTAGCAGGACGAGAGTCGACAGCTACCTCGACGGGCTCAACTGGGTCTACCTGGGACACACCTGAGGGAGCGGCACCCTGAGGGGGGAGGGGGTCTACCACAGCAGCACCTGGCGCGAGGAAGAGAGGTGGGGGGGGGAGCGGGGCAGTACGGTAGGGGAAGAGGCGGTAGTAGGGCACCGACTCGTCAAAAGTGACGTCCTGAGAGGGCAGGACACGGCGCGAGGTGGCGTGGTAAAACTGCCAACCAGACGCGTCCGGGACAAAGCCAAGGAAGACACAAGGAACAGCGCGGGAGGAGAGCTTGTCCGCGGACGTATCGCGAACAAAAGCTCGAGATCCCCAGACCCGAAAACGCGACGCATCACCAACCTCTCCCGTCCAACGCAGTGTCGGTGAAGTCTCCGGAGCGGAGACACGGGGCCAGAGGTTGAGCTGATGCGCAGCGTAGCGGACCGCAAACGGCCACAAAAAGTGGGGGGCAGCCGCATGGATCAAGGAGGTACGAGCGACCTCCATGACCAGGCCAATGCGGCGCTCAGCAACCCCATTCTGCTGTGGAGAGGCCGGAAGCGTGAACGACTGCTCAATGCCCTGCCCCTGACAGTAGGCCCTCAAGAGGTCGGAGGAAAACTCCCCACCTCTGTCAGAGTGCAGACGCAGGACAGGAAAGTCCGAGTGGAACCTCTCGGTAAGCTGGAGACGGGCAGCGCGGATCCAAGGGATCAAAACATCAGGGACTTCACCCTTGGTGCGCAAGGGGAAGACCGTGGTGTAGCGCGAGAAGTCGTCAACAACTATCAAGAAGTACCTCTCCTGACCCTGTCCACGGACGCGGGCTGGGCCCCACACGTCCATGTGGAGCGTCTGCAGGGGAGCAGTCGTCGGGGGAAACGAGGAGGAGTGAGGAGCGGCGCGCTGCCGCCCCTCGACACAGGGAAGACAAGGAGGAGCAGGCGAGGGTGGGAGGGGAGGGAGAACCCTGGGAAGACCAGAGACAAGGTACCGTTTGTGCATGCCACGAAGGCGCTGCACTGACGGGTGACCAAGGCGGTGGTGCCAGAGGACAGCCTCGTGCGCTAGAGAGCGACACGAGCAGGGGGCCGACAGCTGACCTGACGCAGACGCAGCTACCTGAGGGGACTCAGTGGTCAGTGTGTACAGGTCCGACCCCGGCTGCCTAGTGAAGGTAGCCAGGTGACGGCCCGTTCGAGCACACGTGTAGTGTGTCACGCGCTCGAAGGCAGGGGTGAACTGGTGGACACCCCCGTCCTGGAGCGCACGACCCGCCACCAAGTTCGTAGAGAACGAGGGGAGGTAGAGACCTGACAGTGTGCCCGACGGGACCGCAGGACAAGGAAGGACAGTGGAGGAGGTCGCAATGACCGGACCCCCAGAGGGGTCAGCGAGGGAGACAGCAACCGGCCGAGCAAGCTGCTCTAGGGCAGTGCGGTCACGAAAGAAACAGCGAGAAGCACCTGAGTCCAGTGTGAAGGTGTGCAGTGCCTCAGTAGACGCAGTACCAGAGGGCGCAGACTCACGAGCACCTAGAGCAGCAGCCTCACCAGCACCTGGGGCAGCAGACACGCGAGCACCTGGAGCGGCAGTCTCACCAGCACCTGGGGCAACAGACACACTGGCACCTAGAGCTGCAGCCTCACTGGTCCTAATGCCCGGGTCAGGCGGGACACGCAGGTACTGGTCACTCTCTCCAATAATAGTCAATGCATACATAGCACCAAGGATAGCATCAAAGTCAAGAGCAAAGACATCAATATTCTTTTTCATCAGATCAGCCCAGCGGGGCAGCTCAGTGGCGTCAGGAAACTGTGCACGCCAGGCGTCGTCGAGACGAAAGAAGCAGCGGTGTGCCGTGTGGAACCTCCCACAGGTCTGGCCAGTGCGGTCACCTGTGCGGATAAGGTACGGGCAAGTACCTCCACCCCCAGACCCCCCACGCTGAGAGTACCACTCACGGAGCTGCTGGGAGGTCGGGGTCTCGCTGGGACGCTGCTGCTGCTGCCTCTGGCCACCACTGAACCCTCCACGCTGCTGCACCGCCCCACCGCGCCCGCCACCAGCTCCACCGCCGCCACCACTACCACCGCCACCCCCGCCACCCCCACTACCGCCGCCGCCACCACCCCCTCCTCCGCCACTGCCCCCCCCCCCACCAGCACCACTCCCACCACCGCCACCACCCCCGCCTCCTCCACCCCCTCCACTACCGCCGCCCCCGCCTCCACCTCCGCCACCCTTGCCCCCCTTGCCCTTGCCGCTCTTGCGCCTCCAACTAGGAGCAGACGCAGCCCCGAGCTCCTCAGCACCGAGGTAGTCGACAGCAGCAGCAGATGCAATGGAGGGGAGAAGGGGGACGGGGGAACACCCCTCAAAGTAGGGAGTGCGAGGGTCGCCACGAGAGGCACCTACAGCTACAATACTCTTCTCAGCTGCAAGGAGCTCCTTCTCGAGCAGGTCGACAGTGAGGTCGGTGGGTGAGAGAGCGAGAAAGTGGTCCCTGACAGTGCGAAGATTGTCAGGGAGGCGAGTGACTAGGTGGTAGAGGGTGAGGTACATCGGGGGAGGGTTCTTGGCTAGGAAATCGGGGGGGAGAGCGGCACGGTAGCGGAGGTCACTGGTACGGAGGTGAGTGATGAGGTCAGCTACAGTGGCAAAGGCGGACAGATCGGGGAAGAGGTAGGGCAGTGAGAGACGGCCTATCGCAGCAGTGGCAGGGGAGGAGTAGCGCGCAACTACTGCATCGTACATCTCCTTAGCAGTCTTATGCTGGCCGAAGTGTTCGCGCTCATCTAACGGCAGGTGGCTGCGAACGGCTAGGCGAGCGTGAGCATCACGGGTCTGCCACTGGGAGCGAGCAGTACTGTCAGCAGTAGTGGCAGGTGCGGGAGTGGCGCCTGACGTGTGGTCATACAGGGAGACATCGTCCTTGGCAGTGATCTGGAGGAACAGGTGGAGGTCATCTAACCAAACCTCAAACTTAATCGGGCGGCCCTCAGCGTTAAAGGTGAGAACAGAGGGAGTGGCCATAGTGGCAGTAGCAGCAGTAGGAGCAGTAGCAGTAGCAGGAACAGTGGCAGCTGAAGCAGCAGTACGGCAGGAACAGGAACAGGAGTTGCTGCAGGTGAGGCACAGTAGGGCGGCTCGGCTCGGCCAGGGCGGCGCGGCTCGGTTCGGGCGGCGCGGCTCGGTTCGGGCGGTGCGGCTCGGTTCGGGCGGCGCGGTTCGGCTCGGGCTGGGCTACGCGGCAGTGCGCGACGGGGGGCGTGCACGTGGGCGGCTGTAGCGGGCGGGCCGTGGCTGTGCGTGGGCCTGACTAGCGCGTGAGCGGCGGCCTAGAGGGCGACGCGGCGGCCTACGGGCGGGGCTGCCGGTCGCTAGCGGGCTACGCGCGGCCAGGAGGGCCGGTCGACGGGCTGCTCGTGGCGGCGTGGGCGGCTAACGGGCGGCGCGCGCTCAGAAACGGCCGCGCGCGGGCTGCTAGGGGGCGACGCGCGGGAAAAAAAAAGGCCGCGCGCGGTACTAGCGAGCCGCGCACAGGCAGCAGGAGAAGACGAGGCGCACGAGGGTGCACTAGGAGAACGGCGCTCGAGGGCGCTAGGTCGATATGGCGCTCGAGGGCGCTTCTAACGGTGGGCCCTTAGGTGAGTCCTAGGTCTAGAACCTAAGCTCTTAATACCATGTTAAGAATGAGAAGTGTGTTGACTAGAAACAAGAGAGGGTACGAATATGAAACCCTAGAATTGTGAACCCCCTAAAGGCTAACCCACTGTAGCCTACAATAATGTAACCCATATAATGTTTGACAGGCTTCTCACCATTTTTCATTGTCTGGTCCTAGTAGGGCCCGACGTACGGTCGTGGGCTCCCTTGGAGTGGAAGACAGGCGAACGGCGATAGCGAGTCCAAGGATGCGACGTTAGAGGTGAGGTCAGCGAGTCCGTCCAGGTCGTGGGTGCTGGTAACTTCAATAACGTCGTTGTCCGCGTTGTGGCAAATGGTGTCACGCGAGCTGTTGGGAGCGGGTAACTCGGCGTCGGGGGATTGGCACGCTTCACTTGTGTAGTTGTGAGCTTCTCGGGTTATATCGTAAGGGTCATGTTGAGAGATGGGAATGAAGTTTGGAGTTCGCAGTGGGCTTGTAAGGGGGGTAATGTTCGTCGGGTTGGACGTCGGGTGCGTCTTCTGCCATGTCACCTTCGTCTTGTGATGTGGCGAAACTGTGTTGGCCAGTGAAAATGTTCTTTGGTGCCTCTTGTGTTTCGTGATGATGCTTGAAGAGTGGCAATGTCAGCCTTTCGTTGAATATTCAGTCATGCAATTTTATCACTTCATGGGTCGCGTAGTCCAGGATGATCTAGGCCTTGATTCCTTAGAGATTCCGAGGTGAATTCCCCAGTGCGCTCAGTCCGTAAAAATTCCAGTTCGGGCAGTGTGAGGGTAGTACTGTACCGTGCATAGGATGACTCGGAGCAGGCGAGTGTTAGCAGTTCTGCCTTTCCAGGCCTTGTGCGGGGAGATGTTGTTTGGGAGGCTCCGAGAGGACAGCATGTTGTGCAGTTGCACGGCGTAGTTCATCGTGAAGGGCCAGTATGTTGTGGGAATGGCAGACTGCTTCATCAGGGCCCACATCTTTGTGGCGAGGCTTCTGTTTGTCCGTTCTTCTACGCCTTGTTGCTCGTGTGCGTAAGGCAGGGAGATCAGGTGCTCAATCCCAAGTGTTGAAGTGGTCCTTGAACTCCTTGGCGAAGTACTCGAGGCCTCCGTCAGTTTGGAGCTTGAGTCCTGACTGGCGTTCAGCCTTTTTTATCCATACGACGAGCATTCGAAGGTGCGCAATCGTAGGTCGACGTCGACGGTCCAGACGAAGTGGGTACTGGCATCGATGAAAATCATCATATACTACACGTCGTCGAGTCGTCCCTTGTTGAGGACTAGAACCTCATTGTAGATTTTGTCGAGGGGCGCGTAGAGTAGTGATCCTGGGACTTGTTTCAATAACGGTTGGTGAGCTAGGGGAACTTCGGGGCAGACGGTGCATGCTCCTTGATATTTATGCTTGCATGTGAACTAGGAGCTCTGATAGGTATGACTGTACGGATGCAATTTATAGATGCACGCTTTTGGCGTCCCACTCACACAGCTCCACCACTATCACTTCCATCTCCCTGTGCGCTTTAGCTGCAGGTTGGGTGTGCACATAGGTGGTTGCCAGAGCGACGAAGTTGCAACCACAAGCAGGGGGACTGCCGGATCCCACTAGTGGCAGGTCCGTTTCATGATAGTCCCCCACTTTGGCTCCCATTACCGCCCTTACCAACCTCACTCATTCGCCCGTTCCTCTGTGCCGCCGCACCCCCTCCCCTGTCACATGCAGCTCCCCCTTGCCTCTCTTCTTCCCCGCATTTGTTGTCCCTCCCATATCTGACCTTTGGTGGAACACTAGCACTGGGGGCATAGCAACACCGAAGGCGCCATGCATCGTCTCTTCCATATCTCTGCTTTCCCTCACATCCCTGCCTTCCCCACCTTTCACTTTCTTATCTTCCCAACATTTTTCAGCCCCGTTCTGCTTCTTCTTCTCATCCCCAAACCCTCACCTCCTCTTCCCCATTTTCTCCACATACCGGCTTCCCTAGCCTTTTTTTTGTTCCTCTCCCACTTCCTCCTTTCCACAATCTCGCTATGCACTGCTTTCCATTCATGCTCTAGTTCCACCTCCTCCTTTCCCCATGTTTTCGTTTCCTCCGTCTTTTGCTTCCTTGCTTCCCCACTTCATCTCCTCTTTGCCCCAATCCCCTCTTGTCAACTTACATGGTTTTTTCCACTCACTCCCGTACTCTCTCTCTTAGCCCCCCCACTGCCTCTCACACCCCACATTGACAATGCTGAAGGTTGACATGTGCATATATTTGCACGTAAATCACTCGCTACTAGCCACCAGTAAATGCCATTTGCAATGGTTCTGTTTCAGATCCATAGCGGAATATTCCTTCCAAAATACTACTCCAGTGTGAAGTGTATTTTGCACCGCCGCTGAATCGATTCACTCCATGAAGTCCTGAACGCTCATGCTGTTGCCTCCACCGAGCACATCAAATACAGGGTGGTGCACCTGCTGCTGCTGCTGCTGCTGCTGCTGCTCGTGGTGCGGCAATGAACCGTCACTGCTACTGCTTCTCTGACAGCGTCTTGCAAGGGCCAAAACAGTGTCTACCGGAGACGGCATAACCAGCAGCTGCGGCTTATCTGCCCGCCCCCGGTGTTCAGCCTCCTGCTCTTCTGTTGACGGTGCAGCATCTGCAGCCACACACGGCCCCGCTGGGAGCAATTGCTGCTCGGCTACGTTGCTGCACCTGGAGGGGGGCGAGATGCGGAAATCCCAACTGCTCACAAGCGCAAGGGCGTGTGGAGGGGCGAGCGGAGGGCCATGTGGAGGGGTGTGCGCAGAGGTGTGCAGAGGGTTTTGCTGAGGGTTGTGCAGAGAGGTGTGCAGAGGATGGACGTGCAGAGAGGTGTGCAGAGGATGGACGTGCAGAGAGGTGTGCAGAGGATGGACGTGCAGAGAGGTGTGTAGAGGGGTGTCCAGAGAGGGGTGTGGATGGGCGTGCAGAGAGGTGTGTGGATGCGCTTGCAGAGAGGTGTGCAGAGGGGTGTGCAGAGGGGTGTGCAGAGAAGGGTGTGGAAGGGCGCCTGCAGGTGCATGCCGAGGAGGACTTGCAGAGGTGTGTGGAGCGGTGTGTGAAGGGGCATGTGAATCATCCTCCCCGTCAGTATCACTCAGGGCATGTGAAGCAGCCTCCTCCTGGGCCTCGGCAAAAATCTTCGCGAGCCTTGGAGAAAGCGTCCTGGCCTTGCTCAGCTTTCTGGACGCTGCTGCTGTTGCTGCTGTTTCTGATGTTGCTCCCGCTGCTGCTGCCTTCTCAACCCGCGCCGCTTGCCGCTTGTGGCGCCGTGGGGGAGGCCCGCGCTCCTGGTGGTTGTGGTCATGATGGTACACCGTGACCACTGTGAGCTCGTGGCAGGTTGCAACTGAGTGGCAGACTGAGCCTGGTCGGTAGACTGGGACTGAGTGGCAGACAGGGGTGCTGCTGGCGGTGTAGGCTGGTATTGCGTTTTCAGCAGATGCTACTATGGCGTCCAGCGTTCCACTGCAGTTGTCGAACCCATGGACTTTGGTGGATGGAAGGTGAGCACTACTAGTGGTGCTAGTGCGTGGAGGGCCGTAGTCGACGGTTTTCCTGGCAGGGCAGGCGCTTGGGCGCTTGTACCAGGCGCATCTGTAGTAGCACCTGCATGTGAGGATGAAGAATAGAGAAACACGTGATCGGGGGAATGGAATGCGAGATCAGAAAAACATGCGAGAGGGGAATGGAATGTGGGAAGGAAGAGTGCCTCAGGCAGGGATCGTGGACCAAACGCACCTGTTGTCCTCCTACAGTATGGGGGTAAAAGAGATCAGAGAAACATGTGAGACAGGAATGAAGTGTGGGAATGGAATGTGGGAATGAAGAGTGGTGCCTCAGGGATCGTTTGGCAAACGCACCTGCTCTCCTCGAACCTACATTAGGGGGGTAAAGGGATAAGAAAACCATTTTCGGATGGAATGTGGGAATGAGGAATAACTCAGGCTGCAATTATCTTGACCAACGCAACATTCACCTAGCACCAACGTGAGGAGGATAAACACATGTGAGGGGGAAATAAAATGTGGAAATTAGGAGTTGAACTCAGGCTTCAAATATGAACCAGGCGCACCTTCTGTTCTATAACCTGCGGGTGGGGATGAAGATGTAAGAGGTGAGAAGGAAATATTGTGAGAATGAGGAATGCGGTTTCAGGTTTAGGTTTCAGGCTTTAGGATCCGTGTGGCTCCCTGGCAGGTTCAGAGGGCACTTGGGATGGTTTCTTATTCTTGAAATACAGAATCACATTGGAGAGGCAGTAGACGTGGAAAGCAATTGCCGCTTCAGGCCGGCTATGTGCACAGGTACTACCTGTAGTACCCAGGGATGCTGCAGAGAAATATGTCAGAGAGGTTCATTTATTTATCTCTTCAACCTGATCTAAAAAAGACGTGACGAGAAAGCTTCAGCACCTGACGTGGTTCCCGATATCTTTGCTGCCGTACTTGAGCCACGTGTGGCCGTCTCCGTTCACCGCTGCTGCCGGCAGCCTGTTATCTGTACTGACAACAGATGTGACGTGATGGTTGGCGGCCATGGCATTGACAAGACAGATAGTATCTGCTGCAGCAACGTCAGGTTCAGGCTGAACGCTTGAGCCCATCACTACTTCTATGTTGCACATCGCGGAAAATGTTGGCGCTAAAAGAAAGTGAGAAAGAAGCTGGATCTGGATATCGATGGGTGGTGTTGCAGCTACTAGCACTAGCAGTAAGGAATGGATGAGACACCAGAATCCTGGTTCTAAGTGTGGAATGATGAACTTATTGGATGGATTTGTTGTCAAATTGATGGATGTTGTTGAAGCGAAGCACGAATACGAGGAATGCGAATTGTTACCCTACCAAATCTGTGCTTGGTTCTTGCAATATCGCAATCTCCTCGTGACTGTTTGTTCGCCGTCGTGCACCCTGGTGTAGCCTCGTGTGCAAGCGTGGGCCCTCGTTGTCATGGCGTGACGACGTTACAGTGGTTGTTGCACTGACTGGGGCGGCACACTCCATCGGATTCTTTTTCCGAGCTGGCGCCAGCAAGTGAAAGCAAGCGAAGCCGTCCTTCACCCCGCGAAGTTCTCTTGTCTCTCGTGGTCTGTTACCAGCCTAACAAAATCTCCTCTGTCTCTCGTGGTCTGTTACCAGCCTAACAAAACCTCCTCTGTCTCTCGTGGTCCACAACACAGTTACAAAAATTGTTTGCTGCTTTGATAGCACAAAACTTGGATGTGGGTCCAAAACGTGCAGACATCTGCTTTTTAGGGGCTATTCTGCATTCGTTAAAAAACGCATTAAGTGCGGTGTTCGGGTCTGTTTGAATACCTGCGCCTTATTAGCGAGGGCCTGTGTTTACACCTAGTCAACAATAAATTTAAACCCCGACTTTCAAACTCGCGGGTCACTCTCGGATTATATACACCAAAGGTTTGTAAAATGGGAAGGTTTAGGACACCTCATGCGAGTGGAAAGAGGATCGCAACGGAAAAACTGGCCCGCACGAGTTGATAGTGTGTCTGATGAAAATGTGGGAAATAGTGACTCTGATCAGGGGAGCATAAGTACATATTCCCTTGCTTCTGGGTGTCTGTTTGATAAAGCCAACAATGTCCTGGGTGCCCCTGAATAACGCTTGAGGACTTGGGATTTTCGGTGACTAAAGTGTAACGGCATTGTTCTAGAATATCTTTGGCTCCAACCCAGCTTGTGACTCCAATCTTGATGGTTGCTCCCCGACCTAGGACCCTTCGTCCAATAGCGGAAATTGGAGCCACGTTGTCGCCCAAGCAGAACTTTGTCGTTTCTCCCTTGTCGTTTGGCAGCATCGGGTCGGTCGGAGCACGACCGATGGCCCGAACGAAATGGGATCACGGTTGCCAAAGGGATGTGTTCTCTGACAATAATACAAATGATGCTCATTAGGGGAACACCAGCTTTCCTTATAAATTTGAGACAAGCTAAACCTTTTCGCCTCCTTCACAACCTTCATCACAAGAAATTAATAAAATTGTAAGCTGACAACTGGTAACCCTTTCAAATATCTGACAAATGGACGGATGATCGGCGGCTGCGATCAACATACGGGACTAGATTCTAAGTGTCGTTGCCTGCGCTTAGTTGCAAAAGAGACAAACAAGGTGGATTTTGTGTGAACGTCCACATATATAGTCATATATGTACTTTCTAGGCTAGGATGAGTTCCACAATAGAGGGTATGGGTTGTTATTAATACCCCCCTTATATGCCCTCATGAGTCATTCATTCAGTTCTTCAAATGGTATCAGTTTGGGTTAGGTTTCTCGATTCCGCCCCGCCTACCTCCCTAGCTGCCAATGTGCACTCACGGCCCCCTCTAGTGGCCCCCCTATAGCGGCCACCTCTAGCGCCCTCAAACGCCATCCAGTTGCCCCCTCTAGTCTTAAGAAACGTACACAACAGAATGATTGAACTAGGGAAGCAAGTGATACAAATAGCAACCCTAAAAGTGTTGTACTCCCTAGAGTGCTACTCACTGTAGCCTAAGAACCTATAACAACATTTGACACACCCCCATAGGCTAACTGAGGGGCATCAAAGCAAGCAGGGTGAACAAACGGTCACAAGACCAGTCAATGCAATAAGAAAAGCAAGCTCAGGGTGGATCTCAAGGACACCACACAAATTCCGAGCACAAGCAAGCGGCCACAAGGCCAGTTCAAGAGTTCACTAGGATATATATAGCAAAGCACAACAAGCAGGGCAAACAGCAAGTCTACAGCAACCGAGGGCCTACCTCAACAAGCCCCAACTGCACACAGAACCTGTGTTGGTCACCAGGCGCCAAGGCCTTGGTGAAGACGTCGGCAGTGTTGGCCTCTGAGGCCACAAAGTCCAAGCGTGCCTGGCCGCGTCGCTGCAACTCTCGCAGGAGGAAGTACCTCACGTCAATATGCTTCACTCTGCTCTTCAGTCGAGGCTCTCGACACAGGAGGATAATGACCTTGTTGTCAGCGTACAAGGTCGGTGCAGAGCGAGGCCGCTCACCAAGGTCGGCGAGCAAGAAGGTCAACCAGCGAAGCTCCTGTGCCGCCATGGCACCAGCGTAGATCTCTGCCTCTGCACTGGACGAAGCCACAGATGACGACCGTGTGGACCTCCACGACACAGCGCCAGCACCCAGACTGAAGCAGTAACCCTGAGTCGAGCGCTGAGTCTCCACGTCGTCAGCGTAGGAATAGTCGCAGTGACCGGTCAACACAGCTGGTTGTGTCCCAACAAGCACAAGCCCCATGCCTGATGTAGTCGCCAGGTACTTCGCCACCCTCACAGCAGCTGTCCAGTGAACTGGACGGTGTCTCCCAGTCGCAACAAAGAGAGAGAGGACGCTGAGGGGAAAGGCGAGGTCCGGCCGAGTACAAGTCATCAGGTACATGAGGCAGCACACAAGCTCTGCGTAGGGGCCACCAGACTCAAAGGGCTCGTCGGGAAAAGGGCCAGTGAGTCGGTGGTCAACGGCAAGAGGAGTGGGCTGTATGGTGGAGAACTGAAACCCGAACCGCCGAAGGACCTGCTGCACCATGTGTGACTGAGTCAGTGTGATGGTGCGAGCGGCTCTGTCCCTGGTGAACTGCAGGCCAAGGTAGCGCTGCAGTTCACCGAGGTCAGTGCACTTGTGTCTCTTCTGCAGTTCGGATTTCACCTCAGTCAAAGCTGCCTTGTCTGCTGTAGCAAAGACCAAGTCGTCGACGTACACTAGTATAAAGAAAGGAGTGGAACCAGTGCGAACAAACAGCGACGGGTCGGCAGAGGAAGGACGAAACCCAAGGTCACGAAGCGTGGAGCGAAGAGTGTCGTGCCACTCACGGGGCGACTGGCGGAGACCGTAGACTGGCCGCCTCAGGCTCCACTGGGTCCCAGGTGGGAAGGTGTCAGTGAAGCCAGGAGGACGGCGCAGCCAGATCTCCTCGTGTAGTCGGCCCTGAAGAAACGCAGTGGAGAAGTCAAGGGAGTGCAGCTCGTAGTCTCGCTGTGCTGCTACGTGCAGTAACACCCGAAGAGTAGTCATCTTCGGGGTCGGGGCGAAGGTCTGGAAGAAGTCAACTCCCTCACGCTGACTGAAACTTCTAGCCACGTAGCGCGCCTTGAACACAGGCGGTGAACCAGGCGGCGGCTTCACCTTGAAGAGCCACATGCCATCGACAACGTTCGCCCTGGGAGGGGGAACTGCGTCGACGTAGGTGCCTGTGGATCTCCAAGACGCTAACTCTGCATCCATAGCCGCTTTCCACTGAGAGGCCCACTTCCCTGACACTGCCTCACGGTACATGCGAGGTGTCGGTATGTCAAGGGCGTCGGGGTCTCCCTCAAGGGAAAGCAGCATGGCGCAGAGAGAGGGGGAAGCGGCTGTCCACACGGCAGCTCAAACTGCCTGTCCTCTAGGACGTCACAGCCAAGGGCAGACTCACCCCCGACGGACAGAGGACCGGGAGGTGGAGCAGCCACCACACGCGTGGCGTAATCAAGATGGCGGGTGGAAGCAAAGTCATCGACAGCGGCAGTAAGATCTGAGACAGACGACGGAGAGGCACGAGGGTCGGTGACAAGAGAGGCGAGAACACGAGAGACAACAGGGCGAGCAGTACGGTAGTAGTCAGTGATAGGGTGAGAGGAAACTGTGAGAGATGACTCAGGAGGTGAGGGGAGAACAGACACAGGCGAAGAACGACGAGGAGGAGAACGAAACAAGACGGTGCGGAGGTCGGCAAGAGGAGACGAGGGCCGAGCACGTGGAGGACAACGAGTGGTCCAGTCGTGTCGGACAACAGGAGGAGGCGACTGTGACTGAGGAGGAGAGAAAACAGCCGGAGTCGAGTCCGGAGGAGGAAACGTAGGACCGTACGCTGTAGGAGATTGTGAGTGAACAGGAGGAGAGGAAGGAAGACCAAGGGCCCGAAGGCCACTCACTGGAGGGAACAGCTGCTGCAAAAGTGGCGGCTGTGGCGGCTGCTGCTGCTGCTGGTGGTCCAACTGCTGCAACTCCTGCCTCTCCTGCTCCAACTGCTCCTTCTCCTCGCGCTCAAGCCGGCGAAGGGCCTGGAAACGGGTGTCGTGGCGGCGGGGAGGCACAGTGGGCGACGCAGTAGGCGAGCCTCCAGCTCCCGTCTCCTCAGTACCAGCTCCTACAGCGCCAGCACCTCCTGCTCCAGCACCCCCAGAACTAGCACCGCCAGTGCCAGCACCTCTAGCTCCAGCACCCCCAGAACTAGCACCTCCAGGGCCAGCATCTCCAGCTCCAGCACCCCCAGAACTAGCACCTCCAGTGCCAGAACCTCCAGCGCCAGCACCCCCAGAGCTAGCGCCACCTGCGCCAGCACCTCCAGCTCCAGCACCCCTCGAACGAGCACCAGGGTGCTGGCGAGGGCGACGGGCTAGGGCTCGGGCGCTGGCGAATCCGCAGGCTAGGCGCGGAGGGCGCGGAGGGCGCTAGGGCGCTGAGGGCGCAGAGGGCGCCAGAGCCCACAGGGCGCGGAGGGCGCGGAGGGCGTTAGGGCGTGGAGGGATCTAGGGGCGGAGGGCGCGGAGGGCGCTAGAGCGCGGAGGGCGCGAACACGGGCTAGGCTAGGCTAGGAAACGAACCTAACTGATACCATCTTAAGAAACGTGCACAATGGAATGATTAAACTAGGGAAGCAAGGGATACAAATAGCAACCCTAAAAGTGTTGTACTCCTTAGAGTGCTACTCACTGTAGCCTAAGAACATATAACAACATTTGACATCTAGCGCCCTTCCACAACCCCTCCCCCCCCCCCCTCCCTTCCTTTTCCAATGCCCCATCGCAACGTCGCCGCCCCCCAGCAGCCCCGTTGCGGCCGCGCCTGCCGCTCCCGCGCCTGTGCCTGTCGCGCCCGCGGCGACGCTTCCCACGCTTATTGCGCCCGCGCCAGCACATGCCGCGCCTGCGCGTGCTGCCGCCCGCGCTTATGTCTGCCACACCCGCGCCTCCTGCCACCGCTCCTGATGCGTCCGCGCCTGTCGCGCATGCGTTATGACCGCGCCCGCATGTCAGAATGAGAACAGCGGAATTGGTGTACTAGCATGAATGAGGAGTACAAGTAGTGCTAACCCTAATGGGTTGTACCCAGTATAGGCTACCCCATTAGAGGAAGTTATTTTGACACACCCCCATAGGGGATAGCAAACACAACAAGCGGTCACAAGACCAATCAAGCAAAGAAGCAAAGCAAAGCAAAGCTCAGGGTGGATCTCAAGATCACCACGCAGTCTGAGCACAAGCAAGTGGCCACAAGGCCAGTTCACATGCAGAGTTATAAAAGCACAAGCAGTACAGTGAACACAACCTAGCAAGAGTAAGCATGCAGGTATATATATAGATCACAGTACAAGGCAAAGTCAAGCAGTAAGCAAGTGAGGCAAAGTAGGCACTAGGCCGAGAGCAGTGCAGAAACGCTGGTGATCACCAGACACAAGTGCCTTGGTGAAAATATCAGCAGTGTTGGCCCGTGAGGCCACGTAAGCAAGGCGAAGCTGACCACGCTGCTGTAACTCTCGAGGGAGGAAGTAACGAAGAGAAATGTGCTTCGTTCTGTGCTCCAATCTCTGCTCCCGTCACAAGGCAATCGATGCCTTGTTGTCGATGTACAGAACCGGAGTAGAACGAGGCCGCTCACCCAAGTCTGTCAGCAAGTAGGTCAGCCAGCGTAAATCCTGTGCAGCCATGGCCCCCGCGTAGATCTCAGCCTCACAACTGGAGCTGAGAACAAAAGACGAGCGGGTGGACCTCCAGGAGACAGAACCAGAGCCGAGACTGAAAGTGTAACCCTGTGACGACTGCTGAGTCGCCTGGTCGTTGGCCCAAGAAGCGTCGGAGTGTCCTGTGAGTACCACTGAGCCTCGTCCTCCTAGCACAAGCCCCATGCCCGATGTACTGCACAAGTAACGCATCACCCTCTTAGCAGCCCGTCCGTGGTCTGGTCGGTGTCTCCCGGGCGCAACGTAGCGCGCCAGGATGCTGAGAGGGTACGTGAGGTCAGGTCGAGTGCAAGTCATCAGGTACATGAGGCAGCCCACAAGCTCTGGATACTGACCATTCGGCTCTACGGACTCGTCCGAAGGTGGAGCTGAGAGCGAGTGGCCTGTAGGCAGAGGAGTAGACTTTGGCGAGGAGAACTGGAAGCCGAAGCGCTGAAGGACCTGGTTCACCATGTGTGACTGAGTCACAGTGATGGTGCGTCGTGCTCTGTCCCGGGTGGTTTGCAAGCCAAGATAGCTGTGAAGTTCAGCCACCAGGGCTGCCCAACCGGACAGCCCACTCGCGAAGCTGCTGCGGCGAGAGAGTCTCCTGGCGACGTGCACCAGGACCTCCAGCACCAGCACCTCCAAGACCTCCAACTCCAGCACCTCCAGCACCAGCACCTCCAGCACCAGCACCTCCAGCACCAGCACCTCCAGCACCAACACCTCCAGCACCAGCACCTCCAGCACCAGCACCCCAAGCTCCGCCACCGGGGCTGCCCCACCGGACAGCCCACTCGAGAAGCTGCTGCGGCGAGAGACTCTCCTGCCGACTCGGCTGCGGCTGACGTCCACTCCCAAAGTCTCCAGCAGGAGTACCCACAACTCGACCACCAGTAGGACTCGCAGCACCCCCAGAACCAGCACCCCTAGAACCAGCACCCCCAGAGTCCGCACCCCCAGGATCACCACCTCCAGCAGCACCAGAGTCTACAGCGATAGGCTGCAGAGGCGGCGAAGATCACAATACTACAACGAGTCGCTGTTGGCCTTCACCGTCTTGATCCGGAACTTGTCGCCCGAAGAACAACTGAGCATTCGCCCCTTCAAAAACGAGTGGGCGCCCGCGCAGCAATCCTGGGAGCACCTGCGCACCTGCCACATGGCAACGGATTCGGTGACACTTAGTCGCCTTCTTAACCAGCTGAACAACGTAAAGATGTTCCCCAGAGAGAAGGCCAGGCCATACATCAACCGCTGCAGAAACCTGAGAGATCAATTCAGGAAAAGCGGCGGCAACTTCCCTGACGACATGTTCGTCACTATCATCCTCGCTGGTTTAAGCCCGGAATGGCGCCACTGCAAGTCACTCCTTCGCACCCAAGGAACGCTCAGCGAAACTTCCCTCTGTGCCTCGCTTCTTGCCGAACAACAGGAGATTGACCTGTACAACGAAAGAGGCAACAAGAAGGAGAAGATTGCCTTTTACACAAACGCGCAAGCGCCATCGGACAAGAAAAGACTCTTCTGCAAGTACTGCAAGAAGACAGGACATACAATCCAGGAATGCTGGAAACTGAACGGCAACAACAATCATGGTCGGAAACAACAAGGAGGAGCATCTCACCAGCAGCCAGCAGGAGCCTCGGCGCGCAATCAGACCGTCTCTCCGCCTGCCGTCGCCAGCACCTCTCAGGCTCCCGCTCGCATCTCTGCAAACGACCAAGGGAAAAACAAGGTGTTAACTTGCATGGTGCGACACGGACCACCGCGGCCAAATCGTCACTACCGGTTCTTCCGGAGCTGGGAAGATATGTTCACAGACCCACCTCCAGAAAGAACCGAAGGTTCGGTCGAAGACGAAGAGGAGAACGACCCCACCTACGACGAGCTGACGGTCGGCCGCATGCAGTACGATTGGCAAGCACCACCGTGGATTCAAGAATCGCCACCTGCACGCATCGCATACGAAGACGAAGGTTACGACTACGAAAATGATCACGACATGGATCATCACGTGACTCCAAAGCTCGCAAATCTTGCCCAAACCAAGAAAGACGTCAACAAATGGTACCTGGACTGTTGTTGCGGTCAGCACATGGTGTCGTCGAATGTCTTCATTCTCAACAGTAAGGAACTCTTCAATGAGATCGAAATCACCGTCGCCAACCTCCAGACGATCTACGCGAGAAGCCGCGGACAGATCCAGCTGGAGTCAAACGACACCGGTTACTGCATCCACATCAGCGATGTCCTGGTCGTGCCGGAGCTTCAGTTCAATCTCTTGTCCTTCGACCAGCTGATGAAGTGCGGTGTCGAGCTGCACACAACAGAGAACGAGCTTCACTTAATATACGAAGAGAATCTTCTCGGAAAGGCGAAGAGCGAAAACGGAGTGTTCGTGCTCGACTTCGAGTCACCCAAGTCTTCTGGCGACAATCAACACATCATAGTTCTTGATCCGC
Source organism: Closterium sp. Naga37s-1 (assembly GCA_947471745.1). Taxonomy (NCBI): domain Eukaryota; kingdom Viridiplantae; phylum Streptophyta; class Zygnematophyceae; order Desmidiales; family Closteriaceae; genus Closterium; species Closterium sp. Naga37s-1. Next base: position 367,414 of record CANJKZ010000763.1, on the reverse strand, counting down.
CCGGTCACCCGTCACCGCCGACTTGGAGCCACCCAGAAGAAACCGATTATCAACGACCAGGCCTTGACGGAACCTTCCGCGCTCTTGCCGTACCCGTCGCCTCAACCACGAATCCTGCGAACACAGGACCACAAGCAGTGGAGGAAGGTGAAGAAATTACTTCGGAAACAGCAAACACGGAAGTCGGAGGATGGGCGCGAGCAATCTGGCCCCGCGTTCAACAACCTACCGGCTGGAACACGACTGAAGGCTGGGACGCGGTGGATGTCCACTGGGTCATGGAGAACACCGACCTGGGAGAAGCCGTTGCAGTCGAAACTCGCTGGGGAAACGCCACCAGAGCACCTGCAGCAGAAGAAGCAGAAGAACCAGAATTTACTGAGGAGGCACCGGGTGCAGAAGAGGAAGAATCACTGACGGAGTACGGGCCTCACCACATCCCCATCACGACAGATGGAAGGGGAGCAGCGATTGGCGATACTGACTTCGAAGAAGGAGAAGTCACGCAGCCAGAGGATCGTCGTCAACGAGTCACACCGACGCCTCCTGAAGGACCGCTGGCGCTTCCCGTGACGATCGACACCTCCACCATCGGCGACACCAGCGGCAAGCACCACGGAGCACGAATCGAGACGCTCCACGCTGCAGCAGTTCAAGTCCTCGTGCCGGAAGAATCTGCGGACGAAGTGGGAAAAGAAACCGCAGAGAAGATATTAGCACGAGAGAAGAAGCTCTACGCGCGCACAAAAGGATACCGCGCCGACCCCGACATCTGGCATCAACGATTCGGGCACCCATCAATCGAAGTGCTCAACAACTGCATCAACGCAAAAGTTTTTGCGGAAGACGCACTGTTGCTGCCGGATGGAAAACTGCTGAAACCAAGAACCGACTTTCCCAACTGCACCGTCTGCCCGACAGCTGCGCTGCGTCACACACCCTTCGCCAAGAAGATACCTGGAGCCGAGCGATACAAACCACTCGACAAGGTCTACAGCGACTTCCTGGTTCTCACGGCAAAAGGGGTCGGAGGAGAGCAATACACCCTCACCTTCATCGACGCCGGTACGCGCTTCGTCTGGGCCGTGAACGTTAGCAACCGCTACCTCGCCTAGCACTGCTTCTATCTGTGGCTCAACATGGCGGAGACACAGAGCGAGGGGAAGAAGCTGAAAGCCTTCCAAACCGACGGAACACTGGAGTACCAGACAGAGGCGTTCAAAACCCTATGCGGAGAAAAGGGGATTCAGAGGATGATCTCCCTCCCCTACGCTCACGAGCAGCAGGGACTGGCGGAGCGAACAACAGGAGCCTCGTGACAAAAATGCGAGCACTCATGAAGCAGACAGCTGTGCCAACCAAGTATTGGCCCTTCGCGATGGCGCATGCAGTTCGCCTGCACAACATGCTTTCTTTGAAAGCACTGCCCAACAACACATCGCCGTTCAAGGAGTGGACCGGTAAAAACCCCGACACACGCATGCTGCGGGTTTTTGGGTGCATGGTGCAGTACCGCCCCCACACTGCCCGGGCCGGAAAATTTGAGGACCGTGCCCGTTGGGGCATCCACCTCGGAATCGAATCCGAATACCATGCCTGGACAATTCTGGACTTCGCCACCCACCAACTCACGCGATCACGTGACTGCATCTTCTACGAAAGACTGACCCTGCCACTGTACCGACAGCACCGCACTGCACAGAACGCACCAGACAACATCTTCCAGGGACAGCACAGCTACGCCAGCGACGAGGATGACGTTGACGTGGCAGGAGAACAGCCAGACGAGACAACTTGAGATGAGGCACCCTTTGTACCCGCTAGGAGTTCGGAACAGCAACATTTTTCCCAACGGACACTGATCCACACGAAGCAGTACAGACACAGCATAACTACGCAAGTGCTGAAATGCACTCACCCATGGAGGAAGATCCACCTCGCGACTCTTCTCGCGACACCATTCGCGACATTCCTGGCGACAACGACGACATGGTTGAAGTTACCAACGCAGTTGAATCCAACCTCACCGGCCTTCGCATTCTCGGCCTCGCCGTCGCCATCCGGGGTAACCAGCAGCTGGTTGAGCCCACCACCGTTCGCCATGCTCTCAGCGGACCCGATGTTGAGAAGTGGAGAGCAGCCATGGCCGCAGAAGTCGCTGCACTCCAAAGGCGCGGCACGTGGAAGCTGGTACCACGACGACACGCAAAGGGGAGGGAAATTCTCACAGGGAAATGGGTCTTCAGGATCAAAACGCTTGCGGACGGCGCCATCGATAAATACAAGGCGCGATGGGTCGTTCGCGGCTTCAAACAAACTCAATTCGTGGACTACGACAAAACAATCGCACCTGTCGGCCGCCACACCTCCATGCGTATCCCTCTTTGCGTCGCAGCCATGAAGCAGCGTCCCCTGCGCAAGATCGACGTATCGAACGCGTTCCTCTACACGATTGTCGATGCGATCATCTACGTCGAACAGCCACACGCCTTCGAAGAAAATGGCGACGCCATCTGCCTTCTCCAGAAGTCCCTCTACAGGATCAAGCAGGCACCGCGCCTGTGGCAGCAGTACCTCCACACCGTGCTAATCGAACTCGGCTTCTAGAAGGTACCCACGATTAGGGGATGTACCGCCTCGAGTCCCGCGGTAGCTTCATCTTGCTCGTCGCCTACGTTGACGACTTGCTCTACACCGGAGACAACGCGGAGCTGCTCGATCGCTTCGACGCGACATCAAAGAAAAGCTCGAGGTGACCATCGATCACGATGTCACTCAATTCCTCGGCCTCAACGTCACCCAGACAGCCGACACGATCCACCTGTCCGCCGCGAAATACGCCGAAACGCTTGCTAAGAAATTCGGCATCGCTCCCGTCGGCATCACCACCCCATTTCGCATTCCTCCGCCTAATCACGAGCCCGACACCACCCCGCTATCTCCGGCTGGCCATCGCCTCTATCAGCAGCAACTCGGGTGTCTGCTCTTCGCCGCCGTCACATGCCGCCCGGACCTCTCGTACGCCGCTAGCCAGCTCGCCCAGTACATGCGCCGACCTGAAGGGGAGAACATGGCGGACCTACGACGCGCCCTACAATATTTCATCTCCACGCCTGACGTCGGCCTTACCTACAAGGCGAATCTAACGGCTACTCTACAGCTTACCGGCTACGTGGACGCTGATCACGCTGGGGATGCAGATAACAGAAGGTCCCACACAGGCCTCATTTTCAAACTTGAGCCTGCAGGAACCATCTCCTGGAACTCACAGAAGCAGGAGCTCATCGCCCTCTCGTCAGCAGAAGCAGAATTCATCGCAGCAAGTGCAGCAGTTCGCGAAGGACTCTACCTCACGGAGCTCCTACAGGAAACGAAAACAGCGATGAACGGGTCATTCAAGTTACTATGCGACAACTAGAGCGCGATCAAGATCGCGAACAAACCCGGCTTCGTCAACTGCACGAAACACATCGCACGAAATCGACAAGGGCAAGGTCCAACTCACCTACTGTCCAACTGGCGAAATGGCAGCTGACTTTCTGACGAAGAAACTGCCACGTCAGAAGTTCCAGTACTGCGCGGACCTGTGCGGAGTCGTCCGAAAGAGCCACGTGGCGCACCTCCAGGAATGAAGGGGAGTATTGGAGTATGAAGGGAATTGACTTTAGCATTCCCGTAGGTGCAGCTGTACCGCACCCGTCACTATCGAAGCAGCACCAGCAGCAGTATCGGATCAGCCCGTAACAAGGGCAGGAAGGTCAACAGTCGCAAAGGTCAACTGTCGCGACTGTTGACCATCTGGACCGAATGACTCACCAGCGAGGAATGGCAACAGACGTAACCGTCTGTACGGTTACACGCAACGACTCGATAACAAGAAGAAGAGCAATGGTCAGAGTCGCTGTAGAAACTGCATGTAGAACAGTTAGAATAAGGAAATGTACCCCTCAGAGTACATGGCTAGTTATATATATTTATTGTGTGTAATTTTACGCTTTAATCAATCTTGTCATTTACATCCACTATGCACAAGGTTCCTATCACAAAGACTTCCGCTACCAAGTCTCTCTAAAGCAATCCTATCCTATCCAAGATCCTTACTCTAACATACTTCAACTAATTAGTCTCGCACCATTAAAGGATCGCATTCTACTCCAGCAAGGAGCAAAGACACAAAGCGATGCAACTTCCGCCCCAGGCACCAGCCGGTTCTCCACGCCAATACGGACAGTGGGAGCCACCTCAAGGTACACCCAACATGCAGCGCAAGGCCAACCGGCCATCCATGGATCGTCGATCCGTCCCGCACCCCAACTGCGACATTGGAAATTCACCAACCAATGCCAACAAGCGACGAGAACGCTCGCCATGCCATAAGCAGCATGACAATGCGATCATCGCACGCATCACACGAATCGCAGAAATGAACGACCTTCTTTCGCAGAAGAATGAAGGGATCCAGTTCCGCAAGATTACTACAACAACCCTTACACCCATGTTGAATTCGTAACCCATGAAGAGGAATAAGACTGGAACCCTTCAAGCCCACTGCTTAAGTCACCGCCACAAAAACTCTGACCTGGAGAACACGCGAGTCTCGGACCACATCTTCTCCAAGGATTAGGCCATCGCTCACGACAAGAGACCCCTTTTTGCTCTCTCCATATAGTGTTGGCTGCCCGCATAGACAACACAAACCACAATGGCTCACCCCCGACGGACGGAGGACAGACAGACGCAGACTCAGCAACAAGACCGGCAGCGTAGTCTAGACGACAGCGAGCAGCAAAGTCGACGAGCTCAGCAACAAGCGCAGACGCAGCAGTGGACTCAAAAGAGGGGTCAGTGACGACAGTAGAAAGGAGACGTGTGACAGTAGGACTAGCAGCACGAAGAGAGTTGGACTCTGGGTCGGTAAGTGCAGGAAGGGAGGACTCAGGAGGAGAAGGCAAAGGGGCACGCAGAGGAGCAGTGGACGGACGCAAAGACATCCGGTGCGTGCCAGGGACAGGAGGAGGACGCTGACGCGAACCGCGACCACTAGCGCGAGCAGCACGAACAGGCGACGCAGGACGAGACGCAGGCTCACGACGCTCAGCAAGACCTCCAGTGGGACCAGTGTAAGGAGAGGGAGCAGGAAGTGGGGAGGCGGGCTCTAACTGGGACTATGACTGAACAGGCGGTGGACACGCTGCAGGAGGAGAAAGACCAAGAACCTGCTGTAGGAGTGGAACGAAGTACGGCCGAGGCCGCGCGGCGACTCCAGACACAGCAGGGACAGCACCCTCAGCAGCAGCACCAGCGCCAACAGCACCTCCAGCGGCAGGACCTCCAGCAGCACCAGCAGCACCCGCAGCAGGACCACCGCCAGGAAGGACAGCAGCAGTCTCAGCACCAACACCCGCAGCAGCTCCAGCTCCAGGCGGACCCGAGGGCCCAGCAGCTCCGGGACCAGCGGCACAAGTACCCTCAGCAGCCGAAGGAGCTCCAGCTCCAGCAGTACGTCTCCAGCGGCGAGCAAACCACTCGCGCAGCTCCTGTGGAGAGAGGGGCTCCCGCCGAGGCGAAGCACCCGGAGAACCGCCAGGTCCCGCACCGCCAGACGCCACAAGGGGAGGTCCAGTGGCCGCAGGCTCCGCAGCTCCAGGCTCAGCAGCTCCAGACGCAGCACCCCCTGGCTCAGCACCCCCAGTCGCAGCACCCCCAGGCTCAGCACCCCCAGACTCCGCACCCCCAGGCTCAGCACCCCCAGTCGCAGTACCCCCAGGCTCAGCACCCCCAGACTCAGCACCCCCAGGCTCAGCACCCCCAGGCTCAGCACCCACGCGCGTAGCACCCCCAGAGTCAGCACCCCCAGGCTCAGCACCCGCAGCAGGACCAGAGTCACCAGCAACCTCGACCGGCTCGACTGCGTCTACCTGGGACACACCTGAAGGGGCAGGACCCTGAGGGGGAAGGGGGTCTACCGGGGGGGGACCTGGCACAAGGAAGTGCGGTGGCGGGGGGAGGGAAGGAGTGCGGTAGGGGAAGAGGCGGTAGAAGGGGACTGACTCGTCGAACGTGACGTCCTGGGAGGACAGAACACGACGAGAGGAGGGGTGGTAGAACTGCCACCCTGGGGCGTCAGGGGGGAAGCCGAGGAAGACACAGGGAGCAGCACGAGGGGACAGCTTGTCCGCAGACAAGTCGCGGACAAACGCCCGAGATCCCCAGACACGGAACGCAGACGCATCGCCGACCTTCCCCGTCCACAGCAGAGCTGGGGAGGTCTCCGGCCGGGAGACCCTGGGGTGAAGGTTGATCTGATGCGCCGCGTACCGAACCGCAAACGGCCACAGAAAATGGGGGGCAGCCGCATGCATCATGGACGTACGAGCGACGTCCATGACCATGCCAATGCGGCGCTCAGCAATCCCATTTTGCTGTGGAGAGTCCGGAAGCGTAAAGGTCTGGCGGATGCCTCGTGCACGACAGTAGGCTCGCAGAAGGCCAGAGGAGAACTCTCCACCTCGGTCAGAGTGCAGACGCAGAACAGGAAAGTCCGAGCCGAAGCTCCTCCTGAGCTGGAGACGAGCTGCGCGGATCCAGTCGATCAACACCTCAGTGACATCACCCTTGCTGCGCAAGGGGAAGACTGTGGTGTAACGCGAGTAGTCGTCAACCACCAGCAGGAAGTAGCGCTCGTGACCCTGCCCACGGACGCGGGCCGGGCCCCACACGTCCATGTGAAGCGTCTGCAGAGGAGCCTCTGTCGGGGGAAACTGGGAGGAGTGAGGGGCAGCCCGGAGCCGCCCCTCGACACAGGGGACACAGGAAGGTCCGGGTCCCGAAGGAAGGGGAGGGAGAGACCGGGGAAGACCAGAGACAAGGACACGGGAAGCCATGCCCCGAAGACGAGGCAAGGAGGGGTGGCCAAGACGGTGGTGCCACAGGAGAGTCTCCTGAGACAGGCGGCGACACGAGCAGGGGGCAGACTCAGGACCAGACCTGGACGCAGCAGCAAACACCTGACCCGACGCAGCTACCTGGCCAGACGCAGGGACAGGAGGAGACTCAGTGGTCAGGGTGTAGAGACTCGACCCCGGCCGACGCGAAAACGTGGCCAGGTGTCGGCCTGTGCGGGCGTCCGAGCAGTGGGTCACCCGCTGACTCGCAGGAGTAAACTGGTGAACCCCCGCATCCTGCAGGTCAGCACCACTCACCAAGTTCGTCGAGAACTAGGGGAGGTACAGACCAGACAAGGTGCCCGAGGGGGCAGCCGGACACGGGAGGACAGTGGAGAAGTGAGAGAGGACAGGACCCCCAGAGGGGTCAGCCAGGGAGACTGCAACCGGCCGGCCAAGCGGCGTGAGTGTGGTGCGGTCTCGAAAGAAGGAGCGAGAAGCCCCTGAGTCAAGCGTGAAGGTGAGGGAGGCCGAAGCCGACGCAGTACCTGAGAGCGCAGCCTCACCAGTACCTGAGAGTGCAGACGCACTGGCACCTAGAGCAGCAGCCGCAGAAGTACCTAGCGCAGCAGTACCAATGCCCGGGTCGGGCGGGAAACACCGGTAACAGTCACCCTCCTCACTAATAGTCACAGCATACATGGCAGCAAGGATAGCATCAAAGTCAAGATCAAAGATAGCTACGCCAGCCCTAGACAGCTCTCCCCAACGGGGAATCTCACTAGCCTCGGGGAACTGCTGACGCCAAGCGTCCGTCAGGCGGCCAAAGCAGCGCTGGGTGGGGTGGGCACCCCCACACTGCTCACCCGCGCGGTCGCCGGAACGAAGGACGTAGGTGCACGGACCAAAACCCCCACCCCGCTGACGCTGCGTGTACCACTCACGGAGCTGCTGGGGCGGGGGGATGTCCCGCGAATGCTGCTGCTGCTGCTGCTGCTGACGCTGGCCACCACCAGAGCCGCTACGCTGCGGGGCACCACCCCGACCAGCTCCACCCCCTCCGCCACCGCCGCCTCCACCTCCACCACCACCGCTGCCTCCGCTCCCACCGCTGCCGCCACCACCGCCTCCTCCTCCGCTGCTGCCACCGCCACCACCGCCCCCGCCACCACTCCCACCGCCACCCCCACTCCCTCCGCCGCCTCCACCGCCACCTCCACCGCCCCCGCAAGTTCCACCCGCGCCCTTGCCCCCCTTGCCCCTGCCAGGGCGGCGTCTCCCGCTAGGGGCAGACGCCGCGCAGACCGACTCAAGACCAAGCAGGTCGGCAGCAGCAGCAGAGGCAACAGAGGGCAGCAGGGGGGAAGGAGAACACCCCTCAAAGATGGGGGTGCGAGGGTCACCACGAGAGGCTCCTACAGCGACGATGCTCTTCTCCGCCGCCAGGAGGGACTTCTCGAGGAGGTCGACAGTGAGAGTGGTGGGACAGACTGAGAGGCATCAGCAGGGTGAGGTGGAGTGGGGTAGCACATATGGGGTACAGTTTTCTAGGGTTTGCTTCTTGTACCCAACTTTCACTTAGTCATTCTCATTCCTGTTTTTCTTGATTCACATGGTATAGAGCGGGTTCCTACATGGGACCGTTCCTTCCTAAGGGCCCACCATAAGAATTTTTTTTTTTAGCTGCCCGCGCACATTGCGCCCTGCCCTAAATTTTTTTTTAGCGGCCCCTACGCTGCCTCTACGCGGCCCCTACGCCGCCTCCCACGCGCCCCCTATGCGGCCCCTGGCGGCGCCCTGACGAGGCCCCTGCCGGCGCCCTATCGCGGCCCCTGACGCGCCCCCCTGGTGGCGCCCTGACGCGGCCCCTGGCGGCGCCTGACGCGGCCCTGACGCGGCCTGACGCGGCCCCTGGCGGCGCCCTGACGCAGCCCCTGCCGCGGCCCTGACGCGGCCCTGCCGCGGCCCCTGACGCGGCCCTGACGCGGCCTGCCGCGGCCCCTGCCGCGGCCCTGAAGCGGCCCCTGACGCGGCCCTGACGCGGCCCTGACGCGGCCCTGCCGCGGCCCCTGGCGGCGCCCTGACGCGGCCCCTGACGCGGCGCCCTGACGCGGCCCCTGCCGCGGCCCTGACGCGGCCCTTCCGTGGCCCCTGACGCGGTCCTGACGCGGCCTGCTGCGGCCCCTGCCGCGGCCCTGAAGCGGCCTCTGACGCGGCCCTGAAGCGGCTCTGCCGCGGCCCTGACGCGGCCCTGACGCGGCCCCTGACGCGGCCCCTGCCGCGGCCCCTTACGCGGCCCTGACGCGGTCCTGCCGCGGCCCCTGGCGGCGCCCTGACGCGGCCCCTGACGCGGCGCCCTGACGCGACCCTGCCGCGGCCCCTGACGCGGCCCCTGCCGCGGCCCCTGACGCGGCCCCTGACGCGGCCCCTGTCGCGGCCCCTGACGCGGCCCCGCCTCCTCTCAGCGGCTCCGCCGCCTCCTCTCAGCGGCCCCGCCTCCTCCTCCCAGCGGCCCCGGACGCCGCCCTCTCAGCGGCCCCGCCGAGCCGCCCAGCAGCCGAGCCGCCGAGCCGCCCAGCAGCCGAGCCGCCCAGCAGCAGAGCCGCCGAGCCGCCCAGCAGCCGAGTCGCTGAGCCGCCCAGCAGCCGAGCCGCCGAGCCGCCCAGCAGCCGAGCCGCCCAGCAGCCGAGTCGCCGAGCCGCCCTGCAGCCGAGCCGCCCGAGCCGCCCTGTCCGGTAAGAGCAGCGCCTCTCTCACAGCACTGCCCTCACCCCACTGTTTGCACTGCTAGTCTACTACTGTCATGGCTACCCCTAGTGTCCTCGCTTTTGACGCTGAGGGTCGGGCCATTGACTTTGACGTCTGGATAGATGACCTGCAGCTTTTCTTACAGTGCGATAGGGCAGACGGCCTCTCCCTCTTTGACCTCACTTCTGGTGCCTCTCCTGCTCCCGCCACTGATGCTGACGCAACTGTTCGCTCCCAGTGGGCCACGCGCGATGCTGCTGCACGTCTTGCTGTGCGTCGCCACCTGCCTACCTCTGAGCGTGCGCACTTTAGCCAGTACAAGAGTGCTCAGACCTTGTACGACGCTGTAGTTGCACGCTACTCCTCCCCTGCCACTGCTGCACTGAGCCGCCTCATGCTACCGTACCTCTTCCCTGACCTTGCTGCCTTTCCCACAGTCGCTGACCTCATCACGCACCTCCGCACTAGTGACACTCGCTACCGCGCTGCGCTTCCTGCTGAGTTCTGCGCCAAGAACCCCCCCCCCATGTACATCACCCTCTACTACATCGTCACCCGTCTCCCTGACTCCCTTCGCGTAGTCAGGGACCACTTCCTCTCGGTTTGTCCCACCACTCTCACCGTTGACCTCCTCGAGAAGGCCCTCCTAGCAGCAGAAAAGAGCATAGTCGCTGTAGGAGCCTCTCGTGGTGACCCTCGCACCCCCATCTTTGAGGGGTGTTCCCCCTCCCCTCTTTTGCCCTCTGTTGCCTCTGCTGCTGCGGCCGACCTCGCTGGTTTGGAGTCGGTTGGGGCAGCGTCTACCCCTAGCGGGAGACGCCGCCCTGGCAGGGGCAAGGGGGGCAGGGGCGCTGGAGGAGCTAGCGGGGGCGGTGGAGGCGGCGGTGGAGGTGGTGGAGGAGGTGGTGGTGGCGGTGGGAGTGGTGGCGGGGGTGGAGGTGTAGGTGGCGGCAGTGGAGGCGCAGGAGGCAGCGGCGGTGGCGGAGGGAGCGGAGGTGGCGGCGGTGGAGGAGGAGGCGGCGGAGGAGGTGGAGCTGGTCGGGGTGGCGCTGCGCAGAGGGTCAGCTCCGGTGGTGGTCAGCGCCAGCAGCAGCAGCAGCAGCAGCAGCAGCAGCGCACTCGTGACGTCCCCTCCCCTCAGCAGCTCCGTGAGTGGTACACTGCACGCCAGAGGGGTGGGGGTGCTGGTCCGTGCACCTACGTCCTGCGCACCGGCGACCGCGCGGGTGAGCAGTGCGGGGGTGCGCACTCCACCCAGCGCTGCTTTGGCCGCCTCACGGACGCTTGGCGTCACCAGTTTCCTGAGGCCACTGAGATCCCCCGCTGGGGTGAGCTGTCTAGGGCGGGTGTAGCTGTCTTTGACCTTGACTTTGATGCTATTCTTGCTGCCGTGTATACTGTGACTATTAGTGATGAGGGTGACTGTTACCGGTGTTTTCCGCCCGACCCGGGCATTGAGACTGCTGCTCTAGGTACTGGTGAGGCTGCTGCTCTAGGTGCTAGCGAGGCTGCTGCTCTAGGTGCGTCTACTCCCTCAGGTGCTGGTGAGTCTGCTCTCTCAGGTTCTGCGTCGGCTTCGGCCTCCCACACCTTCACACTTGACTCGGGGGCTTCTCGCTCCTTCTTTCGAGACCGCACCACACTCACGCCGCTTGGCCGGCCAGTTGCGGTCTCCCTGGCAGACCCCTCTGGGGGTCCTGTCCTTGCTCACTTCTCCACTGTCCTCCCGTGTCCGGCGGCCCCCTCTGGCACCCTGTCTGGTCTCTACCTCCCCTCGTTCTCTACGAACTTGGTGAGTGGTGCTGACCTACAGGATGCGGGGGTTCACCAGTTCACTCCTGCGAGTCAGCGGGTGACCCACTGCACGGACGCTCGGACAGGCCGCCACCTGGCCACGTTTACACGTCGGCCAGGGTCGAGCCTGTACACACTGACCACTGCGTCTCCTCCAGTCCCTGCGTCTGGTCAGGTAGCTGCGTCGGGTCAGGTGTTTGCTGCAGCGTCCAGGTCTGGTCCTGAGTCTGCCCCCTGCTCGTGTCGCCTCCTGTCTCACGAGACTCTCCTCTGGCACCACCGCCTTGGCCACCCCTCCCTGCTTCGTCTCCGGAGCATGGCCTCCCGTGTCCTTGTCTCTGGTCTTCCCCGGTCCCTCCCTCCCCTTCCTCCGGGGCCAGGCCCTACCTGCGTCCCCTGTGTCGAGGGACGGCAGCGGGCTACCCCTCACTCCTCCCAGTTTCCTCCGACAGAGGCCCCGCTGCAGACGCTTCACATGGACGTGTGGGGCCCGGCCCGCGTCCGTGGACAGGGTCACGAGCGCTACTTCCTGCTGGTGGTTGACGACTACTCGCGTTACACCACAGTCTTCCCCTTGCGCAGCAAGGGTGATGTCACTGAGGTGTTGATCGACTGGATCCGCGCAGCTCGTCTCCAGCTCAGGCGGAGCTTTGGCTCGGACTTTCCTGTTCTGCGTCTGCACTCTGACAGAGGCGGAGAGTTCACCTCTGGCCTTCTGCGAGCCTACTGTCGTGCACGAGGCATCCGCCAGACCTTCACGCTTCCGGACTCTCCACAGCAAAATGGGATTGCTGAGCGCCGCATTGGCATGTTCATGGACGTCGCCCGTACGTCCATGATGCATGCGGCTGCCCCCCATTTTCTGTGGCCGTTTGCGGTTCGGTACGCGGCGCATCAAATCAACCTTCAGCCCAGGGTCTCCATGCCGGAGACCTCCCCAGCTTTGCTGTGGACGGGGAAGGTTGGCGATGCGTCTGCGTTCCGTGTCTGGGGATCTCGGGCGTTTGTCCGCGACTTGTCTGCGGACAAGCTGTCCCCTCGTGCTGCTCCTTGCGTCTTCCTGGGTTTCCCCCCTGACGCCCCAGGGTGGCAGTTCTACCACCCCACCTCTCGCCGTGTTTTGTCCTCCCAGGACGTCACGTTCGACGAGTCGGTCCCCTACTACCGCCTCTTCCCCTACCGCACTCCGTCCCTCCCCCCGCCACCGCTCTTCCTTGTACCAGGTCCCCCCCCGGTAGACCCCCTCCCCCCTCAGGGTCCTGCCCCTTCAGGTGTGTCCCAGGTAGACGCTGTTGAGCCTGTCGAGGTCGCTGGTGACTCTGGTGCTGCTGAGGGTGCTGAGCCTGGGGGTGCTGACTCTAGGGGTGCTGAGCGTGTGGGTGCTACGCCTGGGGGTGCTGAGCCTGGGGGTGCTGAGCCTGGGGGTGCTGAGTCTGGGGGTACTACGACTGGGGGTGCTGAGCCTGGGGGTACTACGCCTGGAGGTGCTGAGCCTGGGGGTGCTGCGTCTGGGGGTGCTGAGCCTGGGGGTACTACGCCTGGAGGTGCTGAGCCTGGGGGTGCTACGCCTGGTGGTGCTGTGCCTGGCGGTTCACCGGGTGCTCCCTCTCGCCGAGAGCCACTCTCTCCCCAGGAGCTGCGTGAGTGGTTTGCCCGGCGCTGGAGGCGAGCTGCTGGAGCTGCTGGAGCTGGAGGTGCTGCGGGTACTGGAGGTTCTGTTGCTTCTGAGGGAGCTGGTGCCACGGGTCCCGGAGGTGCTCGTACTGGGAGTTCTGGAGCTGCTGGACCTGCGGGTACTTCTGGAGCTGGAGTTGCTGCGGGTGTTGGCGCGGAGGCTACTGCTGTCGGTCCTGGAGGCAGTCCTGCTGGGGGTACTACTGGTGCTGCTGGGGGTTCTGGAGCTGGAGCTGCTACTGGTGCTGGTGCTGCCCCTGCGGGTGCTGGTGCTGTCCCTCCTGTGTCTGGAGTCGCCGCGCGGCCTCGGCCGTACTTCGTTCCGCTCCTTCAGCAGGTTCTTGGTCTCCCGCCTTCTACTGGTCCTCCTCCTCCCTTAGAGTGTCCACAGCCTGTCCCGTCGCAGTTACAGTTACAGCCGGCCTCCCCACTGCCTGCTCCGTCTCCCTACACTGGTCCTACTGGAGGTCTTGCTGAGCGTCGTGAGCCTGCGTCTCGCCCTGCGTCGCCTGTCCGTGCTGCTCGCACTAGTGGTCGCGGTTCGCGTCAGCGTCCTCCTCCTGTCCCTGGCACGCACCGGATGTCTCTGCGTCCGTCCACTGCTCCTCTGCGTGCCCCTTTGCCTTCTCCTCCTGAGTCTTCTCTTCCTACTCTTGCCGACCCGGAGTCGGACTCTCTTCGCGCTGCCAGTCCTACTGTCACGCGTCTCCTTGCTACGGTTGTCACTGACCCTTCCTTTGAGTCCACTGCTGCGTCTGCTCTAGTTGCTGAGCTCGTCGACTTTGCTGCTCGCTGTCGCCTAGACTACGTCGCCAGTCTTGTTGCTGAGTCTGAGTCTGTCTGTCCTCCGTCCGTCGGGGGTGAGTGTGCCCTTGGCACGGACGTCCTTGAGGACAGGCAGGAGGAGTTCCAGTGCTTGGCCGCTGCTTCACCTCATCTCGTGTCCGTACTGCTTACCCCTGAGGGAGACCCGGATGCACTTGACATCCCGACTCCGCGCTCTTACGCGGAGGCGATAGAGGGTCCCTACTCCTCTCAGTGGCAGGCAGCTATGGACACAGAGATGGCTTCCTGGAAGTCCACAGGCACCTACGTTGACGCTGTTCCCCCTCCTGGGGCGAACATCGTCAGTGGCATGTGGATTTTCAGGGTGAAGCGACCGCCGGGTTCTCCGCCTGTCTTCAAGGCGCGTTACGTGGCTCGTGGCTTCAGTCAGCGGCAGGGAGTTGACTACTTTCAGACCTTCTCTCCCACCCCGAAGATGACCACTCTTCGGGTACTGCTGCACGTAGCTGCTCACCGTGACTACGAGCTACACTCTCTTGACTTCAGCACTGCTTTCTTGCAGGGCAGCCTGCACGAGGAGATCTGGCTGCGTCGCCCACCTGGCTTCACTGGGTCTTTTCCTCCTGGCACCCAGTGGAGCCTAAGGCGGCCAGTCTACGGTCTCCGCCAGGCACCGCGTGAGTGGCACGACACACTGAGGACTACACTTGCGGCTCTTGGGTTTGCTCCCTCTACTGCCGACCCGTCGCTGTTTCTGCGCACCGACACTTCTTTGCCGCCGTTCTACATCCTCGTGTACGTCGACGACTTGGTCTTTGCCACAGCTGACACTGCTGGACTAGCCCACGTGAAGTCCGAGCTGCAGAAGAGACACACGTGCACTGACCTGGGTGAACTGCGCAGCTACCTTGGCTTGCAGATCACTCGGGACAGAGCACGCCGCACCATTACCCTGACTCAGTCACACATGGTGCAGCAGGTCCTTCAGCGCTTCGGCTTCACGTACTCCTCGCCTCAGGCCACTCCTCTGCCTACTCGCCACTCGCTCTCAGCTCTGCCTTCGGATGAGTCCGTAGAGTCGAGTGGCCCGTACCCAGAGCTTGTTGGCTGCCTCATGTACCTGATGACCTGCACACGACCTGACCTTGCATACCCTCTTAGCATTCTTGCACGCTATGTTGCTCCTGGGAGACACAGACCGGAGCACATGGCTGCAGCGAAGAGGGTGTTGCGCTACTTGTGCAGTACGTCGGGCATGGGGCTTGTGCTTGGAGGGCAGAGTCCAGTGGTCCTTACTGGGCACGCAGACGCTTCTTGGGCTAACGACCAGGCTACGCAGCGGTCGTCGCAGGGTTACACCTTCAGCCTTGGTTCCGGCTCTGTTTCGTGGCGGGCTACTCGCTCGTCTTCTGTTCTCGGCTCCAGTTGTGAGGCTGAGATCTACGCAGGAGCCATGGCTGCACAGGAGCTTCGCTGGCTCACCTACCTGCTGACTGACCTCGGAGAGTTGCCTCGTTCTCCTCCAGTGCTTTACGTAGACAACAAGGCCATGCTGGCCTTGTGTCGGGAGCAGCGACTGGAGCACAGAACGAAGCACATTGCTCTCCGCTACTTTCTTGCTCGTGAGCTGCAGCAGCGTGGTCAGCTGCGTCTTGCGTACGTGGCCTCTGAGGCCAACACTGCTGATATCTTCACCAAGGCACTTGCGCCTTGTGACCATCAGCGCTTCTGTACTCAGCTGGGCCTTGTGCCTACCTTGCCTCACTTGCTCACCTCTTGATCTTGCTTGTACTGTTACATATATATATACCTGCTCTTGTTTGTCTAGCCTTTTTTATATATATGTGTACTCCTGCTTGTGAACTGGCCTTGTGGCCTTGAACTTGTGCTCGGAATGTGTGGTGACTTTGTGATCCACCCTGAGCTTGTTTTTTGCTTTGCTTTGCTTGACTGGTCTTGTGACCCCTTGTTCTCCCCCACTTTGCCTATGGGGGTGTGTCAGATTTATATGACATAGCTACTGTAGGCTAGAGTGGGGTAGCACATATGGGGTACAGTTTTCTAGGGTTTGCTTCTTGTACCCAACTTTCACTTAGTCATTCTCATTCCTGTTTTTCTTGATTCACACAACAATGTTGGCATCTGAGGCCAAGTGTACTATACGTGCCTGTTTGGGCTGCTCCGGCTCACGCAGTAGGAAGTAACGCAGTTGGATGTGCTTCGCTCAGTCCTCTAGTCTAGGCTCTTGACACAGGAGGATCATGGCCCTGTTATCAGCGAACAGGACCGGGGTTAAGCAAGAGCGTCAGCCAACGGAGCTCCTGAGCAGCCATAGCGCCAGCGTAGATAACTGCCTCAAAGCTAAACAGTGCCACCAACGACGAACGAGCGGACCTCCATAAGACCGCTCCTGCACCAAGGTTGAAGCAGTAGCCCTAAGAGGACCTAAGTGTCTCGATGTCGTCTGCCACGACGCGTTAGTATGTCTCGTGAGCGCAACTGGCTTCCGTCCTCCGAGCAAAAGCCCCATGTCGGACGTACTAGCTAGATAGCGCAATACCCTCTTAGCAGCTGACCATTGCTCAGGTCGGTGTCTCCCAATCGCAACAAAGCAAGCAAGGATGCTGAGAGAATATGCGAGATATGGCCGAGTGCAGGTCATCAGGTACACGAGGCACCCCACCCGCTCTGCGTACAGACCACTTGGCTCAACAGGCTTGTTAGGGATAGGGGTAGAGAGCGTATGGCATACAGGCAGAGGAGTGGGCTGTGCAGAGGAGAATTGAAGGCTAAGCGCTGGAGGATCTGCTGATCCATGTGTGACTGAATGATAGTGATGTTTCGCGATGCTCTGTCCATCATGATCCGCAGGCCAATATAGCGGCGCAACTCATGTAGGTCAGTGCAAGCGTGTCTCCGCAACAGTTCAGCCATCACCGAGGCTGGTGTGACTCTGTCTGGAGTAGCGAAGACAATGTCGTCTACGTAGACCATAATATAGAACGAAGTAGAGCCAGAACAAAAGAAAATAGACGTGTCAGCAGAGGACGGGGAGGAGCGGATGTCAGCTAGAGTAGTGCGCAGTGTGTCATGCCACTCACGAGGAGCTTGACGTAGACCGTAGACGGGCAGTCGATGGCTCCACTGGGTCCCAGGAGGAAAGGACCCAGTGGACCCAGGTGGGCAGGGGAGGAAGATCTGCTCATGCAGGATGCCCAGGAGAAAGCTAGTGGAGAATTCAAGAGCATGAAGCTAGTAGTCACGCTGCGCCGCAATGTGCAGCAGCACCCGAAGAGTGGCATCTTCGGGGTGGGGGAGAAGGTCTGAAGAAGACTACCCCCGGTTGGTGACTACAGCCTCTAGCCACTTAGCGCGCTTTGAAGACATGCGACTCTCCAAATGGCCGCTTAACCTTGAAGATCCACATGCCATCGACTACGTTTGCCTCAGGAGGGTGTGGACCTCCAAGATGGAATCTCTGCGTCCATGGCTGCTATTCATTAAGACGCCCAGGGTCCTGAGACTGCCTGAGCTTAGGTGCAAGGGGTCGTGATGTTAAGAGCGTCTGGGTCACGCTCAGGGATTAGCAGCATGGCGCAGAGATGAGGAGGAACGGCCGCAAGGAAACCTGGCTCGTATTGCTAGTCCTCTAGGACGTCACAGCCAAGGGCAGGAGAACCCCCCACGGACGGAAGACGGGCAGGATCAGAGACCAAATGCGTGGCGTAGTAAAGGCGGTGGGTGGAGGCAAAGTCAGCAAAAGCAGCAATGGGCGCAAAAACAGATGGAGGAGGAGCAGTGAAGTCGGTAGCGGGGAAGGAAATGACATGAGAGAATGTAGAACGAGCAGCCCCGTGAAAGCCAGATAACTGAGGAGAGAAGACAGTAAGGGACGATAGAGGAGGCGGCGGAAGAACAGAGGGTGGCGGAACACGAGAGGGATAAGAACGGAGGAGCATAGAGTGGATCCCAAGAAGGGGAGACACGGGGCTAGCACGAGAGGGCCGACGAACCCAGTTGTGGGAGTCATGAGTCGGGTCAGGAGACAGAGGAGACAGCCGTGAACGTGGAGGAAGACGAGCCGGAGACTAGACCGGGGGATGAAACGTGGGACTGTAGACTGGGAGAGACGGTGAGGGGGGAGCAATTGGTCGGTCAGACGAGGGGTAAGAAATACCAAGACGGCAAAGTGCAGACACAGGCGGCGATGCCGGCTGCGGCAACAGCTCTGGCGGCTGCTGTTGCGGCAACGACTGCGGCTGCTGCGGTGTCGGACGTCCCGCGCCTACGGCACCCTCAATGTCAGTACCCCCTTACAACAACACCCTTAGAACTAGCACTGCCAGCGTCAGCACCCCCAGAACCAACACACCCAGAACCAGCACCCACAGAGCTGGCACCCACAGCGACAGCACCTCCAGAACTAGCATGCATAGCGGCAGCACCCCCAGATTTCACACTACTAGCTTCGGCGGCAACAAAGGCTACTGCAGCGACTATGAGGACGGCGCTGGTGACGGCAAAGGCTGTGACAACGGCTGCGGAAGGGGCGGGGGACGGGGGGGAGGCGGCGAGGGTGCCAACACAAGAGGCACAACCCCACGTTCCGGCCCTCTAGAGTCAGCAGACTCCCCCGACCGAGGGAAGGGGGGTGACCTGCGACGCATTAGACGGGGCAGCACGCGGGGGCAGGGGAGCGAGCAAAGAAGTGTGGCAGGAGTGCGAGTGGGATGGAGAAAGAGGGGAAAGGGGGGAAACCGGGGTATCTCGGTGAGGGAAGCGGGCATAGAAACAGCCAGATTCATCAAAGGTGAGGTCCCGAGAGCGGAGGAAATGGTGAGACGAAGGGTGGTAGAACAACCAGTTAGGTGCGTTGAGGGGGAGAAGAACTAAGACACACAAGAGAGTGCGGGCTAAGAGCTTGTCCACGCAAGGGCCGCGGACGTGAGCAAGGCAGCCCAAGACAAGAAATGCAGCACTAGTGGACCCAGTCCAGAGGAGGGTCGGCGAAACCTGCGGCCGGGAGATACGAGGCCACAGGTTAAGCTGGTGCGCGGCGTATCGGACTACAAACGATTACATAAATGGGGGGCACTGGCATGAATCATTGAGGTATGAGCGATCTCTATGACCAAGCAAATGCGACGCTTAGCTACCCCATTCTGTTATCGCGAGTCCGGGAGCGACTACGTCTAGGTGATCTCCTCCAGGACAGAGCTGGCCAAGGTGACCGGATGCGAACTCGCCACTACGGTTGGAGTGCAGACGAAGCACAGGCTGGGCGTACTGGGTGCGGATGGCTACTACCCATGGGAGGAGAGCGTCAGCACGTCGGCCTTGCGCTCCAAGGGAAACGCCGTAGTGTAGCGGGGGTAGTCGTCCACAACGACCAGGAAGAAGCACGCTAGGTGCGGCCCAGCGACGGGGGCAAGGCTCCATACGTCCATGTGCAAGGTCTGAAGAGGCGCAGTGGTGGGAGGAAAGGAGGAGGAGTGAGGGGCGGCGCGGTGCCGGCCCTCGACGCAAGGAGTGCACGACGGCACAAACGCATGGCGGTACATGGTGATATCATCCTGGCACTGGCTCTGCAGGTGGAGCTTGACATCGAGCAGCAAGGCGTCAAACTCGATCGCCCGCCCCTCTGTATCGAGCCGCAGTACGAAGTCGGATGCAATGACAGGAGTGAGCAGGGGCACAGTTGCAGCAGATGAGAGGGGACAGACACAGGCGGAGAAAAAGATAGCAGGTGGTACAGTAGGTGACGCAGCGACACGGCAGAGGAAGGGCGGTAGTAGGGCAGGGCTATAGGCGCGGCGGCATCGACAAGCGCGACGAGATGCACGACGGCATATGCGGCGACAGATACGGCGGTAGGCGCGGTGTAGGTGCACAGCTTGCGCGACGCGCAGATACGGCGGTAGGCACGTGTCCGGCATCAGACGCGGGTGGCAGCAGGCGCGGGCGCGGCAGGTGTGGGTGCGGGAGGTGTGGGCGCGGCGGAACGAGCCGCTGCAAGCGCAGGCGCGGCAGGCGTGGGCGCGGGCAGCGGCAGCGCGGGGGCGGCAGGCGCGGTGGCGACTGGCGCGGGCACGGCGGCGGCAGGTGCGGGCACGGCGCGGCAGTCACGGCGAGTGCGGTGTCAAAATAACTTCTATCTTGTGTAGGCTCTAGTGGGGTAGCCTATACTGAGTACAACCCATTAGGGTTAGCACTACTTGTACTCCTCATTCATGCTAGTGCACCCATTCCGCTGTTCTCATTCTGACATGGTATCATGCGTTAGGTTAGGTCCGACTGCCGAACCTACTACCGAACCTACGACTAGGTCCGACTGCCGAACCTACTACCGAACCTACGACTAGGTTAGGTTTGCCCCGCTGCCCCGCACCTCGAGCGCCACTGCCCCATTGCTCTGCTGCCCGCGCGCCCCGCGCGCCCTGCTGCCCCGCACTGCCCTGCCCTGCGCGTCGCGCTGCCCTGCTTGCGCCTTCGCGCTGCCCTGCCCTGCGCGTCGTGCTGCCCTGCCCGCGGCGACGCGCTGCCCTGCCCCGCGCATCGCGCTGCCCTGCCAGCCCGACCGTCGCGCTGCCTTGCGCCCGCGCGTCGCACTGCCCTGCCCGCCCGCGCGCGTCGCGCTGCCCTGCCCGCCCGCACGTTGCGCTGCCCTGCCCGCCAGCGCGTCGCGCTGCCCTGCCCGCCCGCGCATCGCGCTACCCTGCCCGCCCGCGCGTCGCACTGCCCTGCCCGCCCGCGCATCGCGCTGCCCTGCCCGCCGCGCGTCGCGCTGCCCTGCCTGCCCGCGCGTCACGCTGCCCTGCCTGCCTGCGCGTCGCGCTGCCCTGCCTGCCCGCGCGTCACGCTGCCTTGCCCGCATGCGCGTCGCGCTGCCCTGCCCGCCCACGCGTCGCGTTGCCCTGCCCGCCAGCGCGCCCTGCTGCCCTACGCGCCCCGCGCGCCCTGCTGCCCCGCGCGCTCTGCCCCTGCTGCCCTGCGCGCACTGCCGCTGCTGCTGCTGCCAACTGCTGCCGCCTGCATCCGCCCTAGGTGCTGCCACCAGCGGCTGCCGCCCTTGCTGCCGCCTATGCACACTGCTACAGTCGCTGCCGCTCCTACTTCTGCCTCTGATGCCACTGCACCTGCCATTTCAGCTACCGCCGCTGCAGTCGCTACATAGGCCCTTGCGCCGCTGCTGCTGACTGCCGCCCTTGCCCCCCCTCAGTAGCCCGTCGAGCGCCCTTAGCACGCCTTAGTCCTGTTGACGCCACCACTCCTACTGCCAACTGCCATTGCCTGCCATGGCCCAGATTACTGTCTTAGCAGTTGACGCAGACGGACGCCCTTTCAGGCTAGAGTTGTGGCTTGCGTGCCTGCACGGGATGGCGTCTAGTTAGAGATGGCGTCTCCGTGCTCGAGCACACGTCGGGGTCCTTTCCGGCTCCCACGACTCCCACTGCGCCTGCTGCTGACGCTGGCGAGGACGTGCAACGGCAGTACCGGGCGGACCGCGTTGCCTAGACATAGTGGTCGGGGCGCGACGCTGTCGCACAGCTTGCCGTCCGAGCTCACCTACCGGTCGACCAGCGGGTCCACTTTCGTTAGGTGACGTCGGCCCAGAATCTTTACGACGCTGTGGTTAGACACTACTCCTCCCTCTCTCCTGCCACCCGGCCACTGCGGCAATCCAGTCTGTTGTTAGGGGAGTTGCAGCAGCTGGTCGAGGAGGCTTGTGTAGGTACTTGTGCGTCTGTTCATACAGGTGGTGTCGCTGGTGGAGGCGGAGGTTCTGGGGGTGCACAGCTGCCGCAACAGTGTCAGCAGCGTCTCTGGTGGTGTAGAGGCTGCTAGTCTAGGTGCCTGTGAGCCTGCTAGCACAAGTGCAGCTCCTGTAGAGGCTTTGCACACCTTCACGCTTGACTCCGGCGCGACTCGCTGCTTCTTCCGCGACTGCACCACGGTCACACCGCTCAGTACACCTGTCCCGGTCACTCTGGCTGACCCCTCTGGGGGCCCAGTCGTTGCACGTGTCAAACATTATACATGTTCCTATTGTGTAGGCTATAGTGGGTTTAGCCTTAGGGGGTACAACATTGCTAGGGTTTCCTACTTGTATCACCCTGCTGCCTAGTTTCGCACATTCTCGTTCACTTCTAGTTTCTAACATGGTATCCGACGCCTAGGTCAGGACCTAGGACCGACGTTGGTTTGGGCCCACCGTTCCGCCGCGCCGTCGAGCGCCCCTACTAGCGCCGTCGAGCGCCCCTTCTAGCGCCGTCGAGCGCCCCTTCTAGCGCCGTCGAGCGCCCCTACTAGCGCCATCGAGCGCCCCTTCTTGCGCCGTCGAGCGCCCCTACTAGCGCCGTCGAGCGCCCCTTCTAGCGCCGTCGGGCGCCCCTACTAGCGCCGTCGTGCGCCCTAGGACAGCCGCGCGCGTCGCCCGTCGCGTCGCCCTTGCGGGCTGCCCTAGCCCGTCACGTCCCCCTTGCGGGCTGCCCTAGCCCGTCGCGTCGCCCTTGCGGGCTACCTTAGCCCGTCGCGTCGCCCTTGCGGGCTGCCTTAGCCCGTCGCGTCGCCCTTGCGGGCTGCTCTAGCCCGTCGCGTCGCCCATGCGGGCTGTCCCAGCCCGTCGCGTCGCCCTTGCGGGCTGCCCTAGCCCGTCGCGTCGCCCCTGCGGGCTGCCTTCGCCCGTTGCGCCGCCCTTGCGGGCTGCCCCTGCCTGTCGCGTCGCCCTTGCGGGCTGCCTTAGCCCATCGCGTCGCCTCTGAGGGCTGCCTTCGCCCGTCGCGTCGCCCTTGCGGGCTGCCCCAGCCCGTCGCGTCGCCCTTGCGGGCTGCCTTAGCCCGTCGCGTCGCCCCTGCGGGCTGCCTTTGCCCGTCGCGTCGCCCTTGCGGGCTGCCCTAGCCCGTCGCGTCGCCCTTGCGGGCTGCCCTAGCCCGTCGCGTCGCCCTTGCGGGCTGCCCTAGCCCGTCGCGTCGCCCCAGCCGAGCCGCCACTGCAGCAGCCGCCCCTGGAGCAGCCGCCACTGCAGCAGCCGCCCGTGGCCCCTGGAGCAGCCGCACCTGCAGCCGCCCCTGCAGCAGCCGCCCCTGGCCACCTGGAGCAGCCGCCACTGCAGGAGCCGCCCCTGGCCCCTGGAGCAGCTGCCGTCGCGGCCCGACCCCGCCCTGCAGCAGTTGCCGCGGAGCTCCCTGCCGCGGCCCGGCCTCGCCCTACAGCTGTAGCGGCCCCGCTGTCGCCGCCGCCTTGCGCCTGCCCTTCCCACCACTGGTGAGCACTGCCCTGCCCGCGCTGCTACCGCTGCTACTGCTGCTACTGCTTTTACTGCTCCTGCTGCTACTGCTGTTACTGCCGCTACTGCTGCTACTGCTGCTCCTGGCGTGGCCAGATGCAGCTCCACGGCCGTCCGCGTGTGTCCCTCACGCCCCAGCAGCTTCGTGAGTGGTACGCAGTTGGGGTTGTCGGGGTGGCCGTAGTGGGAGTCGTCCTGGAGTGGGTAGTTCGGGAACTTCTTGTAGTGGCCCGGTGCAGCAGCAGAGTCGTCCGCGCGAGTCTCTTTCGCCCCAGCAGCTTCGTGAGTGGTACGCTCAGAGTAGAGGGTCGATGAGTACTGCTCGCTGCCCGTACGTTATTAGCACGGGTGCCCGGACTGGTCAGCCTTGCGGGATGCGTGGTCACACAGAGTCCCACTGCTTCGCCCGTCTGAGTGACGCTTGGTGTACAGAGTTTGGCGACGACGCTGAGCTCCCCGACTGGGTGGAGCTGCTTGGACAGCGGGTAGATATCTTTGCTCTTGCCTATGATGCTATTCTCACTGCAATGTATGCATTGTCTGCTAGTGCAGAGGGAGCATGTCACCTGTGTGTGCCGCCTGACCCCGGTATCCAGTCTGCTGCTCTAGGTACTGGTGAGGCTGCCGCACTAGGTGCTCGTGTATCTGTTGCCTCCGGTGCTGGTGAGGCTGCCGCTCTAGGTGCTAGTGTGTCTGTTGCCCCAGGTGCCGGTGAGGCTGCTGCTCTAGGTACTCGTGAGTCTGCGCCCTCTGGTACTGCGTCTACTGAGGCACTGCACACCTTCACACTGGACTCAGGTGCTTCCCGCTGTTTCTTCCGTGACCGCACTGCCCTTGAGCAGCTTGCTCGGCCGGTTGCAGTCTCCCTCGCTGACCCCTCTGGGGGTCCGGTCATTGCGACCTCCTCCACTGTCCTCCCTTGTCCTGCGGTCCCGTCGGGCACACTGTCAGGTCTCTACCTCCCCTCGTTCTCTACGAACTTGGTGGCGGGTCGTGCGCTCCAGGACGGGGGTGTCCACCAGTTCACCCCTGCCTACGAGCGCGTGACACACTGCACGTGTGCTCGGACGGGTCGCCACCTGGCTACCTTCACTCGGCAGCCGGGGTCGGACAAGTACACACTGACCACTGAGTCCCCTCAGGTAGCTGCGTCTGCGTCTGCGTCAGGTCAGCTGTCTCCCCCCTGCTCGTGTCACTCCTTGGCGCACGAGACCGTCCTCTGGCACCACCGCCTTGGTCACCCGTCAGTGCAGCGCCTTCGTGGCATGCACTCCCGGTACCTTGTCTCTGGTCTTCCCAGGGTTCTCCCTCCCCTCCCACCCTCGCCTGCTCCTCCCTGTCTTCCCTGTGTCGAGGGGCGGCAGCGCGCCGCTCCTCACTCCTCCTCGTTTCCCCCGACGACTGCTCCCCTGCAGACGCTCCACATGGACGTGTGGGGCCCAGCCCGCGTCCGTGGACAGGGTCACGAGAGGTACTTCTTGATAGTTGTTGACGACTACTCGCGCTACACCACGGTCTTCCCCTTGCGCACCAAGGGTGAAGTCCCTGATGTTTTGATCCCTTGGATCCGCGCTGCCCGTCTCCAGCTCAGCGAGAGGTTCCACTCGGACTTTCCTGTCCTGCGTCTGCACTCTGACAGAGGTGGGGAGTTTTCCTCCGACCTCTTGAGGGCCTTCTGTCAGGGGGAGGGCATTGAGCAGTCGTTCACGCTTCCGGCCTCTCCACAGCAGAATGGGGTTGCTGAGCGCCGCATTGGTTTGGTCATGGAGGTCGCTCGTACCTCCTTGATCCATGCGGCTGCCCCCCACTTTCTGTGGCCGTTTGCGGTCCGATACGCTGCGCATCAGCTCAACCTCTGGCCCCGTGTCTCCGTTCCGGAGACTTCGCCGACACTGCGTTGGACGGGAGAGGTTGGCGATGCGTCGCGTTTTCGGGTCTGGGGATCTCGAGCTTTTGTTCGCGATACGTCCGCGGACAAGCTCTCCTCCCGCGCTGTTCCTTGTATCTTCCTTGGCTTTGTCCCGGACGCGTCTGGTTGGCAGTTTTACCACGCCACCTCGCGCCGTGTCCTGCCCTCTCAGGACGTCACTTTTGACGAGTCGGTGCCCTACTACCGCCTCTTCCCCTACCGCACTGCCCCGCTCCCCCCCCCGCCTCTCTTCCTCGCGCCAGGTGCTGCTGTGGTAGACCCCCTCCCCCCTCAGGGTGCCGCTCCCTCAGGTGTGTCCCAGGTAGACCCGGTTGAGCCTGTCGAGGTAGCTGTCGACTCTCGTCCTGCTAGGGGTGCTGAGCCTGAGCGTGCGGAGCCTGGGGGTGCGGAGCCTGGGGGTGTGGAGCCTGGGGTTGCGGAGTCTGGGGGTGCTGAGCCTGGGGGTGCTGAGTCTGGGGGTGCTGAGCCTGGGGGTGCTGAGCCTGGGGGTGCTGAGTCTGGGGGTGCTGAGTCTGGGGGTGCTGAGCCTGGGAGTGCTACGTCTGAGGGTACTGAGCCAGAGGGTGCTGCGACTGAGCGTGCTACACCTGGAGGCGCTCTCTCCTCACAGCAGCTGCGTGAGTGGTACTTACAGTACTGCAGCCTCAGGAGGGGTGCTTCTGGAGCTAGGGGTGCTGCTGGAGCTGGTGCTCGTGCTTCCCCTCCTAGGCGGGAGCCGCCCTCTCCCCAGCGGCTCCGAGAGTGGTACGCTCGGCGCTGCAGTCTCCGGAGTGGCGCTCCTAGTGTCGCGGACCCTGGTGCTGGAGCTGCTGGAGGTGCTGCTGCTGCTGGCGGTGCTGCTGGCGCTGCTGGAGGTGCTGCTGGTGCTGGTGCTGCTGGAGCTGCTGGAGGTGCTGCTGCTGCTGGCGGTGCTGCTGGCGCTGCTGGAGGTGCTGCTGGTGCTGGTGCTGCTGGAGCTGCTAGAGGTGCTGCTGGTGCTGGTGCTGCTGGAGCTGCTGGAGGTGCTGCTGGTGCTGGAGCTGCTGGAGGCACTACTACTGCTGGCGGTGCTGCTGGAGCTGCTGGAGGTGCTGCTGGTGCAGCTGCTGCTGGAGGTGCTGCTGGTGCTGGTGCTGCTAGAGCTACTGGAGGTGCTGCTGGTGCTGGAGCTGCTGGAGGCACTGCTGCTGCTGGCGGTGCTGCTGGAGCTGCTGGAGGTGCTGGTGCTGGAGCTGCTGGAGCCGCTGGTCCTGGAGGTGCTCGTACTGGAGGTACTGGAGCTGCTGGGACTGGAGCTGCTGAGGGGGTTGGAGCTGGAGGTGCTGAGCGGCTACGGCCGTACTACGTTCCGCTCCTTCAGCAGGTTCTTGGTCTCCCGCCCTCTACTGGTCCTACTCCTCCCCTACTGAGTCCACCGCCTGTCCAGTCGCAGTCACAGTTACAGCCTGCCTCTCCGCTGCCTGCTCCTTCTCCTTACACTGCGCCGACGGGTAGTCTTACGGAGCGTCGTGAGCCTGAGTCTCGTCCTCCGTCGCCTGAGTCTAGTCCAGAGTCGCCTGAGTCGCGTCCAGAGTCGCCTGTCCGCGCTGTCCGCGCTGGTCGTCGTGCTCCGCGTCAGCGTCCTCCTCCTGTACTTGGCACTCACTATATGACTCTGCGTCCTTCCACTGCTCCACAGCGTGTCCCTCTGCCGTCTCCTCCTGCGTCCTCTCTTCCTGACGTTGCTGACCCGCCGTCAGACCTGGCTCGTGCTGCCAGTCCTACAGTCACGCGTCTTCTCGCTACTGTTGTCATTGACCCTTCCTTTGAGTCCACTGCTGCGTCTGCTCTAGTCGCTGAGCTTGTTGACTTTGCTGCCGCCTGTCGTCTAGACTACGCCGCTAGCCTTGTTGCTGAGTCTGAGTCTGTCTGTCCTCCGTCCGTCGGGGGTGAGTGTGCTCTTGGCACGGACGTCCTTGAGGACAGACAGGAGGAGTTTGAGTGCTTTGTCGCTGCTTTACCTCATCTCGTGTCCATGCTGATTGCCCCTGAGGGAGACCCGGATGCACCAGACATCCCGACCCCACGCTCTTACGCAGAGGCGATGGAGGGTCTCTACTCCTCTCAGTGGCAGACAGCCATGGACGCAGAGATGGCTTCCTGGAAGTCCACAGGCACCTACGTCGACGAGGTTCCCCCACCTGGGGCGAACATCGTCAGTGGCATGTGGATTTTCAGGGTGAAGCGGCCGCCGGGTTCTCCGCCTGTCTTCAAGGCGCGTTACGTTGCACGAGGCTTCAGTCAGCGAGAGGGAGTTGACTTCTTCCAGACCTTCTCCCCGACCCCGAAGATGACCACTCTTCGGGTTCTGCTGCACGTCGCTGCTCAGCGTGACTACGAGCTCCACTCTCTTGACTTCAGCACTGCGTTCCTACAGGGCAGCCTGAACGAGGAGATCTGGCTGCGCCGCCCACCTGGCTTCACTGGGTCGTTCCCTCCTGGTACCCAGTGGAGCCTCCGGCGACCAGTCTACGGTCTCCGCCAGGCACCCCGTGAGTGGCACGACACACTGAGGACTACTCTTGCTGCTCTTGGGTTTGCTCCTTCTACTGCTGACCCGTCGCTGTTTCTACGCACCGACACCACTCTGCCGCCGTTCTACGTTCTCGTGTACGTAGACAACTTGGTCTTTGCTACTGCTGACACTGAGGCACTCGCCCACGTGAAGTCGGAGCTGCAGAAGAGACACACGTGCACAGACCTGGGTGAGCTGACAAGCTATCTTGGCTTGCGGATCACCCGGGACAGAGCACAGCGCACCATCACCTTGACTCAGTCACACATGGTGCAGCAGGTCCTTCAGCGCTTCCGCTTCACGTACTCCTCGCCTCAGCCCAGTCCTCTGCCTACCGGTCACTCGCTCTCAGCTCTGCCTTCGGATGAGTCCGTAGAGCCGAGTGGCCCGTATCCAGAGCTTGTGGGCTGCCTCATGTACCTGATGACCTGCACTCGACCTGACCTTGCATACCCTCTTAGCATCCTAGCACGCTATGTCGCTCCTGGCCGTCACCGGAAGGAGCACATGGATGCCGCTAAGAGGGTGTTGCGCTACTTGTGCAGTACGTCGGGCATGGGGCTTGTGCTTGGAGGACGGCGCGACGTTTTCCTCACTGGACACTCAGACGCTTCTTGGGCTGACGACCAGGCTACGCAGCGGTCGTCTCAGGGTTACACCTTCAGCCTTGGCTCTGGTTCAGTTTCTTGGCGTTCTACACGCTCGTCTTCAGTTCTCAGCTCCAGTTGTGAGGCTGAGATCTACGCCACAGCCATGGCTGCCCAGGAGCTACGCTGGCTCACCTACCTGCTGACCGACCTGGGAGAGCGGCCTCGTTCTCCTCCAGTGCTGTACGTCGACAACAAGGCCGCCATTGCCTTGTGTCAGGAGCACAGACTGGAGCACAGAACGAAGCACATCGCTCTGCGCTACTTCCTTGCTCGAGAGCTGCAGCAGCGTGGTCAGCTTCGTCTTACTTACGTGGCCACTCGGGCCAACACCGCTGATGTGTTCACCAAGGTGCTTCAGCCTTGTGACCATCAGCGTTTCTGTACTGTTCTAGGCCTTGTGCCCACTGTCCCTCACTTGCTCACTTCTTGACTCTGCTTGTACTGTGATCTCTATATATATATATACCTGCATGTTTACACTTGCTAGGTTGTGATCACTGTACCTCTTGTTATTTTATCAAACTGCATGTGAACTGGTCTTGTGACCTCTTGCTTGTGCTCGGAATTTGTGTGGTTTCCTTGAGATCCATCCTGAGCTTTGCTTTGCTTTGCTTTGACTGGTCTTGTGACCATCTGGTTGTCTCCCACTTAGCCTATGGGGGTGTGTCAAACATTATACATGTTCCTATTGTGTAGGCTATAGTGGGTTTAGCCTTAGGGGGTACAACATTGCTAGGGTTTCCTACTTGTATCACCCGGCTGCCTAGTTTCACACATTCTCGTTCACTTCTAGTTTCTAACAGCACGTGCCTCCACCGTTCTCCCGTGTCCGGCAGCCCCTTCTGGCTCCCTCACAGGTTTCCACCTCCCCTCGTTCGCTAAGAACTTGGTGAGTACCGCTGTCCTCCAGGACCAGTTTGTCACTGTGACTACTCCTGGGGGTGAGCTTGTGGCGATCTGTACGGACTCACGGACTGGCGCCCACCTCGCCACGTTCACTCGGAGACCCGGGTCTGGCCTGTACACACTAACCACTGAGTATGCACAGGTAGCTGCGTCTGGCCAGGTAGCTGCGTCTTGCTCGTGCCGGTTACTCACGCACCCGTCTCTCCTCTGGCACCACCGTCTGGGTCACCCCTCCCTGCCGCGTCTACGTAGCATGCACTCCCGTCTCCTTGTCTCTGGCCTCCCCAGGTCCCTGCCCCTGCTCCCGTGGTCGCTTGCACCGCCGTGCCTTTCCTGCGTCAAGGGGCGGCAGCGCGCCGCTCCTCACTCCTCCTCGTTTCCTCCGACCACTGCTCCTCTGCAGACTCTCCACATGGACATGTAGGGCCCCGCCAGCGTCCGTGGACAGGACCGCGTCGCTACTTTCTGCTGGTTGTTGACGACTACACGCGCTACACCACGGTCTCCCCTTGCAGAGCAAGGCGGATGTCCGCGGTGTTTTGATCCCCTGGATCCGCACTGTTCGTCGCCATCTGAGCGCACGGTTTCAGCAGTACCTTCAGGTCATGCGACTGCACTCTGACAGAGGCGGTGAGTTTTCCTCCCGCCTCCTTGATGACCTTTGTCGTGAGGAGGGCATCGCCCAGCCGTTCACGCTTCCGGCCTCTCCACAGCAGAATGAGATTGCTGAGCGCCGCATTGGCTTGATCATGGAGGTTGCTCACACCTCCATGATCCATGCGGCTGCTCCCCATTTTCTGTGGCCGTTTGCGGTCCGATACGCCGCGCATCAGCTCAACATCTGGCCCCGTGTCTCCGTGCCAGAAACCTCGCCCACACTGTGTTGGACGGGGGAGGTTGGCGATGCGTCGGCGTTTAGGGTCTGGGGCTCGCTCTCCCTTGTCCGCGATACCACCGAGGGCAAGCTCTCTTCTCGCCCCGCTTGCTGCGTCTTCCTTGGCTATCCCACCGACGCGCCTGGCTGGCAGTTTTACCACCCAGCCTCGTGTCGTGTCCTGTCTTCTCAGTACGTCACCTTTGACGAGTCGGTTGGCTTCTACCGTCTCCACCCCCACGCGTCTTCTCCTGTCCCCCTGCCTCCCCTCTTCCTGGTTCCAGGTCCCCCCCCGGTAGACCCTCCCCCCCCACAGGGTCCTTCTCCCTCAGGTGTGTCTCAGGTTGACCCACCCCCCTTGGTTGAGCCTTTGGAGGTCTCCTCTGACACCTCTGGCCCAGCTGAGGGGGGTGACCCTGTTGCTGACAACACAGCGGCCACTCGCCGCTCACCGCGCTTGGAGACCCCTCCTGGTTTTCCGCCTCGGCCATTGAGGTGAGCCGTTGATCGGAATGCGTAGGATCCGTCGTAATACATCCAGATCTGTGCGCCTTGAGCCAGGAGTTCAAACTCGAAACTCCAAGTATAGAAGTCCTTCCCGTCGAAGGGCTTGGTTGTCCTGAGCTTTGATGTTGAGAGGAATTTGTTCTGCATTGACGCCATCGTCTCGAAATGCGCCTGCTGTGCTTGTGCAGATCCTTGGGCTCCGCGATTGTCGAAGGTGAAGGATCGCTCTGACTGAGCTCCTTGTGGATCGGGAGGTCTTCAGGCGTAGCTAGAGCCGTCGATGCTCATTGGCTGATGGCTCTCCAGTGCGGCGATGCGTGTTATGAGCTGCTCGAGAAGTGTTGTATCCATGGTTGTCATCCCAGAGGCGACATTAGTGGAGGGAAGTTCTGGATTATCTCCAGTCTCGCCGCAGTCTGCGCCTGGCATGATGCTTGCCCTTGATGTAAGGATAAGTTTTAATAAAGGTTGTCTTGAATGAAGACTTTAGCAGTTCCTATCATCCAAACTAGCTCTCATACCATGTTAGAGTAAGGATCTTGGATAGGATAGGATTGCCTTAGAGAGATTTGGTAGCGGAAGTCTTTGTGATAGGAACCTTGTGCATAGTGGATGTAAATGACAAGATTGATTAAAGCGTAAAATTACACACAATAAATAGATCTAACTAGCCATGTACTCTGAGGGGTACATTCCCTTATTCTAACTGTTTTACAAGCAGTTTCTACAGTGACTCTGACCATTGCCCTTCTTCTTGTTATCGAGTCGCTGCGTGTAACCGTACAGACGGTTACGCCTGTTGCCATTCCTCGCTGGTGAGTCATTCGGTCCAGATGGTCAACAGTCGCGACAGTTGACCTTTGCGACTGTTGACCTTCCTGCCCTTGTTACGGGCTAATCCGATACTGCTGCTGGTGCTGCTTAGATAGTGACGGGTGCGGTACAGCTGCACGTACGGGAATGCTAAAGTCAATTCCCTTCATACTCCAATACTCCCCTTCATTCCTGGAGGTGCGCCACATGTCTCATTGCTCATGCAGGAGAACCACGAGTCCCTTGGTAGGTAAAGTTAGGTGAGATAACTCTATGCTCGTAGTGTTGGAGTAGGATTTGACCTTTCCAAGCTCGGCGACAAGTCGTGCAGGAGTACGTTGTACGGTATGCCATCTACAGCTCGTTGTAATGATGGTTTGCACTTCATCGGTGTTCGTTGTTGGATGTGGATTGCTGCTGAAGAAATATACAGTAAATATTTCATGTTGAGTAGTTCCAGTTTGAAACTCCACGTATAGAAATCTCGCCTGTTGTAGATTGTGCTTTTGCGAAAATTTAGATTGAGATAAACTTCGATTGAACTGATAGAATTGTGTCGTCACTAGGGCGTGAGCTTGTTGGAGTTTCCAAAATCATGTTTAGTGTGAAGGTCCTCGGTGGATTCCTTGTGGGGAGCGATTGGTTGAGTGATTTATCGCAAAACTTCCCGCACTGTCGTTCTTCAACGATTCAATTCCGTTCCACCGTAAGTTGTTGTCGATCGCTAAAGTAGTTGTTACAGGAGTGTCGTATTGATGGTCGTGGTTGCTGATGATTTTAAGATCGGGTTGAAGAGGGCTTCGACGTCGGGAGGCGCTTGCCCTCCAGATTCTCCTGGCATTTCTTTGGGGGAGGGAGCGTGTACCGGTCGCCACCTTAAATTTCGAATTTGAATCAGAGATGGGACTGAACTGAAAATAATCCAGAGTACCATATAGTGCCGGCTATAGGACCTGGGGGACTCTCTACAAATGCATTAAAAAATGCTTGGGTAGACATTAAGGCGGCTGTAATTTTTTTAGACCCGGGGTACACTTATTTATCAACTATCAATCGGTTATTTAGGGTGTACGGCTCAATTTCGGGCGGGGGGGGGGGGGGGGGGGGGGGTCTTATATTCGTAACAAAAACAGCCTTCGTGTGCAACTTTCGCGCGAGCGGCGCGTCAAATCTGTGTCAGAATTCGAGTCGGACACAAATAAAGTGTCAGAATTCAAGTCTGACACAAAAAGCGTGTCAGAGTTCGAATTTGTGCCAGTAAAAGCTGACTCACAAGAGCAATAACAACTACTGTATAAACAAAAGGGGGGTCTTATTATGATTAGGGGCAAAAGGGGGGTCCTCCTCACAAAACCTGCCACAATAAGAGTCCCCCTACCAGGCCCTCAGATATCAGGCTTTTTACCCTGATTTACCTGATTTTCAGCATTCTTTCTTGTACCAAGGCTGAACTTTCAGGCTTTTTTATTTTGTAACCCTGAAATTTCAGCCTTTTTTCTCTAAGGGGACTGATTTTTCAGCCTTTTATCGAATGTGTACACTGAATGCACATTCCGAATTCTTTCTGCAAAACACCCAAATTTGCGGGGACTCCAACATTTCCGCAGTGCAAAGGTACAGATAGTCCAAACATTGTAATTCTCCAGCTTAGACTGTCTCAGTTGTTAGGGGAATTGCTACCAAAGTTTAAGATCCAAGGTTCGAAACTCTTTGCTGACATGTTTTGTGGGTACTACATTGACATCTAAGATATCAATTGTATAGAAATCAGGCTTTTTTTTTAGGAACCCTGAAATTTCAGCCTTTTTTTTTAGGAAGGCTGTCAATCAGCCTTTTTTCTCACAGGGACACTGATGGATCAGGGTACTTCAAAATGAATCTGAGGCCCTGCCCTCTACCCATTCAAGAGTCCCGGGGGACCTTCTTACCGGCGGGTCCTATAGCTGGCACTATACGATAGCTCTCAAACCATGTTACCATTAGTAGAGTACTTAAAGGATCAGAATTGGTCGCAGAGGGTGTAACAGCGAAAATCTTTCTGATTTGTGTGTGACTCTTCCCATAGGAATTTGAAATTCGACCAAAGCAGTACAAGCGTACGGTATATTCCCTTTAGGCCTTGTAGTACGGTACATATCCTGTGTTTTTTTAGACCTTCGTATTCCCAATGACCTATAATAAGCTATGATTTTTTTGACAGTGCATGCCTTGTCAGGCATGCTCAATATCACACGAGGTGTTTTTTGCGCAATAGCTGTTACGAATAGTGAAAGATGAAGTGTTAGTGTGCACTCCTGACAGAAGCAATCGAAGCATGCAGTACCGAGTCTGAAGACGAACAGGCGGAAGTGACGCGAAGGGTCGTACGGTTACGAAGGATCTGGACCGTCAGGGCAGACAGCATCAGGCAGCAGCAGCGGCGAGGATTCTGCTCAGGCAGTTCGTAACCGTCTGGAGTCGCACGGTTGAGTTTCGCTGCAATAAGGGAATGTACCCCTTAGAGTACATGGCTAGCTAGGTCGTTTCGTATTCCACCCTGTACTCTTATTTATATGCTTGTATTTGCATGTTTTAAATCATCTCAATCATTTTACATTCACTCTGATTTGAGGTCAAGGGCCCTGTCAGAATCCCAACCACTAGACCACTGGGATAAAAGGGCTTCTTAAGTAGCGGGTCAGTGCGCCCATAACCCCCCAGGACAACGAGCCTGTAACCCTTCCCTAGGATCAATCGGGGATCACCAGTGGACCTCTGACACCCCCCCGCACTGGGATGCCCGAAGTGCACACACTGGGATTCGATCCCGAGACCTTCGCTCTGATACCATGTCATAATCCCAACCACTAGACCACTGGGATAAAAGGGCTTGTTAAGTAGCGGGTCAGTGCGCCCATAACCCCCCAGGACAACGAGCCTGTAACCCTTCCCTAGGATCAATCGGGGATCACCAGTGGACCTCTGACAGGCCCACCACCACTACCTAGTCGTGTGCGAACCTTCCTGAGGTGATCATGGTTACGATCAACTTCTGATCGCAGCATGGTATGAGAGCGACTCACGAATCCTTCGCACTGCCACCTCCGAAATCCTCGGCGATCTAAGGTGGCGTCCGGCACACGCTCGCGTGTAAGAATGGCCGGAGGATCTGGAGGTCAGACGAATCTGGCCGCTGAAGCGCAGCCCAACCCTCTCAACCGGCCTCGAACGGCCACAATACCGCCCCGCACACCTTCTCCCTCGACACAAATGGCTCAACCCCTAAGACTCCCCATCCCAGCGAAGAAGCAATTCTCTCTGCTCAATCAAAGTTTCTGAGCATATAAAAAATAAAGACAAGTGTGTGTTTTGATGGCAGAGACTTCTATACGTGGAGCTTCGAGCTGGAGCTGCTGCTGCAAAACGCGCAAATATTCCACTATTTCGACGGGAGCTACTCGGGACCAGCTGAAGACACCGCTGACTCCAGGGCTCAATATTACAACGAGTCACTGATGGCGTACGGCGTCCTCCTGCGGAACATGTCGCCGGCGGAGCAACTGAGCATTCGTTCGTACAAAACCACGTCTGCTCCAGCCCTCGATGCCTGGCGGCACCTAAACGGCGTGTATCAACTGAAGGATTCGGTTTCATCGAGCCGCCTGCTCCAGCAGCTACTGGAGACAAAAATGGCAACAGGGGAGAAGGCCAATAGCTACATCAATCGCTGTCGGAGCCTCCGCGATCAAATCGCGAAGTTGGGAAGCAGCATTTCCGAAGAAATATTCGTTAACATTGTGCTTCAAGGGCTCGGCCCAGAATGGCGGCCCTGCAAGGCGCTGCTCTGACAGCAGGGGGTTATCTCGGAAGCCGCCCTATGCGCCGCCCTTCTCGTAGAACAGAGAGACATGGATCAGCAGCGTCCTGTGCCACGATGAGACCGGGAGCGCCTCGCCTTCTACGCGGACAACACGGAAGAGCGACGGCCGTGGCGCCTCTACTGCAAAATCTGCAGAAACTTCGGGCACCTGGCAGATCGATGCAAGTTCCGATCTCGCCCTCGCCAGACCAATCCGAGCAACTGGTCCGGCCGACAAGACGTAAGAAACGACATGCGTCAAGCCCAGGGGCAACAGCCCCCCTCGCGCAACCTGAACCCAGCGGTTCAGCATCAGCAGCAGCGGCCGTCACAGACTGCTACCGTCCACCACGTCATCGGCAACATGACGATGACAAAAACGAGCGGATCACGTCGTCCCCGCGTGCGCACGCCGTCACCTGAGCCAGCACGCCACCCAATCGGAGCGTTCACGGATAACAATCCGTTCACCACTCGCCACAATTTCAACGACGACGATGACCAGGATTGGAATCTTCCAATCCCGCTGCTTGAGAGCACGGGGAAGACCCACGCACATCACATTGAATGATGTGCTCATCGTCCAGAACCTGCGCTTCAATCTCCTCTCGGCGGCTCAACTCATGGATTGCAGAGTCGAGCTCAGCACCGACCTCCGCACGCGTGACATTCTCTTGCACTACACGGCGCCGAAAAAGGCGCGCCGGCAGATCGGACCGGCACACTCCGAGAACGGAGTGTACATCCTCGATTTCGACATCCCCGACTGCAGCGGCGACTCCAAGGAGCTGATCGACCTTATTCCCCTGAGCTTCGAGCATATCCACCACTCCGACTGGAAGCACCCCGATGGGAGACCCTTGGTGCCTCACCATCCGCACCCTCGCGAAGTCGCGCTGCACTACCCCGGGCCTGATGGCATCTGCAGGGATTGCCACACGCCGACTGCTTCGACGAGCGCCATCGCCGGACGCGGACTCGCAGCGATCGCCGAAGCCGAGCGATTCGCCCCGCCTGACGAGGGCATGTCGACCATGGAGCTCGAGATTGCTACGCGCAACATCTACGGCACGGCGGAACACCCTCTCGCCGGACCTGCATCCCGCCACCTTCAAGGGATCCTGCGCGGCACAAACATCGGCACCTTCGACGCGGAAGGAACTCCGCGCCCCTACACGAAGGAAGACTTCCTGAAACTCTACCCCCACTGGCGCGACCCCGACCCCAAGAAGAAACTCACCATCGCGCAGGAGGAGGAGCTGGCGCGACGCGAAGCAGAAGAGCTCCGCCAACGGAGCCTTGCCGAATCACGCGGAACATTCGCCTGGAGCGGATGGGGCGCTGAAGAAGAGGAAAGCGCCTCCAATGAAGGGGGGTGGGGGAGCGCTGGCGGATGGGGAACGAGCGACACAGGCGGATGGGGCGCCGCAACTGGCGGCAACACTGGCGGAACCTAGGCAAGTGCGGGCGGCGGATGGGGCACCGCATCTGGCGGAGAAACAAGCGGCTCGGGCACCTCTGGCGGAGGCTGGGAAACTTCCTGCGAAGAACAAAGGGGGGAAGAAGAAGCAGAGGCGGAACCTGCCGTTGTTCCTCTCGGTCGTCCCCCATGTCGCCCTGCACCTGCGCTCCCCCCACCTGACGTCCAGCCGCATCGCGACCCTTGGGACACCATCGACTGGGGGAATGAGCCCTCAACCCCCCGTCGCACAGTCTACGGACCTGATCCCGAGCCGCGCGAGCCCACCTTCTTCCCCGGAACAATTTCCGGCACCAACATTCCCCTCTCCGTAATCCTTGACAGGGAGTTCTTGGCGCTGATGCTGACGACGGCGAACGAGGAAGAAGAAGCTGAAGAAGCAGCGGCGGAACCTACCCCAGTACCTGACGAGGACCCCGCAGCAGCACACGCACGCTACATGCGCACCTCAGGATTCCGCGCCAACGATGACCTCTGGCACCAGCGCCTCGGTCACCCCT
This sequence comes from Closterium sp. Naga37s-1, assembly GCA_947471745.1. Classification (NCBI taxonomy): domain Eukaryota; kingdom Viridiplantae; phylum Streptophyta; class Zygnematophyceae; order Desmidiales; family Closteriaceae; genus Closterium; species Closterium sp. Naga37s-1. The sequence continues at coordinate 330,211 of CANJKZ010000763.1, read as the reverse complement.
CGCGCGTGACACTGAAGAACTCCATCGAGGCCGGCGTGTTTGCGCCTGGAGCACTCCTGCGCCTCGACGGCACCGAAGTAAGGGGCACCTCGCAGCCGCGCATTTGCACCGTCTGCCCTGAAGTTGCGCTGAGTCATCAGCGCTTCCCCCTGCTAGAACCCGGAACCAACCGCTACGCCAAACTGGAAAAGGTGTACAGCGATTTCCTCGTCGTAGGCTACTGCGGAATCAACGACGAGCAGTACACGCTCACCTTCATCGACGCGGGAACCTGCTATGTGTGGGTTGTGAACCTGGAGGCCCGCAGTAGAGCTTACGAGGCCCTCCGCCTCTGGCTGGCGCACGCGCAGCGACAGTCCGGAGAAAATTTGAAGATCTGGCAGTCGGACGGAGCGGCGGAGTTTCGAAGCAAGGAAATGCAGGACTACCTGGCACAGAAAGGAATCGAGCATCACGTCTCCCTCCCCTACGCACATCAGCAGTAGGGCGTTGCCGAGCGCACTAACCGCACGCTCATGACGAAGGTGCGAGCGCTGCTGAAGCAGTCCCAAGCTTCCCGCGACGTACTGAACGTACGCGATGCACCACGCCGTGCGGGTGCACAACCTGCTGTCAACCACCGCCATCACCGGGAACCTGTCCCCGCATCTGAAGTGGACGGGGATGAAGGGCGACACGTCCATGCTCCGCGTGTGGGGATGCATGGTGCAGTACCGCCCGCCGACATCAACCATCGGCAAGTTCGCAAGCCGCGCGCGCTGGGGGATTCATCTTGGCATCAGCCGCGAATACAAGGCGTGGCTAATTCTGGACCTCATCAGCCAGAAAGTCACGAAGGCGCGCGACGTGATCTTCTACGAACGTCTCTTCCTCGGCCAGTTCCGCGAAGATGAGCGGATGAACGCGAATCGCGTTTACGCCAACGACGGGCACAGCTACGCTACGCCCGAGGACGAAGCTGCCGCAGCCATCCTGGAGCAAAATACCAGAGGAGAATTCACAGGAGGAGATCGCCGCAGCGACGACGACGACGACGACGACGAAGACTCCTCAGGCGGAGGAGTCGGCGGAGCAGGAGGAAGCGGCGGAGGCGCAGCGGCACCACCTGAACCAGAGAGCGACGACGATGACGTGCAGGAGGTCATCCTGCAGCATCGCCACGATAGCACCGTCTCTGGACTACAGCTTCTCGGGCTCCATACCGCCACCTCAATGGCGCCACGTGTCATCGAGCCGAAAAACCCGTGCCAACAACTCACGGGACCACACAGCAAGGAATGGCGCGAGGCGGTGGATGCGGAAATCAAGGCACTTGAGTCCCGCGACACTTGGGTGCTTGTCGATCGAGCAGCAATCAAGGGAAGAAGGATTCTCTCCGGGAAAATGGGTCTTCCACGTGAAGACCGCAGCGGACGGCACGATTGAGCGATTTAAGGCGCGCTGAGTCGTGCGTCCAGAGGCACGGCATCGAATTCGACCAGACGTTTGCGCCGGTCAGCCGTCACACCTCCGTCAGAATCCTACTCGCCATCGCCGCCGCAAGGCACTTACCACTTTGCCAGATCGACGTGAAGAACGCGTTCCTCTACGCGTTAGTAGATGCTGTGATCTACGTGGAGCAGCCGCACACGTACGGCGAAGGGGATTCACGAGTGTGCCAGCTGCGAAAGTCTCTCTACAAAATCAAACAGGCGCCAAGGCTCTGGCAGCAGTACCTGCACAACATCCTGCTTGAAATAGGCTTCAATCAGCTGCCCCACGATCCAGGGATGTATCGCCGTGATTTCCACGGTGAATACATCCTGCTCACAGTCTACGTTGACGACCTCCTCTACACAGGGTCAAGCAACGAACTGCTTGAGCAGTTCGAGAAGAATCTCGCGGGGCGCGTTGACATCACCTGCAACCATGACGTGAAGCAGTTTCTCGACCTCAACATCTCTTACTCACCAGAAGCCATTCACCCCTCAGCGGCCAAGTATGCAGAAGAACTTGGCAAGCGCTTCAACATCGCAGCTGCACCACTCTCCACCCCTTACCGCACTCCAGGACCCAACCACATGCCTGGCAACAAAGCCCTGTCCCCTGCTGGACTCCAGACTTACCAGCAGCAGCTGGGATGCTTACTCTTCGCCTCTGTTACCTGCAGGCCCGATCTCTCGTACATCGCGAGCCAGCTGGCTAAGTACTCCCGCAAACCAACCACTGAGAATCTCCTAGATCTTCAACGGGCGCTGCAATTTTTCATCTGCTATTCCACAGTCCCAACCACCTCCTTCAGCCTCATCGGCTACGTGGACGCCGATCACGCTGCTGACCCCGACAATCGACGGTCCAGAACAGGGTTCCTGTTCCGCCTCGAGCCAACAGGACCTATCTCCTGGAATTCGCAGAAACAGGAGCTGGTTGCCCTATCGTCCGCGGAAGCTGAATTCATCGCCGCGACAGCAGCCGTTCGCGAAGGGCTCTACCTGCAGGAGCTCCTACAGGAGGCGAAAATCCCATCTTCGCCCACCTTTCGCCTGCACTGCGACAACCAGAGCGCGATCAGGATCGCGAACAAGCCTGGATTCGTCAACCGCACCAAACACATTGCGCTGCGGTACTTCTTTGTCAAGGACGAAGTTGACAAAGGCAAGGTTGACCTAACCTACTGCCCGACGGGTGACAGCTGACTTCCTCACGAAGCGACTGTCACGTCAGCAGTACCAGCACTGCTCCAAACTCAGCGGAGTAGTCAAGCGGGTCAAGACCTGCTACGGCCAGGAGTGAAGGGGGGTGTTACGAATAGTGAAAGATGAAGTGTTACTGTGCACTCCTGACAGAAGCAATCGAAGCATGCAGTACCGAGTCTGAAGACGAACAGGCGGAAGTGACGCGAAGGGTCGTACGGTTACGAAGGATCTCGACCGTCAGGGCAGACAGCATCAGGCAGCAGCAGTGGCGAGGATTCTGCCCAGGCAGTTCGTAACCGTCTGGAGTCGCACGGTTGAGTTTCGCTGCAATAAGGGAATGTAGGGTTTAGGGTACATGGCTAGCTAGGTCGTTTCGTATTCCACCCTGTACTCTTATTTATATGCTTGTATTTGCATGTTTTAAATCATCTCAATCATTTTACATTCACTCAGATTTGAGGTCAAGGGCCCACCACCACTACCTAGTCGTGTGCGAACCTTCCAGAGGTGATCCTGGTTACGATCAACTTCTGATCGCAGCAATAGCAACACACCATATGGTTTTTTGCATAGGTGGTACGTTTTATATCAGAAGCAACTCACTTGTGCGGTATACAACGCAGACAAACACCATCTAAATGGAAGCATTACATGGAGAGTGTACACGCCTTAAGAAAAGTAATGGTACACTCCAAAGAATCGAGAATCACTGCTTCGTGCAGCACAGCACCAGCCGTGCCCCTGCTGCTGCCACCAACACAGGCACCGTTACTGTCACAATCGGGTGGTCCGGAAACAACTGCAAAAGAGCTTGATGCTTCAGCTGCTTCCTCAGCTGCTGCTACTTCTGCTGCTTCCTCTGCTCCTGTTACTTGTGCTGCATCGGCACATGTAGAGTCCGAACCTGTGGCTCCGCTCGGGAGTGGTCCAATGGACTGGCATGGTGGCAGCACAGCCAGCAGCTCAGCCCTGGAAAAAATGCCGGTGCAGACGCCGATAGGCTTGGCACCGCCGAACCTGGCAGCTATGATGTCGTTAGGCTGGAAGAAGAAAGAGGAACAAGAGAACACGTAAGAGTGACGAGGGGAAGAAGGGGAGCGTGGACATTTCGAGTCGACTCAAAAAGTATGGTGGTGCAGAAACGTTGAGGCCGGGATTACAAGGACAGCAGGGAGTGGGAGGAGAGGTAATAGCTGGGCTGAATTCGCCGTGTGATAAACACGAGCATGCGTCATGAATATCCCGCCATGTCCCGAACATGCCATGCCAACTGGCGCATGTTGCTTTATGCGTATCTTACCGTGTCGCCAACATGTGCATGCAGCCGAAAGGGCGGCCCCGCAATTCTCTCATTCGCTCGTTGCCTTGCTATCCGAACTAGCTCTCCCCGATCCATGTGGTCGCTGCCGAACCTGGGCAGGGGGATATAGGTAGAGGTAGAATATGCGAAGACAGGTGAAGGGGGGAAGCCATTGCAGCTATTTCTAATGCGATTGAGGGGGCAGGCACACAAACACCGCCTCTTCAGCATGGTTGCTGCAATGGAAAGCCGGTGCAAAGGCATTTCCATGCTATACTATACCAGGCTACCAGGGCAGGCGCCAGGCGCCTCATTACTCATCCTCACCCTCCCATGCTCATCCTCACCCTCCCATGCGCATCCTCACCCCCCAATGCGTGGCGTGGTGAAGAGCGAATCCACCTCCAACCCTGCCATCTTGAGCCATGCTATCGGCTCCAGATTGCCTGTCACCTGCCATGCCACATATTCCACGCCACGCCACGCCACGCCACGCCACGCCACGCCACGCCACACGATCAGGTTTTGAAAGCAAGCAAACACCCTACACTATGTTGAACGACCAAGCAAGCAACGAGACAAGAATGCTGCTTTCAGGGCAAGAGCAACGGGCACTCAGTCCCACCAACTCATTGAACCGCCTCTCGCCAATCCCAACACCGCACTAAACCGCACTCTGACCAGTCCCACCTCCGCACTCAACCGCACGCTTTCCAGTCCCACCACCGCACTGAACCGCACTCTCACCAGTCCCACCACCACACGGGGCTGCATGCGGGAGAGCTCCTCCAATAGCACGCGGACACCTGGCAGCAGCGCAATGCCATCCGCTGCATCCCCCGCATGCTGCTGACAGTACTGCAGCATGGCTTCACATAACACTGGCAGCTGTGGCTCGCTGATCTGCAGGTGGCAGTGAGGGGTCGAGGGAGGGCCAACAATGGGATGCACAGCGCATGATATTACGCACTGCAGTATATATACAGAGCAGGAAGCCCGTCCACTGCATCCCCAGCTTCTTGCTGGCAGTACTGCAGCATGGCTTCACACAGCACTGGCAGCTGTGGCGCGCTGATCTGCGCGTGATATAGTGTGCAAAAGCAGGGGGCAAGGGGTAGACTAGCAGTCATGCTGCTGGCAGTATGGCACCGCACAGCACTGGCAGCTGGGTCTCACTGGTCTGCGGGTGATTGAGGGGGGGTAACAATGGGATGGACAGGGCACATTCCAAGCACTGCAGCACAGAGCAGCACTGGCATCAACCCCCCCGCATGCTGCTGGCAGTACTGCAGCATGGCACTGCACAGCGCTGATGGCTGGGGCTCGATGATCGCCGGGTGACAGGGAGGGGGGAGCGAGGGCATGAACGCAGCATGTGTCTACAAACTCTGAGCCATGGACTCTGATTAGCCTCTCCTCCTCGACCCCCCCCCCTCACACCCCTCCCCCTCCCCGACCCCCTCACAACGTGGCGCACTCACGTGTCTGGGAATGCCGTAGAACTCGAGCGTGTTGATCAGCACTGCCTGGTCCGTGCTGCCGTGGTGCTGCCGGGGCAAGGGGGAAGGATTTAAGGAAGATATGGGGGTGAAGATGGGAAGGGGGAAAGGAGAGATTGGGAAGGGAAATCGTGGTGCTGAAGGGGAATAGGAGATCGACGGAAGTGGAGAGTGAGGAAAAGGGAGGGTGTGGGACGGAGAGAACGGGGGAAGGGGAGAGCGGGAAGGGGGAAATTGGGGAACGGTACATTTTGGATACCGAATTGCGTTGACGGTGCATTGATCATACCTGAATCGCGTTGGATCGTACCTGTATTGAGACGAATTGTACCTGAATAGCGTCTATGGTGCCATGGATGCCAAACACCTTCTTCATTGCATGCGCGAACGCGCGTTTATGTAATTTATTGGATTCAGAGCCGACGGAGTGGACCAGCGTGCCGTCCACGTCGAACGTGATCAGCACCCGCCAATCAGCGGCTTCTGCCACGTCAGCCGTCTGCGCCATGTCAGCGCTCATGGTTATCTGATTGCGGAAGCGCGGAAGGCGGCGAATGAGTAGGCCGCGTGGTCGATTGCACTGTGACAGGACGTTGCGAGAGGCAGCGGAATTCGCGGAACGGGATCCGCGACAAATTTGCAATAGCAGGGCTTTACGGCCGATGGAATTGGCAGGGGGAGCAGACGTGATTGGGTAATGAATGGGACGCGAGAGGCTCACTGGATCGAAGCACATTGAGGCGGTCGCAGCCGCGACCTGCCAAGGAGCGTTGACGACCGACAGAATAAGAGTGCTGGTGCAGGGTCGACTGGTATGGGATAATGGGACCACTTGTATTGGAGCACAAATCTCACGTGAACACCAACTTCACTAGGTCGAGTTCGGTGGCGTAGTTGACTTTGCGATTTAAAGAACGGTTGAGTGAGGTGAAAGTCAAACAAGATTTGGGTTGTCAGAGCGAACCCCTAGAAACCGCCGAGCTTCCAACCCCCTTGAGAACTACCGCGGTAGACGATTAGTCAGAACAAAAGCGGAAGTGTACGTGTTGAGGCAATGTCGATGAGGTGTAATCTTGCGTTGTGCAAGCCACGAAACGTTTTCGTTGAGGTGAAGTCCGGTTACTCCCGTTTCGTAAGGAAAAGGGGAAAGTGGGGGGTGGGGAAAGACTTCCTTCCGACGCATGTTCAGTCAGTTTAGCGGACCAGGGGAGACGTTTTCCGTTTACATCTCCGTTCTCGTTTCCGTTTCCCAAACGGAGTCAGACACTCCATTCCCATGCCAACCAAGCCATCCACAACTCATCATGGCACCGTCCGTCTGCTCTCCTGCATCCGTGAATAATTCTGCGACTCCTTCTCGACTTCTGACAGGTAGCACTGCTCATGGCGGCACGGCGGATGTCTTATTCTCTCAACTCTTACAGTGTACCTCTTTTCCTCGAACCGCCTCCGAAAAGTACGGTCTGGGAGCGAGACACGTGTGGACTTGTTAGTAAGGGATTGTAACATGATTGGCGGTATTTGCTGGTTCGCTTGTGCGACAGTTTCAAACTAAACGGTGCGCATTGATCGAGCATTCCCTAATGTCCTGTAGGCTCACTTGCCCTAGCATAAGGTAACCCGACCATACGGTTGTTCGCTCATTAGGTCACGAGTACGCTGGAACTGCATCAGAATAGTTCGCATTCGCGAGTAACAGACGGTCGCGAAACCGCGTGTGGTCCGTTCGCGTTGCCTGGTTTCCATTTCGCTATAAACGTCCGTTGCGAATTCGCAGCAACTAGAGAATATGTCGTACCCGGGCCGCCATAGCTCAGATCGAGGCGAATCGGCAGGCAGTCCGACCGACGGGCACAGCAGCAGCTGGACCAATGGCGCGGGATCCGCGGGCCTGCCACGTGTACGGACACGTGGCAGTCCAGCGCTGGCAGCAGCACCAGGCAAATCGTTATCCGCAAACGACCACGTGGCTGCACTCCCATCGTCCCCCGGAGCGGATCCCCGATATAAGACCACCGACGTCGCATATAAGAACGCAGATTCGAATTCTCCGTCGACTGATCTCCCCCCTATAAATACCGCTGACCCACCCACTCGCTCTCACACCATGAACGATGCTCTTACCTCCTCTGCTTCTGCTCTACCCTCCTCCACAATATCCTCCTCTGCTTCTGCTCTTCACGCCTCTACCCTGTCCTCTTCTGTTCATGCGTCGTCCGCGAATCACGTGCATGCCGTCCAGTCCGCGCCGGCCAGCCTCCCCTTGGAATCCGGAAAAGCCGGGAAGCCACGTAGGCCCATCCCGGGACAAATGACGCCTCTAGCGGCGCTCCTGGGATCGCCGCAAACCTCGGGAATCGCGCTCTCGGGTCCCGACGCGTCGCCCCCCCCCATGCTGCTCCCCTCCCCGCCCGTTTCCCCCGTCGGGAACAGCTGCGCGGGGGAGGGGGAAGCCTCCGCGTTTCTCCCCCCCGACTCCGCCACCTCCGCGGGGGCGGGAAGACGGCTTCCCCGCCGCGCGGGGTCGTGGCGGGTTTCGGAGAGCGCGGGACGGGCGGAAGGGGCTGGCGGAAGCGGAATGGACTCCCCGCAGGAGGTGGCGGAAGGGGAAGTGGGGGAAGCGGGAGGGGCGGGGGAGGGGGGGTGTTTCTACGAGTCGGTGCGCGTGCCTCGTGACGTGGTGCGCGTGTGGCAGGACTGCTGGCGTGGCGCGTGGCAGGCTGACGTGGAGATCCGATCCGCCGTGGATGGCGGACTGGTGCTGGCGCAGGGCGCTGTGCTGGTGAGATGATTAATAGCTTCCTTGCTGGTTAGGTAGTTAATACGCTCCTTGCTGTGAGGTAGTTAATATGCTTCTTGCTGATGACATAGTTAATAGGCGTCTCGTTAGTAGGTGCTGGTGAGATAGCTAATAGGCTCGTTGCAAGAGAACTACCCATCCCCCTTGCTCCCTCTTCACCCTCCCTCTCCCCCTCGCTCCCTTTCCTCCCCCTTGCCCCACCCCAGGCGGCCCACTCCCAGGGGAGCGCATGCTGGCAGGCGCCATGCTGCAGCAGGCGCGAGCACTCTTCAACCACGCCCTCCCTTCCGCCCTCTCCAACTCCCCCCTTCCCCCAACCTCCCCCAACCTCTCCCAATCTTCCCCCCGTACCCCAGGCGGCCCACTCGCAGGGCCTGGAGCGCATGCTGGCAGGGACCATGCTGCAGCAGGCGCGCCCCCCGTGGGTGATCGTGCTGAGGGGGGTCCCAGTGGAGGCCATAAGGGGCGTCGTGCAGGCTCTATACTGCGGCACGTGAGTCTGATCTGTGCCTTGTCTGTTATGCGCCTCTCAGTAAGGTAGGTAAGGGGGGAGACAGCGGGTCCCCGTGGGTGATAGTGCTGAGGGGAGTGCATGTGGAGGCTATAAGAATAAGAGGGGTTGTGCAAGCGCTCTACTGTGGCACGTGAGTCTGTGTGTCTTGGCTTGTGGTTCTCCTCTTAGTGAAAGGAGAAAAAGCAGATGGGGCGAGGGAGAGCAGGTCTCAGTTGGTGATAGTGCTCAGGGGAGTGCCAGTGGAGGCCATAAGAGGGGTTGTGCAAGCTCTCTATTGTGGCACGTGAGTTTTTACCTTTGCTTTGTGATTCTCCTCTTAGTCATGGAAGGGGGGAAGGGAAAGAGAGCAGGTGCCAGTGGGTGTTAGTGCTGAGGGGGGTCACGGCGGACGTTGTCAGATCAGGGGTGTTGTTCACGCGCCCATTCCCTCCCCACCCCCCCCGTCAAATCCCTCTGCCTTGAAGCCCTCTTTCCCGCCTCCTCTTGGTTACCCCTTTCTTGTTTGCCCCCGTTTCACCCCCCTCTCCTTCCCGCTCTTCGCCCCCTCTTCCTCCCGACCCGAATTACCACCTCCCGATGGCTCTACACCACGCAATGCATGCTTCTTTTCCCTCTCCCCCCTCCTATTCTTCCCACCTCCCGTCTCGATCCACCCTTCAATAAACGGCAGCATCGTCGATGCACTGCACTGATGGATCGAAAACATCCTCCATCTGCTCCTCATCTCCCCATGCTCCTCCTGTCTTTCCCCTCCCCACTCCCCCCTCCCTTCCTTTAATGAACCAACCAGCATGGACGATGGGTTGATGGATCGGCACATTTTCCACCTCCTCCTCCTCGCGCACTCCCTCCCCATTCCCCTGCTCAAGTCCCTCTGCCTAGAGGCCCTGCGCTCGCGCCTCCTCTCCCCCGCCAACGCCGTCGACTCGCTTGTCCTCGCGCGATTGGTCGGCTCGCGCGCGCTGCAGGCGCTGACTCAGCAGTACATCGTGCGGCACCACGCTGATGTGGCGCTGACGGACGCGTGGGCCATGCTGAGTCAGGAGTACCCGGACGTGAAGGGGATGCTTGTTCAAATGGTGGAAGCGAGGAAGAAAGTGAGTCACATAAATACGAGGGTGGGGTTGAGGGTGGGAGGGTATTAGGGCGAAGTGTTAGGGTGATTGAGTCTGGCAGGACTAGGGGTGAGAGTGAGGAGGAGGAGAGAGTGATGAGTAGCGGCAACAATAGCACGTAAGTAAGGTGTTTTTATTTTTCTAACTGTGGACTGGTGGTGTCAACATTTTCAAGGCAAGGTACCATGAGCAGCAGGCGTGTTGCTTGTCCCTTGTCCCGTGTTCCCACCTTCTTCGCTTCGTGTCCGTGTCCCACCGTGTCCCCCCGTGTCCCCCCGTGTCCCACCGTGTCCCCCCGTGTCCCTTGTCACCGCTTGCCCCGTTTCATCCTACCCCCCGTTGCCTGTTCCCCAATGCCACTTTCATCATACTGGCTGGCAGGGCGGGGAGGGGTGGGCGCGGCAGCAGGTGCAGCAGGCAGTGAGAGCACTGGATAGCGCAGTCAGCCGTTGCCTCTTCCCCAGATTCATCCCTCCCCTGTTACCCCAATGCTGCTTTCCTTCCCATGGCAGCGTGACACTGGCTTGCACGGGGAGGAGGGGTGGGCTCTGCAGCAGGTGCAGCAGGCAGTGAGGGCTCTTGAGCACATCTGCAACGACGGCAGCTGTGCTTCCTCTGCCTCTGCTTCTGCCTCTGCCTCTGTCTCCTCTCCCCCTCCAGCTGCTCACCCTTCTGCTGCTCTTGCCTCCGCTTCCCCCTCTGAGCCTCCCGCTGACCCGTCCTCTGCCTCTGCTGTGGAGAGTGAGGGGGCGAGGGCCGGGACGGGGGTTGGGGGGGATGGGGCAGAGGAAGGGGGAGGAGGAGGAGGGGCGGAAGGGGAGGAAGCGGATTCGGGAAACCCCGATGGTGCTGCTGCTGCTGCTGCGGCTGGTGCTGTGGCAGATACTAATTCTACAGACCCTCAGAATCAACCAGGCGAAACGGGTCAAACCGGCCAATCAAGTCAAGCATGCGAATCAGGACCGCAAACCCTCTCCCCTGCAACCACGCTCGCACCTACCCTCTCCTCCCTCTCCTCCTCCTCTCACTACCTCGGCGGCAGCGGCACTCTCTCCACCCTCTCCTCCTCCTCCTCCCTCCTCTCTGTCCGCCCCATGTCCCCCCCCACACCCGCCACCCCTGCCGCCCCCCCCACCCCTTGCGGACTCCCCAAGTGCCGCCCGGTAGAGGGGTTGATTCGGCACTTTGCTAAGTGCGGTGTGAAGGTGTCGGGAGGGTGTGGGAGCTGCAAGGTGGTGTGGCAGCTGTTGGAGCAGCACTCAAGCGCGTGTGAGAAGCACAAGGGATGCCGCGTCCCTCTGTGCAGGTGAGACATCTGTGTGTGCCGTGCTTGCCATTCTCCCTAAGGTTGTGCGGGAGCTGCAAGGTGGTGTGGCAGCTGCTGGAGCAGCACTCGAGCGCGTGTGAGAAGCACAAGGGATGCCGTGTCCCTCTGTGCAGGTGAGACACCCTTGTCTGCTTGCCATGCTTGCCATACAGGTTGTTTGTGCATGCAAGGTGGTGCCATGCCATGCCAATCTCTCTAAGGTGGTGTGGCAAGGTGGTGCTGGAGCAGCACTCGAGCGCGTGTGAGAAGCACAAGGGGTGCCACGTTCCTCTGTGCAAGTAATAGAGTCATGCCTGCCTGCCTGCCTGCCACTGTTGCCATACAAGGAACCTGCCTGTACATGCCTGCCTGCAGGTTCCGTGTCCATCTCGCTTTCCCTCCTCTCTCTCCCTTCCTTGTCTGCTGGCCGTCTGCACTTGTCCCACGTGCCCTGCTTCTGTGTAGCTTCCCTTGTCCTGCATTGCTTTCTGAGATGTTAGTGGTGTCTTGAGTTGACCTGCTCTTCCCCGGGGCCAATCCCTGCTTCCACTGCACTATATATTTCTTCTGGCCCTGGATGCCTCCCTGCTGCCACAGGCAATTCAAGAGCAAGCAGCAGCAGGAGCAGGGCAGTGGGGGGCCTTCTGCAGGCAAGGAGAAGCTGAGTGCAGCAGAGCACGCAGAGCAAGTCACAGCACTGGCCAAGGCTCTCTTGGCTTTAGAAAATGCCAAGTCATTCTAAGGCGGGTATTGGGCCAAGCTACACTTGCTGCTCGCACGCGAGGAGAAGTGAGTGCAGGAGAGAAGGCAGAGCAAGTCATCTCACTAGTCAAGGCTCTCTTGACTCCTCTAGAGAATGCCTAGTCGTTCTAAGACTGATTTTGCCAGTGAACCCAAGTCAATGTACCTACTACTGCTGTTGGGACTCGTTTTGAGACTTTCCTGCTTGCAGGCAAGGAGGCGTTGCCAGCAGCAGAACTAGCAGAGCAAGTGGCAGCACTAGCTAAGCCTCTTATGGCTGTATAGAATGTGAAGTCAGCTACCGCAGAAGTTGTGGAGTTTTGTATAGGGGGATATTGGAAAACCATGTTGCCTCACAAGAGGGCTTCGTCTGGTCTGGATTCTCTCAGCTTCATCCAGTCACTTCTTTCTTGCTTACGATAGGTATCTTAGACCATGCTAACACCACCCACACCATCACATTCCATCCTTGCGTATCGCTGCTTGTGCAGTGGGTTGAACCGTGGGCCGCGGCCTTTCCTGACAGCCACGTGTTTCGAGTGCATCCGACTTCCTAACAGTAGCTAGAGGAGAAGAGGGGAGAGGAGAGGATACAGGTGCGGTAATTGCATGAATGTAAGGTTTGCTTGAAATCTTCCAGCCAACTCGCTTTACCGCCCTATACTGCTTCGGCAAAAGTGTAACAGTCTGCACGTATGGAACACCGTAGCAGACTTCTCATGTTTTGGCTGCTCATATGTTTTGCAACCGCCAACTCTCACATGTATTTACAAGTGCACAACACTACCCTATTCAAGACTGTTTAGTTTACTACAGGATAGGAGCACCTGAAAGCAAGCAGGTGACATGTAGAGCTTACTGCCCTATTGCATGCACGACTCAGCACTTCAACCCTCAATTGCACTGCATTGAACAGCACCACACCACACTGCAGCACAGCTTGAATGTCTCCGCCAGTGGCCGTCTGGTGCAGGCCAGGGCCACAGCAGTGCGCGAACAGGGCGCTCTCCCCAACGCCTGGCTGGTCAAATTCTAAGCCATTCCTACCGCACTGAATCGCACGTCACAGAACCGAACCTAGAGCTTGGGCGTCTCTGCCATAGTTTGCCTGGTGCGAGCCAGAGCCACAGCAGTGCGGGAGCAGGGCTCTCTTCCCAACGCCTGGCTGATGAATGCCGATGCGTCGAGCAGCTTGTCAAAGTCTATGCCCGTCCTACCGCACCGCACCGCACCAATCCGCATCACAGTTTAGGCGTCTCTCCCATTGTCTGCCTGGTGCGGGCCAGAGCCACAGCAGTGCGGGAGCAGGGCTCTCGCCCCAACGCCTGGCTGATGAACGCCGATGCGTCGAGCAGCTTGTCAAAGTCTATGCTCTCCTCCTACTGCACTGACCGCACCGAACTGCACCACACCGCACCGCATTAAAAAGCATCACAGTTTAGGTGTCTCTGCCAGTGTTTGCCTGGTGCGGGCGAGGGCCACAGCAGTGCGAGAGCAGGGCTCTCTCCCCAACGCCTGGCTGATGAACGCTGATGCTTCGAGCAGCTTGTCAAAGTCTATGCTCTCCTCCTACTGCACTGACCGCACCGAACTGCATCACACCGCACCGCATTAAAAATCATCACAGTTTAGGTGTCTCTGCCAGTGTTTGCCTGGTGCGGGCGAGGGCCACAGCAGTGCGAGAGCAGGGCTCTCGCCCCAACGCCTGGCTGATGAACGCCGATGCGTCGAGCAGCTTGTCAAAGTCTATGCTCTCCTCCTACTGCACTGACCGCACCGAACTGCACCACACCGCACCGCATTAAAACGCATCACAGTTTAGGTGTCTCTGCCATAGTTTGCCTGGTGCGGGCGAGGGCCACAGCAGTGCGAGAGCAGGGCTCTCGCCCCAACGCCTGGCTGATGAACGCCGATGCGTCGAGCAGCTTGTCAAAGTCTATGCCTGTGTGAATGCCCAGCCCATGCAGCAGATACACCACGTCCTCTGTTGCCACGTTGCCTGACGCCCCCTTGGCGTAGGGACAGCCCCCTAGGCCGGCTATTGAAGAATCAACCACCGATACTCCCATCTGCGTGTGGTGGGGAGTAAGGGTGGTGGAGGGCGAGAGCAGGGAAGCGCAGTGCTGGTGAGCACGTAAAGAATGCAGGCTTATGATTTGGTGGGCCATCCAGAACACAAACACATGTGCATCACCCCCAGCCCATGCAGCAGTAACACCACATCCTCTTTTGCCTGATGCCCCCTTGGCGTAGGAGGGGATACTACCGGAGCAGCTATTGAGGAATACACCACTGATACTCCAATGAGCAAGGGCGGGAGAAGGGCAACAACATGAGGGCACCAACATGAGGGCACCAACATGAGGGCACCAACATGAGGGCACCAGCACGAGCATTCACAGGCGTTAGCCATCTCACCTGCAGGGCCACAAGAATGTTGGCAAGCGCCTGGGCGTAGGTGTGGTGGAAGTGAACAGCAAGGGAGGTGAGGTTTGCGTTGATTGATTCATGCACCCTTCACAGCATCCCATCCACTCACACGCAGGTCACCACACATTACCTGCAGGGCCACGAGAATGTTGGCGGCCTGGCCGTAGGTGTCGTGGAAGTGGGGTTGAGGGAGGAGAGGGAGGTGAGGGGAGTGAGGCACGATACCTCAATTCCTGCAAGACCCTCAAGGGAGGGAAGCACCCCAAAGCACCTCACCTGCAGAGCCACGAGGATGATTTGGGGTGTGGTGTGATGTGGTGTGGTGGAAGTGGAGGGCGAGGGAGGCGGGTCGTGGGTTGGCTCCATCATTCAACGTGACGGCTACATGCAAGGCACGCATGTCACGGGAATGCGAGCACAAGCATGGCAGCCATATCACCTGCAGCGCCACGAGGATGTTGGCGAGGGCTTGACCATAAGTGTCGTGGAAATGAACAGCGAGGGAGGCGGGCGGCACGCATGCACATACGGCGTCCAGCATGGGCGCCACTGAGCCTGGTGGGGTGGGTTAGCGGGAGAACGGAACACAGATATTAGCTGGTTGGGGTGTGCATGAGCCCAGGTGTACAAATGCAGCGAGGGAGGGCGGCGGCACACATGCACACGGCGTCCAGCATGGGCGCCACTGAGCCTGGTGGGGTGGGGAAATGGGAGCAGCTCGAAACACAGAGATTAGCTGGTTGGGTCTGCATGCGCCCAGGTGCACGAATGCAGCGACGGACGAGGGCAGCACACATGCAACACAGCATCCAGCATGGGCGCCACTGAGCCTGGTGGTTCAGGGGGGGTTGGGACGAGGCAGGAGGAACACACGGCAATGGAGGAGTGAGAGGGAGGAGGGCGGCACACATGCAACAGGGCGCCCAGCATGGGCGCCACAGAGCCTGGTGGGGTGGGTTAGTGGGGCGTAGGGGAGGAGAGCAGCGACTGCTTGGTTGGGATGGGGACTGCACGCGGCATTGTGAGCATGCACACACAGCAGCCAGCATGAGCACCACTGCTGTCACCGGGCCGACCGCACAGCACCGCTTTGAACCTTACCGGGAGTGCCGACACCAATGGTGTCCCCCAGAGACACCTCATAGCACCCCATGTCATGCAGAGCTTTTGCCACCCTCGCCACTGCTGCTGGGGCTATGTGACCTTCGTTGCACCTCCCAGAACCTCACAGCACCGCACAGCACTGCACAGCACCATACTACACCGCACTGCACCGCTTTGAACCTCACCGGGAGTGCCGACGCCGATGGTGTCCCCCAGAGACACCTCATAGCATCCCATGTCGTGGAGAGCCTTGGCCACCCTCGCCACTGCTGCTGGCTCTATGTGTCCTTCGTAGGGGCAGCCCACCGCACAGGACACGTACCTGCACGTGGGACAAGGGGCAGCGGGCAGGAGTAAGTGCGTGAAAGTGGGCATATAAGCTGGTAACTGATTCAACATTCAGATCTATGTGGCTTTCATAGGGGCACTCCACCCAGCACACAAGATACATGGCGGAGGCACCAAAGAGAGAGGAAGCAAGAGCAGGTGAGAGAAGCAAAGTAAAATGGCACACTCCTACAACCAGCCCCTTCAGCAGCCCTTGGGCAAGGAACAAGGAACCCCTCACACACACACACACACACACACACACACACACACACACACACACACACACACACACACACACACACACACACACACAAAGCGCGTCTCTTACACCTTCTGTTACCAATGCCAATCATACCTCACTCTTGCTTACCCTCGCACAGGAATGCCTCTGTCCCTTGCAGCATCACAAACCGCTCTGTACCGCTCCAGACTCTCCTCCACTGAGCAGTTGATATTCTTCTTGGAAAACGCCTCAGAAGCAGCAGCAAACACGGCCACCTCCTTGGCCCCGGCTGCCACGGCATTCTCAAGGCCTCTTAAATTGGGCGTTAGAACGGGCAGCTTGGTGCGGCCGTTGCTCTGCACTCGCTGCATCACCTCCGGTGCGTCTGAGAGCTGCAGGGACGAGGAAAGGGGAGGGAGAGAGGGTGAAGAAGGGGCTAGGCACAGCAAGCACTGCCACTTCTCTCGACCCGCCTGCTGTTACCTGAGAGCTGCAGAGATCTAAGCAGCTGCACCTCTAGAAACCTGCAGCTGAGGGATCCATTTTGGGGAGTCGAAGCTGGTAGTCCAACCGCCATGAGGCGATGTATGAGCTCCTCCTTCACTCCCACCGCCACCTGCTGCTCCTCATTTTGATTGTACTCGTTATAAGCAGCTGCAGTATGCTAACACCCACCTGAGGAATCCATTTCGGGGAGACGAAGCTGGTAGCCTCCACAACAGGCAGCCCAGCGGCCATGAGGCGATGAATGAGCTCCACCTTCACGCCCACCGCCACCTGCTGCTTCTCGTTCTAACCGTACTCGTTAAATCCAGGGTCTCAAGTAGACCAAATGTTTTGCAGTGTTCTGGGCCCAAATTTTTGTCCAATCTGAGACTCGCCAAAGTACCCATTTTTCGCCCAAGTGTTTTGCAGTTGCACGGCCAACCCGTACATGAGACCCTGGCTTTAAAAGAAGCTGCGTCAGTAGCATCACCCACCTGAGGGATCCACTTGGGCGAGACGAAGCTGGTAGCCTCCACCACGGGCAGCCCGGCAGCCATGAGGCGGTGAATGAGCTCCACCTTCACGCCCACCGCCACCTGCTGCTTCTCGTTCTGCAGCCTGTGAAACTCACCTTTACTCACTGTAAGCAGCTGCGTCACTGAACGCACCCACCTGAGGGATCCACTTGGGGGAGACGAAGCTGGTGGCTTCGACAACAGGCAGCCCAGCGGCCATGAGGCGATGAATGAGCTCCACCTTCACGCCCACCGCCACCTGCTGCTTCTCGTTCTGCAGCCCGTCCCGCGGCCCCACCTCCACCACCTTCACATACCGCGGTAGCCACTGCAGCGGGTCAGACCGCACCGGCTCTGGAACTCTGCTCTCACTCTCACCCTTGCCATTGCCGCTGCCACGGGTGTCGCTGGTGGCGCTGATGCCATCAATGGCACTGCTGTCACCCATGCCATTGGTTCTGGTGCTGTGGTCATGGGTCACGCTCACGCCACTGATATTGCTAGGCACAGAGAATTCTCCCCTGCGCTGCTGGCCTCTAGGGCTAAATGCCTTCAGCTGCTCCCCTCGGGGGCTGACCCCTTTGTGCATCTGCCCGCGCGGGCTGTTTTCGCAGCTGCTGGTGGCGGCGGTGGCTGCTTCGTGCAGCTCTCGCCACCACGCGGCGCCGCCCAGCCCCGACCCCGTGCCAGCCGCGAATTGGATCGCCTGCCAGCTGCCCCCGCTTCCTTGTAACGAGCGCGCGCCGCTGCCGCTGCCGCTGGTGCTCATGCCGCTCATGCTGGTCATGCTGGTGCTGAAGCAGCTGCTGTTGCTCATGCTTCTCGAGAAGGGTAACGGAGAGAGGAACGAGACTCCGTGAAAAGGAAACGCATCCACATCCAGACCGGCGCACACGTGGCTGACTCCAATTGGACCTGCTAAAGCGGCGGTTGCTGCCGCTGAAGCTGTCGTTGCTGCAGCTGCCGTGGCTGCTTGAACCGCCATGGAACTGCAGGCACTCATACTGTTGTTAGCGTTAAGCAATTCTAGGTGGTGAGTGTTAAGAGCGTCTAGGTGGTGAGAACTGTGAGCGGTGGACGCAGGAGGACCAGGAGCCACCGTGCTGGACGATAATACTGGTGCTTGTGGTGACGCGTGAGACGCTTCTAATCCCATCGCGCCACGTGGCGTCCAACGAGCTGCGAAGAGCTGTGCTGCTGGTTTGGTGGAGGGAACGCTTGTACTGGATGAAGAGACACGTGGGAGACAATGGTGGAGAAGACGATATTATATGTTGTTTGCGTGCCCGAGTCGTTACGATTACATACGAAATGAACAGGAATGACTCGATTGCCACCTTACACCAATGCGCGAGACAATTTAAATACAATTGTTTTGAATGCGGTCATACCTCGCCCCTGAATGGTATCCGAGGTTAAGCCGTCTGCCAGCTATTCTTAAGAACGTGTCGGCTCGTCCCATAATCACCAGGTGCGCGTCAGTGGTATAGAGTCGTGAGGTAGCTCTGAGCGATGGAGGTAATTTCGCACATTATACACACAATGGCTCAAAAGGTACTGTTATAATAGGCGAAGCTAACGGCTAATTCGTGCTTCTTACGCTTTGAATACACGTCGAGGATAATCTACGGCTGACTCTGGAGGTTGAACGTCTGGCGAGTGGCGAACAGGGAGGATTACCTGGCAGAGGCATTCAGCAGTTACTAGTCTGAAAAGGAATACGGGAACTGCAAAGCTGTATTTTGCGCGTACAAAACAGCAGCTGAACCAGCCACTGATTTACAGGAAGGATTCGCAGAGAGGTCAGGAGGAATCACAACTGTCGAGAAAACCCATTCACTAATCAGCTCGATCTACCAGGATTCTCTGACGGCATTGCTGATGGGAATTGGAGTCATGCTGATGAGAGTTATGGTCCCAGAAACGTCAATTTGCCGACCGACTGTAATTCCTCGTAGGCGCCACGTCATAACGGCAGCTGATTGAGGTGGAATGTTTGTTCTGGAAACCCGCCATACACGGCTCTCCAATTGCGGTGTAGAGACTATACTTGTCCTCAAAAGAAGAGTTTACCATCGCGTACATCTTCGGTGGCGTGGCTACTCCACGTGTAGTTTCTCAATTAGCCTGAATGTCACATGAGCATTGCCGATGTAACCAATGCCCAATCTTCTCATCTGACCTGGACAGTGCAATATTTGTTTCTGCCCAAAACACATCTACGTCGGACAGATCTTGCATGTCCTGTTTGACGGACGGACGGATCGACAGGCTGACATGGGAGCGACAACATCAAGGACAGATTCGAGGTGACCGAATTTCAGGATCCATCAGAGATGGGCATGGGAGGTCCCTGGCCTGGTTCAGAATTCAGGGCGGGCGTGGAACATTTGGTACTGGTTGTGGTTCTGAGGAACGTCGTCACGGGCAAAACAGGTTTCGACGAGCGTGGTTACAAGTTTCGGTTGTTTTACAACCTGAAGAAGCTCCCTCCATCCCCCTCTCCCTCCCTCTCCCTTTCCGTTGTTCTTTCTGCCTCTCTCCCATATCTTCACAGCTGCACATTTCATTTCATTTCAGCTGTCTTTTGACTGACCAGGGTCACGCCGCTCACAACCAGCTTTCCGTTTTCCGGTTGAGAACTCACTGCTGCGACTGCTGGTTTGCGTGACCGTGAGCCTTTTCATTTCCCCCTGCATTCCTGCAATAGCCAGCCATGGCATCCGCATCCGCGTCGCTGCTTCAAAAGGCATTCCTGGCCGGATCGCCCCTGAAACTCTCCGCAACTTCCGGCACCGCTCTCGCAGCCACCAATGTCTCCCTCGCAGCGCCATTTCGGAAGACCCCCGCCGTGCGGGCCATGTCCGGAAGCAACGTCGGCGAGATCGCGAGCGTCAAGGCCCGTCAGATCATCGACAGCCGCGGAAATCCGACGGTAGAGGTTGATCTGAGGACGTCTAAGTCCAGCACCGTGTTCCGCGCCGCCGTCCCTAGCGGCGCGTCGACGGGGATCTACGAGGCGCTGGAGCTTCGCGACGGAGATAAGAGCAAGTTCGGCGGGAAGGGCGTGCTCAAGGCCGTTGCGAACATCAACAACATCATTGCCCCCACGCTGATCGGCCTCGATCCGACGTAATGCGGACGGGATTTCTCGGTTCTTTTTCTGCATGATTACGAAGAGTGCAACTGCGGAGTCCAGAATGCCGGAGGCAGCAATGTGCATTTCAAATCTGGACTTTGAATCCAGATGAGTCTCAAATGCGGTGTCCACGATTTCAAATCCCTCTCTGGCCTTCTCAAGTCAAACTCTCTTCATGGATGACCACAAGTCCTTCTATCCTTAACCTCCCCCCGCCTAATCCCTGCTGCTCTCGACGGCACGTCCAAATCACATCAAATCATGTCTCATGCTCCGAGGCATTTCAAATCAATTTTCCTCAACTCTCGTGTTATCCCCTACCTCAGGGACCAGCGCGCCATCGACGCGCTCATGCTCGAGCTCGACGGCACGCCCAACAAGTCGTCGCTCGGCGCCAACGCCATTCTCGGCGTCTCCCTCGCCGTCGCGCACGCCGGCGCTGCCGGCAACTCGGTCCCGCTCTACAGGTGAGCTCCGCTATAAGTCATAGGCTTGCATCGTTATAAGCTTGAGCCGTTCCCAGCCACAGCGCCGCTCGTCATCATGCCCGTGCTCGCCATTACCGTCCGGCGCTCACTCTTCTCGTCGACCTCATCAATCACCTCTCAGCGGATCGGTCACTCGCTCCTTCTCCCTCTTTTCCTAGGCTCCTCGCCTCCCTAGCAGGCTTGGAGAGGCTCGTGAGTCGTGATGCCCGTGCCCGCCATGAACGTCATCAACGGCGCTTACTCTGCTCTTCGCCTTTCCCCCTCTCCCTTTCCCTCCTTTCCCCCCAACCCCCCAGGCACCTGGCCTCCCTGGCAGGCGTGGAGAAGCTGATCATGCCCGTGCCCGCCATGAACGTGATCGGCGCTTTTCCTTCTTCCCTCTTCCTTTCCCTCCACTTTCCCCCAGGCATCTTGCCGCCCTAGCAGGTGTCGAGAAGCTGATCATGCCCGTGCCCGCCATGAACGTCATCAACGGCGGCAGCCACGCGGGCAACAAGCTGGCCATGCAGGAGTTCATGATCCTCCCCACTGGCGCCTCCTCCTTCTCTGAAGCCATTCAGATGGGATGCGAAGGTGAGAAGGGCAGGGAGATAAGCAGGGAGGAGTAGTCTGATAAGCAGCAGTGGCCACGCACCAGAGGCAGCCACGCGGGCAACAAGCTGGCCATGCAGGAGTTCATGATCCTTCCCACTGGCGCCGCCTCCTTTTTCGAGGCGATTCAAATGGGATGCGAAGGTGAGAAGGGCAGTGTGATAAGCAGTGAAAGGCAGTGTGATAAGCAGTAATGGGGACGGATCAGAGGTAGCCACGCGGGCAACAAGCTGGCCATGCAGGAGTTCATGATCCTTCCCACTGGCGCTTCTTTTTTTTCCGAGGCGATCCAGATGGGGTGCGAAGGTGAGAGACAGCAAGAGGGGCGGTCTGATAAGCAGTGAAAGGCAATGTGATAAGCCGTAATGGGGGCGCACCAGACAAGTGGCAGCCACGCGGGCAACAATCTGGCGATGCGGGAGTTCATCCACCTCACCCTACCGACCACCCTCCCCCAACCCTGCCCCTCCCTTCCACTTACCTTCACCAGTCGCGCCCCGCCCCCTGTCCCGTATCCCTTCACATCCCTGTCCCCAGTGTACCAGGTGCTGAAGGGCATTATCAAGAAGCGGTACGGGCAGGACGCGTGTAACGTGGGTGACGAGGGGAGGGGGTTGACTCATCGTTCTGATTCTGACAGCCCCTCCCTTCCGCTTACCTTCACCAATCGTGCCTTGCTCCCTGCCCTGTATCCTTTTACATCCCTGTCCGCAGTGTACCAAGTCCTCAAGGGCATCATCAAGAAGCGGTACGGGCAGGACGCGTGCAACGTGTTGATCTTCTAGCCTCGGATCATCATCTTTCCCCTTCTAACCCTGACTCCTTGCCCTTTCCTCGCTGCCCGTTCCTCCCATATCCTCCCCTCCCAGTGTACCAGGTGCTGAAGGGCATCATCAAGAAGCGGTACGGGCAGGACGCGTGCAACGTGGGCGACGAGGGCGGGTTTGCGCCCAACATTCAGGACAACAAGGAGGGGCTCATTCTGCTGGTGGATGCTATCGATAAGGCTGGGTACACCGGCAAGGTGAGGGTGGGAAGGCGGATAAGGCAAGGGGGGAAGGGGACCTTAGAGCCCAACATTCAGGACAGCAAGGAGGGGCTGGTGCTGCTGGTTGATGCCATCGATAAGGCGGGATACACTGGCAAGGTGATGAGGAGTAGAGGGGAAAAGGAAGGGGGGTAACACGAGCAAGTGATTGGAAAAAATCAGTATCTGCACACAGAATGAGGAACGAAGGGAGAACAGGAGGCGGGGAGGGGGGACGACAGGGATAACCACCTGCATCATAGATGAGAAACACTGGGGTACTGGTGCAATGATGCTCGAAACTGGGAAGTATGGTGCCGTCAAGACTCTGTTGGAACATTCCAGACCACCCACTCTCTTTCAACCTAGTTTCTGTTCTGAACCACCCTCCACACTCACCCAAGTCCACGGTCCATGCCTCCCACTCCTCATCTTCCACACTGCAAGCGTGTTGTCAACTCAAGCAAACCCTGATGCGCATGTCCCAGATGTCTTATTCCACCGTTTCTCACCCATCCCCATCCCTCTTCTGGTCCTCTCTCAGGTCAAGCTAGGAATGGATGTCGCAGCGTCTGAGTTCTACACGCCAGACCACAAGCACGATTTGAACTTCAAGCACAAACTCAACGACGGCATGTCCACCTCTTTCCACCCCTCTGTACCTCTCTATTTTCCATTCTCTCAGGTGAAACTGGGCATGGATGTCGCTGCATCCGAGTTCTACACCGCGGACCACAAATACGACCTCAACTTCAAGCAGAAGCCTAATGATGGCACGGACGTCATTACCGGGCAGGCGCTGGCAGAGCTCTATGAGAGCTTTGTTAAGGAGTTCCCCATCGTCTCAATAGAAGACCCGTTCGAGCAGGACGACTGGGTGAACTGGGCGGCGCTGAAGGCACTGCTGGACGTGCAGGTTGTGGGGGACGATCTGACGGTCACCAACCCCAAGAGGATTGCCGATGCCGTGCAGAACAACGCGTGCAACGCGCTGCTGCTTAAGGTAAGCAAAAGGCGGCTCAAGGTATATATAAACACAAAGGGTTTTCGAGGTGATACGGAACAAGCTGTATGCAATAAGCAAGGAGCTCAAGGTAAGACTGAAACTGGATTTCCATGGGTTTTGTGAAATTCTGTGTTTACGTCCCGTGAAATCACCTACAGTGCCTTCGACCCACCTTTGCTTGCTTTACACATCCCCCCCCCCCCCCCCAATTCCCGTTTATCCCCTCACCACACCCGCCCTCTCTCCTTGCAGGTGAATCAGATCGGCAGTATGACAGAGAGCATCACAGAGAGCAGCACAAGATGCCAACTTGGTCTTGTAATCTGAGAAACCAACTCCCCCTCCCCTCCCCCTCCCCTCCCACTCCCCCTCTCTCTCCCTCTCCCTCTCTACAGGTGAATCAGATCGGCAGTGTGACGGAGAGCATCACAGCAGCGCAGGACGCCAAGGCAGCGGGGTGGGGGGTGATGGTATCTCACCGCAGTGGCGAGACGGAGGACACCTTCATTGCCGACCTCTCTGTGGGGCTGGCCGCTGGACAGGTGGGTGCAAAGCGGTGCTAGGCGGTCAGGTTGGGTGCTAACCGGTCTGGAGCAATGCTAGCCGGTCAGGTGGGTGCGAGGTGGCTGTAGGGGTGCCTCATGGGCAGCGGGGTGGGGGGTGATGGTGTCGCACCGCAGTGGCGAGACGGAGGACACCTTTATCGCTGACCTCTCTGTGGGGCTCTCTGCTGGCCAGGTGGGTGTGGTGTTACGGGGTCAGGTGCGGTTCTAGCCGGTCAGGTGGGTGCTTGTTTGCTGTTGGGGCGCCTCAGGGGCAGCAGGCAGCGGGGTGGGGGGTGATGGTGTGGCACCGCAGTGGCGAGACAGAGGACACCTTCATTGCCGACCTCTCTTTGGTTATGGCGGTTAAGTGCGGTGCTAAAGCTGTTGGTACTGCCGTTGTTGTTGCAGCTCCTGCTCTTGCTGCCGCTGCTGCTGCCGTTGTCATTGCTGCTGGTATTGCTGCTGCTGCTGCTCCTGCTTCTGCTACCACTGCTACTGCTATTGGCGGTGCAACTGCTGCTGGTATTGCTACTGCTGCTCCTCCCTCCTCTGCTGTCTCTTTATCCTGATCCCTTGCTTCACTCCCTTGTTCCCTTTCTCTTGCTCTTTGTATCCCGTTCTTGGCTTGTTGTCTGCAGATCAAGACTGGGGCTCCTTGCCGCAGCGAGCGCCTGTCCAAGTACAACCAGGTACAGTTTGTTCCCATGCATCTCCGTGTGTAGTGAGTTTACTTTTGAGTCGACTCAAAAGGGGCTCCCTGCCGCAGCGAACGCCTGTCCAAGTACAACCAGGTACAGTTTGTTAGCATTATCCGTTGGTCGGAAGAATGCACGATCTATTGTTGCATTGGCTTGTACAACCAGGTACAGTTTGTTTAGTCATTTGCGTCGGCTGAATGATTGCGAGTTCTAATTGGTATGTACAGCTTGTTTGAACCTTTCCCAACTCCTTCCGGTATGTTTTTTTGCCCAATTCCCATTATGTTGGTTGTTTTATTTGGCAGTTGCTCCGCATAGAGGAGGAGCTTGGTTCCGATGCCATCTATGCTGGCGAGAAGTTCAGAAGCCCGTGATCCGGGTGTGCCCTCGCCTCATGTTGATGTTTTAGCACCTAGTGTACAATAGGACTTGCTAGTTTTCGTGATTTTTATGTCATCCTTCAAAATGGAGGAGGATGAAGGAGCAACTGCAGGTTTTATTTGGATTCAAGCGTCAACATCTCAATGTATGCTAGGCTACACTCTTATGCAGCATTGTGAATCTACAAATGTGCATGCTAGGCTATAGTGGGGCACACGGTAAGGGGTATGACACATTTAGGGTTAGTACTTGTACAACCCTGTCAAATATAATAGTTATAGGTTGTAGTGAGTTGCATTCTAGAGGGTATAGATGCTAGGGTTTCCTAATTGTATCCAACACTTAGCTAGTTCATACATTCCGTTGTGTTTAGATTCTGAGATGGTATCAGAGCAGGTTCCGTTCCTAGCTCCCCGCCCTACCCTGGCCTAGCCTCGCGCCTTAGCGCCCTCCGCGCCCTTTGCGCCTTAGCACCCTCCGCGCCCTCCGCGCCTCCGCGCCTTAGCGCCCTCGTAGCCCGGCCGCGCCCTCCGCGCCTTCGCGCCCTCCTAGCGCCCCTCCCCACGGTCGACCGCCCCTCCCCACTGTCGTGCTCGCCCTCCTCACCGCTCCGCGCCCCTAGCCCGTCGCCCAGGCCCGCGCCCTAGCCCGTCGCCCAGGCCCGCGCCCTAGCCCGTCGCCCAGGCCCGCGCCCCAGCCCGTCGCCCAGGCCCGCGCCCTAGCCCATCGCCCAGGCTCGCGCCCTAGCCCGTCGCCCAGGCCCGCGCCCTCGCCCGTCGCCCAGGCCCGCGCCCTAGCCCATCGCCCAGGCTCGCGCCCTAGCCCGTCGCCCAGGCCCGCGCCCTCGCCCGTCGCCCAGGCCCGCGCCCTAGCCCGTCGCCCAGGCCCGCACCCTAGCCCGTCGCCCAGGCCCGCGCCCTAGCCCGTCGCCCCAGCCCGCGCCCTAGCCCGTCGCCCCGGCCCGCGCCCTAGCCCGTCGCCCAGGCCCGCGCCCTAGCCCGTCGCCCCAGCTTGTGCCCTCGCCTAGGCCCGCGCCCTCGCCTTAGCCCTCCCCCCCACCTTAGCCCGCGCCCTACCAACGCCCTCGCCAACGGCCGCGCCCTAACCCACGCGCCACCTCGTCCTAACGTCCCAACCGCCCCTTCTCACCTAGCCACCGCCCTGTCCCCCGGGCTCAAGCCGTTCGTACTGCTACTGGCTTCTCACTCCGCGGCTGGCAGCCGCCTCTCGCTCCGGTCACTAGATTTCGACCCGGGTCGCATTTAGCTCCTAGCCTCTAGCCCCTAGCCCGGTTTCCTCCTCCACTGGCGCTCCTACGACTCCTAGGTTCACCTCCGCCGTTCCTAGCCTAGCGTCCAATATGGACTCCTCCCGCCGCCTTCGTTTCGATGCGGAGGGGCGACCGATCGAGTTCAGTACCTGGCAGCGCCAGGCCACGCGCTACCTCACCAGTCAGCGTCAGGACGGCGCCACCCTGTGGGCCCACGCGTCTGGTGCCCTCAAGGCGCCCCTGTCTCCCGACCCCCTCCCGACCGACCCAGAGCCGACTTCTGCGGCGCAGGCGGACTACGACCGTCGTGTCTTGGCGAGGGACGTGTGGGACTCTCGCGACGCTGCCGCCGCTCTTGCGCTGACGGAGCTCCTCCCCCCGACTGAGGCCGCCCACTTTAACCAGGTGGAGACAGCTCAGGGGGTTTGGGCTGCTGTTGTTGCACGCTATTCCACCCCTTCCTCTGCCTCCCTCAATCGCCTCCTCATGCCGTTCGTGTTTCCCGACCTCGGCTCGTTTGCGACTGTGTCCGACCTAGTGACTCACCTCCGCTCACTTGACGCCGGTTTCCGAGCGGCCTGTACCGACGCCCAGCTTCTTGCTGCTCCCCCCCCCATGTGGCTCACTGTGCACTGGTTAGTCACCCGCCTCCCTGACCGCCTTGCCACTGCTCGCGACACGCTTCTCCAGAAGCACCCCACTGAGCTCACTGTCGATCTCCTTGAGACCGCTCTCGGGACGATCGAGAGTAGCCTCCTCACCGTTGCATCCGCCACTGACGCGGTGGCCCCCCGTCTCTTTGCGGGGTGTGCCGCCCCTCAGCTTCCCACTTTCACTGCTACCCGCGCTTCTGCTGCTGTGTCGGTTTCTGGGGACACTGCTGCCGTTTCGGCCGCAGACTGGCAGAAACGGGGCAAGAGTGGCAAGAAGGGCGGGAAGGGGGGAGGTGGAGGCGGTGGAGGCGGCGGTGGAGGTGGCGGTGGAGGTGGGAGCGGCGGTGGTGGAGACGGTGGCGGCGGCGGCGGCGGAGGTGCACCAGGCGGAGGGGGCCTTGGAGGAGGTGCAGGACAGACAGGCACGCCCACTGGCGGTGGCCCGACCGGTGGGGGTGTCGGACCCCAGCAGCAGCAGTCGCAGCAGCACCAGCCACAGCAGGGACAGCAGCAGCAGCAGGGACCGCAACAGCAGCAGGCACCGCAGCAGTTCCAGCAGTGGGGGCCCCCACTACAGTGGGGTCCGCAGCAGCACTGGGGTCCCCCGCCGTAGTGGGGTCAGGGAGGACCAGGGAGCACCGGCCGCAGCGGCAGCACTTCCAGCTGGGCCCCTCGCCCCCCTCGCCGTGACACTGGCCCCTGCACCCACTGGTGCCTCACCGGACCTGGCAGCCCCTGTCTCTGTGGTCGTGACGACCACTCTGCCGCGCGGTGCTTCCGCCGCCTCGACGACCTCTACCGTGCTCGTTGGGGCCCTACGGCGACCACGCCTCGATGGGCTCGCCTGTTAGCCCGTAAGATTGATGTGTTTGATATGTCCATGGACGATGCTCGTCAGCATGCTTTGTATGCTGATGTTGACTATAGTGCTGATGGATCTGTGTGCTCGCGGGTTCGTAGATTAGCTTGCTTGCCTCCTGCTAGTGTAGACTTGTGCCTTTCTAGTCTAGGTGCTTGTGTTGCTGCTCTAGGTGCTTGTGTAGCCACTAGGACAGGTGACCCTCCGGCTGAGGCGTCCCTGTCCTTCACGCTGGACTCTGGTGCGTCTCAGTGCTTCTTCCGCGACCACACGACCCTCACGCCACTCCTCACTCCTGTTTCGGTGGCTCTGGCTGATCCTACCTCAGGACCAGCCGTTGCGCGTAGCTCCACTACCCTCCCGTGTCTTGTGGTCCCCTCTGGTGTCCTGCGCGGCCTCCACATCCCCTCGTTCACTCGGAACTTGGTGGGTGTTGGTTACCTCCAGGACTGGGGGATCACGGTTACCTGAAGTACGGCAATAGCACACTATTTCATATTGAGGATGCACACTCCTCTCTTATCGTGTTACACTCATATAAAGCACACGACAAATGGGAGACGGGAGGTGGACATCCCGAAGACAACCGACCCGAATGTTGACAGACCAAGACCAGAGGTTACGTGCTGTACCAGGTAACCGCAGGCATTGGAATAGTCACTGCTACTAAACTGATACATCTAACACAGTTAAATAAAGGAATGTACCCCTCAGCGTACATGGCTAGCTAAGATTATAGAACTTAATGTAATACCCTGTTTTTATTATCTTGCTATCTACATACACAATGACAACCTCTTCCTAAGACTTTCGCTGTCAAAAACTCTTGGCACCTTTGGTTAATCCAACAAACTTTGGCATGCGTGTTGTTACCCCAATACTGTAATAGGCCATGTTAACATGAAAGTGCATGCATGTCAGCTTGTTTGCATATTGCATGTGTCGGAATTCCCTTGCCTTCCTTGCTGCTGGTCCTTCTTCCTCGGAGTTCCTTCCTCTTTGTCCCTGCTCTTCTTTCCTTGTAGCTCAGTCACTTCCTCGCAAGCCTCTCGATTCCCTGTGCTGCCTTCCCTCGTTGTCACCAGTCCTATTCTCTCCTCGGTCGCTGCCTGCTTTGCAGTGGCCGATGGACTTCCTTCCCTTCTGGCTACATAGCTTTATAGTGCTCTCTCCCTGCTTCTCCCTTGCCCATGCTTGCCCCTGGCCTAGCACTTGCCATGTTCGTCCAGTGATCTCTCTTCTCCTGCCCTTTCTCGCTCTCCATCACCACCACTCCTGACTCCTTCACTTCTTTCACCTTCCACCTCTGAGTACTCACTCCTATATCCATCATGTCATGCTTGGCCTACTGCAGATACACCTCTTCTCCTGCCCCCACATCCTTCTCCCTTTTGCTCATATCAGCTTCTCCTTTTTTCTTGTACCTTTGCGCATCCCTGATCGGTGCCACATGCACGTTTTCTAGCGCTGCTAGTAGTAGCTCTCTCAGTCATGATCTTTGGTGCGTCTATACGGAATATAGTCTCTCTCCCTAACAAGATGTAGTATGGGGAGAGATCCTTCAACGCCTCCTGCTTACTGAATCTATATCCTGCCACCACCCATGACAGCCTCGTATCCCAATATTTTTTGTACTTCTCCCCGTAGGCTCTCAGTCCCCTCTTCACTGTCTGTACGAACCTCTCTGTCAAGCCGTCACTTTGCTGGGGATACGTTGACGTCCTCGGGTGCATTATTCCTTCCAATTTAAACAGCTTCTCGAACTCCCCCAGACATTCGGTCCCTTGGTCCGTGAGCACTTCCCCACATGCTCCGAACCTCGTGAGCACTTCTTCTTTGAACGCCTCAGCTACGCAGGCTGAATTCTTTCTAGGTAGTGCTCGGACTCCAACCCATTTACTTCCATTCTCGATCATGATGAGGATGTATCGTTTTCCCCTGCGGCTTAATGGCATTTCACCCGCCATGTCCAATGAACATCGGAATCCTATTCCCCTTATCAGTAATGACTGGAGCTTCTCTCTCCCTCTCTCTAACTCTACCTTGTTCTTGCTATAAAGCTTGCACGTCTCCACCCGTTTCTTGATTTATTTTCTCATTCCTGCCCGCCACCATCCGGTATCTACCAGCTGCGTCGCCCTCAAGCTGCCGTAATGCCCTAGCTGCCGGTGCACCTTTGCTATTATATATTCTCTCTCTTCCTTTCTGGGCACCCGCTTCCAACCATTCTTGGTGTTCTTCTGCAGCTGCTCCTGATACCCCAGCGGTAGTGGGCTCCCCTTGCCCTTGCTGTCTCTCACTATCTCCTCATCCTCACAGAAACTTCAGATCCCCTTTCTTCTCCCCGCAGCTCCCTCTCCATCTATTTTTCGTGCTATGGCTACCAGGCAGGCTTTTGCTATATTTGGCAGTGGGTTCTTGATAGTCTGTCCACGTGTTGCATCGTCTTACCCGGCCAGTGCCTTATCGTGAACTCGTATTCCTGTAGCAGCATCGCCCACCTAGAATTTCTTCCCGTCAGCGCTTGATTGGTCATTTGCCAGATTAGAGGTTGGTGATCTGTCACCAGCATGAGTGGTCTACACTCGGAAATGGGTAATTGTCGATACAGCTGCTAGTCCCTCCCCTTTATATGAGGTATAGTTTGCTTCAGCTGGGTTACAGCTTCTGCTGGCAAATGCCACTACTTTCTCCTCTCCTTCTCTCTCCTGACATAGTTTGTCCCCCATCCCTGAGTTGCTCCAGTCAGTATATACGATGAATGGTTCTTCCTTGATGGGTAACGTCAGCACTGTCGCCGTCTTCATTGCTCTCAAGAGTGTGTCCAGAGCCCCCTGTTCCGCCTGCCCCCACTGCCATGCCTGTTCTTCTCTGAGCAGCCGGTTCAGTACTGGCGCTGTCTTGGTGAAGTTGGGTATGAATCGCTGATAATAGTTCAGGAACTCCAATACTTCTCTGAGGTTCGTGCTGTCCTTGGGGGCTAGCACACGGTCCAGCACTTCTACTGCCTGTTCTATCCCCAACCTCCCCTCTTGTACTTCATAGCCCAGGTCAGGCCTGTCGCTTGCAGGGCGTTTGCCCTGCTGGACCTTGATTTCCAGGGCTGGGTTGCCCTTGAAAGCTGAAATTGATGGGTTGGAAAAATTCTGGCCCTGATTCCTTACAGGGCTGATTCAGGGCTTAGGCCTGGAGTGTAAAGGGTAGATTTTAGGCGAGCCCTGTAACAAAATATTTCGAGCCCCCCCCCCCCCCTTCCCCCCCCAACTCCTCCACTCCCCCCTCCCCCCCGTTTCTATCCTGATTGGATCCAACCTGGCAAATTTGGAGTTGCGTGGTTGGGCCACAAATTCAACTTAACCCTAGGACTTGTGCTTGCGCCAATCACAGCTTCGCTCCCTTGCCACGACACACAGACAGTAGCATGAATCGGCATAGCAGCAGCAAAATACATCTCAGATCCCCGTCGTGCAGTGCCCCAGCAAGCATGAATCAGCCTAGCAGCAGCGAAACACATCTCAGATCCCCCTCGTGCAGTGCGCCTCCTACTGCACGACGGTACGATGAGACGAGGAGAAAGAGAGGACGTGCCACGCCACGCCAGCCAGCCTTCCCTCCGTCACCTTTCTCCTCTAATCTCTATACTCCATCCATCCATCCGTTCCTGCTCTCACACTAGGTACGTCCTATTTTAGAGCCCATATTTAACACTTACTCATCATGGCAGCCCTCCCTGAAATGGAGGTTTCTAGTGATGACGACGATGAGACACGTACAGCATCAACCGTCCCAGTACCCCGAGTTTTCAACACCCCCGCCCACTCTGAAAGGCCCGACGCCTTAGGTTCTGATAATGAGAACGATAGTAGTGGTGATGGCGCTGACGAGAACGCCTTAGATTCTGATAGTGAGGAGGAGAGTATTGGTGATGGCGCTGACGAGTTTCCACGAGGTCGAGGTCCAGGAAGTCGATCGTGTGTCTCGCCGCGCCAGTGAAACTTCTTCCACTCCGGGCCAGCGCATGCGACTGGCGTGGTTGGGACCACACCTTCCTCCTCGTAAGTGCTCGAGGAAGGTATCGACCGTGGATGACAAGGTCGCTCCGGCTGTGGATAATCCCGCGGAACGCAAGGATGTCCCTGCGTCGGAGAAGAAATTGGTCGAGAAGTGGAACCCTGGGTGGAGGCAGACGTTCAAGTGGTTGGTGCTCGAATATGACGACAAGCAACAGATGTACGGTATGAAGTGTACCATCTGCAAAGCCCATGCCAAGAACAGTAAGTCTCCGTTTGGCCCTCTTGGCATAGGAGCGCGTGATTTTCAGGTGGGGTGTTGCAGAGGTCATGAATTCTCGAGGCTACACCTTGCTGCTGTGACAGCCGAGCGGATTGCTTAGGGC
The DNA here is from genome assembly GCA_947471745.1 of Closterium sp. Naga37s-1. NCBI lineage: Eukaryota > Viridiplantae > Streptophyta > Zygnematophyceae > Desmidiales > Closteriaceae > Closterium > Closterium sp. Naga37s-1. Next base: position 298,120 of record CANJKZ010000763.1, on the reverse strand, counting down.
ACCGAGAGGCAACAGCGCAGTATATTAGAACTACTGAGCGCTGAGCCGCTGACCCGCAGAGTGGTGAAATGTCATCAGACAGCATACTGGTGTTCTCGAAATGATGCACCAATCGTGCTCTACACGCTTCTTGTTCAGTTCTTGGCTGAGCAGGGCTGCCCAGACATGACTAATGAAGAGGCGTATGGGCACTACCACTCAAGGTATTGCGCTATTGTTTCTGCTTGGTAACATGATACAATCTAACATTTCGCTTTTGCTCCTTTGCAGATACGCCTTCGGCGAGTTCGTTTCGGCGCTCGCAACCTACCTCCAAGAGTGCCAGCTCGCAGACGTCAGAGCATCGCCATGGTACGCGCTCTCATTTGATGAGAGCACGGACCGCGCGCACGACAAGCACATGATCATGTATGTGCATTTCGAGCGCAACGAGCAGGTGGTGGTGCAGTTTTTTGGAAACCTACCAGTCGACAAAGCCGATGGCGCCTCGCTTCACGCTTCCATCTTGTCGCACCTTGATGGCAAAGGCTTGTCCTTGGACAAGCTTGTGGGGGTAGCCACGGACGGAGCCAAGGTTATGACGGGAAAGAAGAAGGGAGTTGTGGGCCGTTTAATGCAACGCTGCCCGTGGCTCGTTGCTGTGCACTGCCTGGCACATCGGTGAGTCTAATTTCTGGTCTTGCATGTTCCTTACTCAACCTTCATCTATGGCTGCTGTTTTTTAACTCAAGTGTCACTGGTACCCGTGTCACAGGGAGGCGTTGGCAGCAAAGGATGCTGCCAAGAAGTTCCCTGACTTCAACGTCATCGATTCTCAGATTCGCAAGACTGCTGAGCACATCAGCCGCTCCAGTATCTCCAAAGATGCCTTCATGGAGCTGCAAGATGTCGTCATGCAAACCCAACTGGAAGTCCAGGGCATTTTCAACGTGCGCTGGCTTTCCCGCGGGGACGCTGTGGCGCGGTTTTGCGAAGTGCTTCCAATCCCCCTTTGGATTTGGCGCAAAGAGGACCAGGCCGCGTACAAGATCGGCACAAGTTTCAAGTTTCAGTTCATGCTATTCTTCCTCGCCGACGTGCTGGAGATGCTCAACAACCTCAACATGTCGTTTTAGAGACTGGTGGTAAGTTTGCATGACGGCCTATGTTTATAAGTTGCTCGAATAGATCTATACTAACGTTCCTTTGTTGGCTCTTGAGCAGGTGGACATCGGCGAGGTGAAGCTCCTCGTCAACAAACTCAAGCTCAAGCTGGCGCAACGTTATGTGGAGAACCGCGCAGACTATGGGACCCCGAAGAGCAAGCACCTGCACGCCTTTCTCGAGAAGCACGCCACCCCTGACGCGCACGGCATCATCATCCACGGCCTTGACAAGCAAGGGAACTCGTGCACCGTCAACGACGTGCTATACGAAGACCCCATTGGACCAGGCATGGGGACGGACCTGAAGTCGTGCGTCCAGCTGGGGCAGCAGAATGCACAGGAGTTGATCGATAAGCTGGACTTTCGGCTAAGCGATATGAGGCACTTTGACGGGGCAAAACTTTTCATGCCAATGCACTACCCGCCACGCCTTGGTGACCGTGAAGGATGGCTCAACACCCACCTGCACGAACTCCTTGACATGTTCAAGGAGAGGCTCCCGGGTATGCAAATGTGCACCTAAACCTGTATGTTTTCTACACCAGGTCAAAGGTGCCTCATTGTTTCACCTACCGTATTCTTCTCCTATGCCCACCCCACCACCCACACGTGTCATGTACGAGGAGTGTCAGCGGGAGATCGAGCTCTTCTCTGCAACAATGTTGAAGAAATTCAAGGACATGACTTTCCAGCAAGCCTCACTAACGTGCTTCGGACGTCAGACTGGAGGGATGACTACCCCACCCTCGTGCACTTGTGGTGTGCACTTTCTGTCATGCCCCTTAGCACTGTTGAGTGCGAAAGGGGCTTCAGTAGGCAGAACATAATAAAATCATGGGACATGACTGCTCTTAGTGATGTTAAGCTAGATCAGCTGATGACTGTGAAGATGCTAGACTATCCTGTGGAGTGGGTAGAAGCGCACAAGATCTTCAATGCCGCCAAGAGTAGGAAGCATGTTAAGCGTGCGTAGTGAAATGACGCTAACTAGTTGTTTTTTATGTAGTGTTTGCTTGTTGTAGAATTTGCAGGGTGTAGCTGTAAGATTTGTAGTTGAAATGAGGCAGCTGTTTTTTCCGCGCCAGCCCTGAAGCCTAAAGGGCCGAGATTCGGCCCAACCCTGCAAAACACAGGGTCGTACATGCCGGGTGCCCTGATTTGTCCGGGGGGCCCAAAACCAAACGACAGGCCTGGCCCAGGTACTTCACCGAGCTGTCTCCGAATTTGCATTTCTTTGCGTATTGCTTCCAGCTTTGCTTTTACCTCTTGGACGTGCTGCTCCTCATTGGGGCTGAACACGATTTCACCGTCGATGTAACACGCTGCTGCCGGCATGTTTCTTAGGGCTGCATCCATCATCCGCTGGAACAGGGTCGAGGCGTTTTTCATGCCGAACGGCATACGGGTCCACTCGTATTGCCCGTCCGGCCCATGAAATGCTGACTTCTTGCGATCTTCTGGCTTGATGGGTGTCTGGTTAAACCCATGCCCGAGATCCAGCATTGAGTGCACCTTGGCTCCCTGCACCTTGTCAAGTATCTCCTCTGCCGGCTGCATGGGGTACCGATCTGCTATTGTGACTTTGTTTAGCCATGGTTAGTCCCCGCACATCCTCCTGGCTGATATTTATCCTGTCACATCCTTCCTTGCCGCCACCACTGAAGCTACTGCATACTCGCTCTCTGAATTGTGGATGAGCCCCGCTTCTAGCAGTTCTTGACATTTCTCTATGCATATTGTTGCGTCTCCCGGACTCATCCGTATCTTCCTGTGGTACACTGGTACTTCGCTATTAAGCTTGATCTGCATCTCATCGGTCGTGCATTTCCCCAATTCCTGCAATGTGTAGGCGAAAGTGGCGCGGTGTTCTTTCAACACTGCCTACGGCCCTCGCTACTTCTGCCCCCATTCCTCCTCAATTGGCCACTCCTCTTCTTATGACCTCTCTCTCCTCTGCTTTGCCTTCCCACTGACCCCCCCGTCTGGCTCTACCTTTCCTTCTACTTGGCCTTCGCCCTCCATGTCCTTATGTGCCATGAACGCCCACCCCTCCATGATCCTTCCCTCGTGTTGCTCTTCTATCATGGCCAGCTGCTCTCTCCTTCGCTCTGCTTCCTTTTCCTCCTTGTGCCTCTCGCTGAACTCCAGCTCTCTCTCTATCTCCTTGGTTTTCAGGTGCATGCGTAACCCCCCCACAATCCAAGTCATCACATTGAGATCCATTGCCCTTCCCAGAGCTGCTCTCCTTTGCCGCTCGGTCACTTGTGGATGTGCTGTGGCCTCCCATCTGTGCCCCATCGCCAACTCTCTTTTCTCTCACCGTTGGCTCTTCTCACCTTCTTCTCCTCACGGCATAGATCATTCCCGGCCCAGACTCTTCTCCCACCATGACGAATCCCTTAGCTCCCTCGTAAGACACCAGCGACGGCAGTGCCTGCCTTGGCTTTCTTGGCTCATTACACTGGTACTGTGAGTGGTGATTGGTGCCGGCAGCCGGTTCGGTCCCAGAATATCGCTGACCAGCCTTGGCTCCGGCCGCTACATCTGCGCTAAGGAATGCATGAGGCTGGCAAGAGACACTCCATTCTGCCAGTACCTCCGCACTCGGTGCGTTATGGAGCCGAATTGCGTACCATCTACCACCAATCCTCTTCCTAGTGCCTCTTGGATCTCCGCGAAAGCTTGCTTCACTGGCTCTCTTCCGTCATCAGCCATGTCTACGTCCTCTAAGATGTACAGTACTCCCCCTTGCTTCCTTTGAATCATCTCCAGAATCCTCGTCAAATCTCGGAATGATGACCCTCTGGCATTCGCCATCCCCTGGCACTCCCCTGCTCGCAAGTAACCCTGGCATTCCCAGCCCGCCACTACCAGGTCTATCGGTCCCCATCTCTCCAGCTGCTCCTCCGTGATGTCTCTCACATCATCCACCGTCGCCTCATCCTCAGCTGCGATGGCCGTCATCAACATCTGTTGCGGATAGTCTTCTAGCAGCTTCAAGGCGTGGTACCTCGCCATGCGTCTGACGGTGGGTCCTTCTCCACATGGATCCACTTCCGCACGAAGCATCCCGCTTTCAACGCTGCTGCCAATCCCGTTCCTATTCCTCCATACAGCTCCATGACCATACAGAGCACTCTCCAATGACCATACTCTCGTATTTGTTTCCTTCATGAACGGCGCGTCTTGCCCAGCTTCTCTCCGCTCCGTCCTGCGCTCGTAGTCCTCCGAGTGTTGTTTCCAGGTCCAGATGTCTAACTCTTCTGTTAGGTCAGTTTTCTCAGCGCGGTATGCCTCTTGCGGCTCTTGTCTGACATATTTTACTTGCAGTATACCGACCGAGCTCTCGGGGTCCCAATACTGCACCCTGTACAACACCTTCTCCTGCCATGTGCATATTGTCACCCCCACACCTTGTCGTAACACCCCCCTTCATTCCTGGCCGTAGGAGGTCTTGACTCGCTTGACCACTCCGCTCAGATTGGCGCACTGCTGGTACTGCTGACAGGGCAGTCGCTTCGTGAGGAAGTCGGCTGCCATGTCACCGGTGGGACAGTACGTCAAATTGACTTTCCCTTGTCAATTTCGTCCTTGATGAAGAAATATCGCAGCGCAATGTGTTTGGTGCGATTGGCAAAATCCGGATTGTTCGTGATCGTGATCGCGCTCTGGTTGTCGCAGTGAAGGCGGAAGGTTGGCGAAGTCGGAAATATCGCATCTTGCAGGAGCTCCTAGAGATAGAGTCCTTCGCGAACTGCTGCTGTTGCGGCGATGAATTCAACTTCTGCCGATGACAGGGCAACCAGCTCATGCTTCTAGGAATTCTAGGAGATGGAGCCTATTGGCTCGAGTCGGAACAGGAAGCCAGTTCTCGACCGTCGATTGTCAGGATCAGCGGCGTGATCGGCATCCACGTAGCCGACGAGGTTGAATGACGAGGTGGTGAGCGTTGAATAGGAGAGTCTGAAGCTGGGGGTTGAGATGAAATACAGCAAAGCGCGCTGAAGATCCAGTTCTCAGCCGTTGGTTTGCGTGAGTAATGAGCCAGTTGGCTCGCGATGTAGGAATGATCGGGTCTGCAGGTGACAGAGGCGAAGAGCAGGCAACCCAGCTGTTGCTGGTAAGTGTGAAGTCCTGCGGGGGACAGGGGTTTGTTGCCCGGCTTGTGGTTCGGTCCAGGCGTGCGGTAGGGAGTTGAGAGTGGTGCGGGCAAGATGCTGAAGCGCTCCCCAACTGTCTCATCGTACTTCAAAGCAGAGAGGTGAATAGCTTCTGGCGCGTAGGAGATGTTAAGCCCCAGGAACTGCGTCACGTCATGGTTCGTGGTAATGTCGACGCGCTGGGCCAGGTTCTTTTCGAATCGGTTGAGCATCGTGTTGCTCGTTCCCGTGTAAAACAAATAGTCCACGTAAACTGCGAGGAGGATGTAATCGCCGCAAAAATGCAGGCGGTACATCCCGGGATCATGCGGCAGTTGAGTGAAACCGATTTCGAGCACGATTTTGTGTATTTGCTGTTGCCACAGCCCTAGTGGCTGCTTGATCCCGGAATGACCGTGGGCATGCAAGTGGAAGCGCGAGCTCTTCACGTGGAGGGCACGCCAACAACAACCGTGGTCATGCTCGTGAAGGAGCATGCCGGTATTGCAAGAAGATTGGGCATTGGTGGCGCGAGTGTCAGAGCAAGCCAGGGGATTGGACTCCAACGCCAACAACCCAAGAGGAGCGGCGCGCGAATGTGGTGACAGCGGGAGTTGACACCAAGGAGCTCGTGTTCATCGCGGGAGAAGGATCTCTTGGCGGGTTCGCACGGCTTCTCGACACGGGAGCTACGCAACACATGACGCCGCACGCGGAGCTTCTTGAAGATGTCTTGGCGGATGCTCATATCAAGCGCGTGGTCTTCGGAAATCAAGACTCGCTTGAGGTGAATGGATGCGGAACGTTGCGCCTCGCGGTGGACGGCGGTCCAATGACGATCAACAACGTGTTGGTTGTACCGGGACTCGGCGCCAACTTGCTCTCCGTGTCACAACTCACCACCAAGGGAGTGCGCGTCAACATCGAAGGCGTGGTCATGACCTTGAGCACGTTTTCCGGGCGCTTCATCTGCAAAGCTCATCAAGACGACGGCCTCTTCAAGCTCGTGGCTACACCGAACCTTGCGTCGGCGCACGCGGCGGTGGCGAAGCCTTTCTTGGAGATGTTGCACAACTGCTTCGGGCACTTGAGCGCGTCTACCATCCGCACCATGGCAACTCAAGGCGTGGTGCACGGGATCGTGGCGGACTTGTCAACGAATGAGGAGCCTCAATGGCGAGAGGTGGAGAAATGCTCGGCATGTCTTGAAGGGAAGATGGCAAGGAAGCCATTTCCTTCCAGTTCAAAGCCTCTCGCCTCCAACCCGCTCGACCTTGTCCACACCGACTTGTGTGGACCGATTACCCCTACCTCCAAAGGTGGAGCACACTACATACTCACCCTTCTCGACGACGCTACATGCATGGTGTGGGTCTACCTCCTCAAAGACAAGAGCGCGACGTCCACGACAATCAAGAAGTGGGTGGCGCTTGTTGAGACGGATCGCAACGGTCTACTCGTGAAGCGGATTCGGTCGGATGGGGGAGGAGAGTATGTGAACAAGGAGCTCGACGGATGGTTCAAGGCGAGAGGGACCTTCCATGAAATGACGGTTCCTCACTCACCTCAACAAAATGGAGCGGCGGAGCGCTTGAACCACACCTTGGTTGAGGCAGTTAGGAGCATGCTTGCCCATGCACATGCGGACAAATCTTGGTGGGGTGAGGCGACGATGTTGGCGACTTGGATTCACAACCGAAGCTTGACCAAGACCTTGCCGAACAGGACCCCTCTTGAAGCTTGGAGTGGAGACAAACCCGACGTCTCCAACCTTCGCACCTTCGGATGCATTTGCTACTATCACGTCCCCGACGCTACACGCACCAAGCTTGAGGTGAAGGCGCGTGTGGGGATACATTTGGGCCATAGCCTTGATCACAAGGGATGGCGTGTACGGGACTTGGAGGATGGGAAGGTTGTGGTGTCGCGCGACGGCTCGTTCATCGAAAGCCGCTTCCCAACTCCAACAAGCAAGAAGCACTCGATCGTGGTCATCCCTCCAACGGTTGATGACACGAACGAGTCATCAACTCATGGTGTTCCCGAGGAGAGTGGTGTTCAAGATGAGGAGGGAGATGTTGTCGAAGTGGTTGGAGTGGAGAGTGAGAAGGATGGTGTTCCTTCTACCGTCGTCGCTCTAACGCTTGCATCTACTCATGCGCGAAGAGCTCCTCACCCGAACCCGAAGTATGCCAACTCCTCATTAGCAGTGGAGGATGATGAGTAAGGGGGAGAAGCTATGTGCTTCATGGCCGACTTCACACCTACCACGTACCATGAGGCGATGGAGACGCTCCAAGCCGCCAATTGGAATCAAGCGCTCAATGAGGAGTATGGGTCTATCATGGAGAATGATGTGTATGACCTTGTCCCCTTGCCCCCAAATAGCTACACCGTTGGGTCCCGATGGGTCTTCAAGAAGAAGCTCGGGCGGAGGTCGAGTGCTACAAGGCGCGTTTGGTTGCACAAGGATACACGCAAAAGGTCGGGATTCACTACAACGAGACCTTTGCACCGGTAGCAAAGTCTTCTACCCTTTGTGTTCTCTTAGCTTTAGCGGGAGGACTTGATTTCGAGGTATAGCAACTTGATGTAAAGACCGCTTTTTTATATGGACACATAGAGGAGGAGGTGTACATGAGGCAACCGCCGGGCTTCGAGGATGGCACGGACCGTGTGTGCAAGTTGAAGCGCACCATCTACGGCTTGAAGCAAAGCCCTAGAGCATGGTACATGAGGATGGGCAAGTACTTGCTTGAGTTGGGCTTCACTCGGAGTGAGTGTGATCACGCCCTCTACATCCTCAACCGAGGGGAGAAGAAGCTCGTCCTCCTTCTCTACGTGGACGACCTCCTCCTTGCATCCGATTGCAAGAACCTTGTGCCGGACATCAAGGCGAAGCTCGCATCGGAGTTCTCCATGCGCGACCTTGGTGCCGTGTCATACTACCTCGGCATTCACGATGTGGTGGCTCGCTTCGGGATGGCCGAGAGCAAGCCGGCACCCACACCCATGGAAGTGGGGTTCCACCCCTTGGCTACAAGCGAAGAGAACCCTATGGATCCCGAGAGACCAAGCGATTTCATTCCATAGGTGGCTCATGCTTGTATGCCGCCGTGAGCACCTGTCCCGATCTCTCGTTCACGGTTGGGCTACTTGGGCGAGTAGTCTCCAACCCCATGGTGGAGCATGAGCGTGCCTTACGTCGTCTTCTTCGCTATGTTAGAGGCACTATTCATTTAGGGCTCCACTATGAAGCCGGGCCGATAGTGCTCATAGGGTTCACGGATTCCGATTGGGCGGGGGATCCTTCCACTCGGCAAAGCACCTCGGGCCTTGTCTTCACACTCCTTGGAGGAGCGGTGACTTGGCAAAGCAAGCGGCAAAACTTGATTGCCCTTAGCTCAACCGAGGCTGAGTATGTTGCTCTCAACCATGGTGGGACCAAATCCGTGTGGTTGAGGAGTCTCCTAGCCGAGCTAGGATACGAGCAAGAGGGTCCCACACCGATCTACGTGGACAACCAAGTGGCAATCAACCTTGCCAAGAACTCGGTCCTTCACGGAAGGACCAAGCACATTCAAATCCCCCATCACTTCATCCGCAAGCTCGTCGAAGACAAGGAGGTGGAGCTACGCTATGTGAAGACCACGCTCAATCCGCGGACTTCCTCACCAAGCCTTTGCCTAGAGATACCTTTCATGCATGTTGTGCTAGGGTAGGCTTGTATGCATAGGTGCTCGTGGGGACCAAGGGGGAGTGTTGGGGGTCAGTGGGGGGCCAAGTGGTCCCCACTACACACCCATCCAACCTTACCAAGTTGGGTTGGGTGGCGAGAGTTTGGGCGGAGGGTGACAGTGCACTCAAAACAAGAGTTGCACTTGGGTGGTAGCAAGAAACAAAACTGACGAGGGTTGTTTACAAGTGGGCGGAAAGAACCAGACAAAATGCAAACACATGGCGCGATACAATTGGCCTGACCCATTGTAATTGCAACTTGTGTGCATGGACGGAAATGTAAACGGAAAAGGACGTAACTCCTTTTCCGAAATTCCACAGTCAAAATTGCAATTGGGGTGGGTTACGAATAGCTCGCGGCTCGGTTACAAATGCGCGGAGCCCACCATGTGCTGCCCGCAGCAGCTGTTGAGGTACCACGTGTTGTGGTGCCTGTGGTCATCGCGCGCAAGCAGCGCCAGTCGCGGCGTGACGATGTGCGGAGTGTTGAACTTGAGAAACTGTTCGCGCGCAATCCAGTCGATGGGTGCCGCCCGTGAATCAGGTACATGCGGGGGGCTTTCAAGCAGCAGGACTGGTAAGTTCCAGGCTTGGTCGCCGTCGTCCTTGTAACCGTGATCCATGGTAAACGGATTGTTTTGCGCGACCGCCCCGATCGGATGTGGTGCTGGTTCGGGTGATGGTGTGCGTACGCGGGGACGACGGGTTCCCCGTGAATGGCGCATTGCCGTGTTGCTTATGACATTGCGCGAGGTTCGAGGGTGTGTCGGCTGCTGTTGCTGGTGCTGAACCGTTGGGTTCGTATTGCGCGATACGGGCTGGAAGCCCTGGGCTGGACGCGGATCTTGCCTTTCGTCTTCTCAGCCGGCCCAAGTGCTCGGATTAAACTGGCGAGCGCTAGAACGGAATTTTCATCGCTCCGCCGAGTGCCCGAGGTTTCCGCATTTTTTGTTGTAAAGGCGCCGTGGTCGTCGCTCTTCCATGTTGTCGGCGTAGAAGGCGAGACATTCTCGTTCTTGTCGCGGCGCGGGGCGCTGTTGATCCATATTTTGTTGTTCAACGAGAAGGGCGGTGCAGAGGGCAGTTTCCGAGGAGCGCCTTGCAGGGTCGCCATTCTGGGCCGAGTCCTGCGAGCACGATGGCAACGAAGATTTCCTTTGAAATCTAGCTCCCGTGCTTCGCGATTTGATCGCGGATGATCCGGCAACGATTAATGTAATTGTTTGCCTTCTCCCCAGGTCTCATCTTGATCTCCATCGGCTGTTGAAGGAGACGGCTCGACGACACTGAGTCCTTGGGCTGATACACCTTTGTGAGGTGCCGCCAGGCTTCGAGTGTTGGACCAGGTGATGTTTTATACGATCGGATGCCCAGCTGCTCCGTCGGCATCATGTTTCGCAGCAGTATGCTATGCCATGAGCGTATCGTTGTAGTATTGCACTCTGGCGTCGTCAGTGTCGGCCGAGGGTCCCGTGTAGCTGCCATCGTAATAGTGTGCTCTGCTCTGTTACTAATGATGTGCGGGCCAAAATAGTGGCGCAGTTCACCTAGGTCAGTACAACTGTGTCTCCTCAACAGATCGGCCTTCACCAAGTCCAATGCAACTATGTTTGGAGTGGCGAAGACAAGGTCATCCAGATAGACTAGGGTGTAGAAAGGAGTAGAGCTAGACCGAACGATGAGAGTAGGGACAACGAATCACAAAAGATGCCGAGGACAGCCAGAGTAGCCATTCACGAGAAGACTAACGGAAATTGTAGAGGGGCTGCCGGAAGCTCCCTTGGGTTTAAGAGAGAAGGATCCAGTGAAGCCAAGTGGACGTCGGAGGAAAATATGCTCGTGTAGGCTGCCCTGGAGAAGCAGTTGAGAAGTCAATTGAGTGAAGCTCGTAGTCACAATACGCCGCGATGTACAGCAGTACTTGTAGAGTGGTCATCTTTGGGGTGGGAGAGAAGGTCTGAAGAAAGCCAACCCCCTCTCGCTGACTAAAGCCTCTTGCCACATAGCACTCCTTGAAGAGAGTCGGCCTTCCACAAGGCCGCTTCACCTGAGAGATCTACATGCCAACGACTACTTTTGCCCTAGGAGGGGGAACTGCGTCGACGTATGTGACAGTGGACCTCTAAGATGCCATCTTTGCGTCCATGTCTGCTATCCACTGTGAGGCCCAGCGTCCCTAAACTGCTTCAGCGTAGGTGCGAGGGGTCGGGATGTCAAGGGCATATGGGTCAGTCCCAGGGGCTAGTAGCATGGCACTAAGATGGGTAGCAGCGGCCGCAAGGAACGCCAGCCCGAACTGCTTGTTCTCTAGGATGTTACTGCCAAGGGTAGGAGAACCCTTGATGGATGCAGGACGGGCAGGAGCAGAGACCAACTGAGTGGCGTAGTCAAGGCGGTGGGTGGAGGCAAAGTAAGAGACAACATCGACAAGAGCAATGAGAGAGACGGAGGAGGAGCAGTAGGGTCAGTAACGAGGGAGGATAACACACGGGAGACCATAGGGCGAGCGACACGGAAAATGTCAGATAACAGAGGAGAGGAGACAGTAAGGGACGATGGAGGAGGCAAAGGGAGGACATGGGGTGATGGAATACGTGGGGGATGAGAATGGAGGAGAATAGAGTGGATACTGGGAATGGGAGATGCAGGGCGAGCACGGTGGGAATGATGGACCCACTGGTGAGAGTCGGGTTTTGGGTTAGGAGACAGATGAGGAGACAGATGAGGAGATAGCTGTGACCAAGTAGGACTATCCGGAGTCGAGACTGGGGGAGGAAATGTGGGACCGTAGACTAGGAGGGACGGTGGGTGGTCAAGCGAAGGGTAAGAGAGGCCAAGAAGATGGAGTGCATTCACAGGCGGCGACGACGGCTGCTACTGCTGCTGCGGTTGTTGCGGCTGCGGTCTGCACTTCCCGCAACTGCGGCATCCCTAGCACTACGACCTCCTGCGGTAGCACCCCCAGATGCAGCACACCCAAAGCCAGCACCCCCCAAAACCAGCACTCTCAGAGCAAGCACTCCCAACAACAACACAACCCGAATCAGCATGGCAAGCGGCTGCATCCCCAGAGTCCACATCATCTAACTGCGGCGACAACGAAGGCTGCTGCAGAGATGACGAAGGCTGCTGCAGCGACTGCGAGGATGATACCGGTGACAGCAGAGACTGCGGTAACAGCTGCAGCGGGGGTGGTGGCGAAGGGGCCGACACAGGATGCGCACCCCCATGCACCGGGCCTCGAGAGTCAGCAGTATTTCCCACAAGCCCAACCGAGAGAAGGGGGGTGATGTGCGACACACCAGACGGGGCAGGACACGGTGGCAGGGGAGTAAGCGGATGAGTGGGACCAGAGGGAGGAGTAAGAGTGAGAAGAGGGGAAGCGATGAGACGAGGGGTGGTAGAACAGCCAGTCATGGGCGTCAAAGCGGGAAGCCAAGAAAGACATAGGGGAGAGTACGGGCTGAGATCTTGTCAGCGCGAGGGTCACGGACGTGAGCAAGGCAGCCCGAGACGCGAAACACAGGCGCAGCACCAGGGGGCCTAGTCCAGAGGAGCGTTTGCAAAACCTGTGGCCGAGAGATACGAGGCCACCGGTTAAGATGGTGCGCGGCGTAGCGACTGGAAACGACCACAGGAAATAGGGTGCACTGGCATGGCACATGGAGGTACGAGCAATCTTCATGTGCAAGCCGATGCAACGTTCAACGATCCCATTATGCGAGTACATTTGGGTACATTTGGGTGACGCCCTCCGCACGACTGAACTAGCCAAGTCGCCACCACGGTCAGAGTGCAAACGACTAACAGCCACAGTAGGAGGACGTGAGGCACGCCGGTTGTCCGCTACAAGGGAAACGCCATGGTGTAGCGGGAGCTGTTGTCCACAACGGCCAGGAAGTAGCGCTCATGGCACGGCCCTGGGATGGGGGCGGGGTCACAAACGTCCATGTGCAGTGTTTGGAGAGGTGTAGTGGTGGGAGGAAACGAGGAGGAGAAAGGTGCGGTGCGCTGCCTGCCCTCGACACAAAGAGTGCACGTCGGCGCAGATGAGGGAGGGAGAGCAGGGAGCGACGAAGGGAAACTATAGACAAGACTGTGCTTAGCCATGTGATGGAGACGCAGGAGGGCGGGGTGACTTAGACGATGGTGCCACAGGAGCGACGGGTGAGTGAGCGACCGTCACGAGCACAACGCAGCTACCTGACCAGACGTAGGAAGCTTAGCGGACGTAGTGTGCAGCGTGAAAACACTGACGCTGGGTCCTCGGGGATACGTTGCAAGACTTGCCCCAATGGTAACGTCCATACAGGTGCACATTGCTCACGTCCAAAAAACATGGTGGTGACATCGAGGTCCGGAAGAAGATCGACACCCATTAAGTTCCTCGAGAACGAGGGGATGTGCAGGCCTATGAGGGAGCTAAAGGGAACTACTGGTCACCAGAGTGCGGTAGCTTTGCGTGGGACGACCGGTCCGTAGGAGGGGTTGGCCAGGGAGACTGCGACAGGAGTTGGAAGCGGTGAAATGGTGCTGCGGTCGTGAAAGAAGCACTGGGATGCATCGAAGTCCAGCGTAAAGGAGAGAGACGCAGCAGCTGTGATTGCACCTGAGCAAGCAACAATAAAGGATCCTACACTAGAGACAGCTAAAGATCCTAGTCTTGGCACACAGTAAAAATAGTATCCAGCAGCACAATTGTAATAAGCATACATAGCATGCATAAATACATATAGTAGCTCCTATCTGAGACATATCAGAATCGAAGATCCTCAGACCCATGCGCAACAGTGTGGGCCAGTACGGAACGGTCGCCGTAGCGCCGAACTAAATGTGGAAGAGGCCGTCAAGGCAGCAAAAGCAGCACTCAGCGTAGTGATCACGACCCCCGCAGACGGTGCCGCAATGTGGACCAGTCAGAAGCTGGTACTGACTGGGGCCACATGACGCCCAGCTGTCAGGCCCACCATTGCGGCTTGTGCTCCCAAGTCAGCAGGTCCCCACAACCATTGGGAGACCCGCTGCTGGATCTGCTGCTGCTGCTGCTGCAATTGCTACTGCTACTGCGTCACCGCCGCACCCCTAGGACCAGCACCTCCTTCGGCGGTACCTTCATATTCAGTACCTCCTCTGGACGCACCTACAGTTTCAGCACTCCCCAGCGTCAGCACCCCCCGACGTACTAGCACCTCCACCCCCGCCACTCCTACGACCACTCCTGCGCTGTCTTTGCCCACCAGAGGCAGCAACGAGTGTGACCTCCCGCCATTGCAGCACAGCCACAGCAGCAGAGGTAGAAGGGGTAGGGATCTTCGGTGGAACACATCCCTCAAAGATAGGGGGGAACTACCGCACCAGGGGAGGAGGCTATGGCTCGAAGGCGGGTCTCGATCTTAGTGAGACTATTCTCAAAGAGATCAATAGTGAGGCTCGTGGGGTGCATAGAGAGGAAAGCGTCATGGGCAGGCGTGAGGCGGCCAGGGAGGCCTGGTTGCAAGGAGGTACAATGTGAGATGCATGGGGGGCGGGTGCACAGCAAGGCTGTGAGTAGTACAAGTTGCACGGTAGCTAACGTCAAGCGAGCGCAGGTGGGTAACGAGGTCAGCGACAGTGGAGAACGCATGGAGATGAGGGAAGAGGAAAGGCAGAATGAGGCGCCCTAGAGTAGCAGAAGAGGGGGTAGACTAGCAAGCAACAAGAGCGTCAAAGCACTCCTTCGCCATCTTGGTTTGGCGAATGTGCTCTCGGTCGGCCGGCAGCAGGAGGTGACTGATAGCTAGGCCGCAGCGTCACGCGACTCCCGAACGCAAGCTGGGCATTGCGGTGCGCCCTTTGTGCCCCTAAGTCCGCGTCAGCAGCAAGAGCAATAGGATGTAGGGGGCCATGTAGCTCACAAAAAACGTGGGTGTATAGGGGGACGTCACCTTGAAGATGACTTCGTAGGTGGAGCTTGATGTCGAGCAACCACGAGGCAAAGTTGATTGCCTGCCCCTCTGTTTCGAGCCGCATGGCAAACTCAGTTGCCATGACAAGAGCAGGTGCACAGCTGCAACAGAAGGAGGAGACAGCCACAGGCGGAGTAGAAGGCATGTAGAGTTGTCTAAACTCTAACTCGTGGCTGCAGGTGCGGCAGACGCACTGTAGGTGAGGTGGCGGGCGCGAGGAACAGCGGCTCAGGCGCAGAAAGAGCATGTGTGGTAGGCGGGGGTGCGGGCATGGCAGACACGCACGGCAGCAGCTAAGCAGGCGCGGGCGGCGTGGTAGTGCATGCTGGCGCGAGCTGGCTGGCGCGGGCTGATCTAGGCTGGCGCGGGGGCGGCGCGACAGCGCGGGCTGGCATGGGTAGGGGCGTGCAGTAGAAGGCATAGGTACAGGCACGAGCACGGGCGCAGTAGGCACAGGCGCGGTAAGCGCTGGTGCGAGCGTGACGGCATGCGTGGGTGGGGCGACAGGGGCCGCCATGAGGGGTGCGACGGGGCCGCCATGAGGTGGCGCTAGGGTGGGGTTGTACCATATAGTACAAGCGCGGCTGAGGATAGGCAATGCATCTGGTCAGACTAGCAAGGTGCTAGGCAAGTTGGTGAGCAAACTAGTCTAGCAGCCAAGCACATCAGCAAGCAAGCTAGCGGACCTAGAAGGCGGGCTGACCCCCGGAAAACCATTATGGGGCTAAGCAAGCCAGCCAACAGCTTGTCAAGCACCAGAGATGCAGTGAATCCCACAGTAGCTAGGTTGCAACTCCACCCTAGCCAAAGAGTACCACTCACCCCGGCTCCAACCCCTGGTCCAGCTCTCTCTCTCTCTCTCTCTCTCTCTCTCTCTCTCTCTCTCTCTCTCTCTCTCTCTCTCTCTCTCTCTCTCTCTCTCTCTCTCTCTCTCTCTCTAATGGTCCGTGTATTGATAAGCCAGGAGGGTACAAGCATGCAATGGAAAACAGCAAAGTACTATCATGCAAAGAAGCCTAAACTAACATCCCTGCTAAGTCCCCTAGAGCTCTAGAAGAGGCTCTAGAACGGTAAAACAGTCCCCTAGATATAATTCTTGCCCTATCCCTCCTACAGGCGGGTTCTCTGCGGCCGCCGCCTCACCAAGTTTGAGCAGGTACCCCACGGATTGCGCCCTCTGTAGGGCAACCGACCACCTCTGCCTGAACCGGTTGGCATAGTGCTTAATTTTCTTGTCAGCTTGCTCTCGAGCCGCCCATCCCCTGCCTTTCTGTGCCTCTGGGTCCCGAGTACTGATAGGGTCCGTGATTGTCACGTCACACACCCAGACCGCCCCACTGCTTCTGTCTGTCATGGTAAAATCAGCCGTCTGTTCCTCAATAGGGCAGTAAACACTGGACTCCCTGTGGACGATGAACCCCGCGTCTTGCGCCATGCTGATGCATGCGTCACGCAGTTCGTTGTGGGTATTAGTACGATGTTTACCCGTCCCACAGCGGAAGAGGTGATTGGGGAGGCGCGGGTCCGTGATAGCAGTCTGTTCCGTGCAATCGCAGTTATTCAGGGTGGAGAAGGGGACCGAAAACGCACGGCATTGGCGAAATGCACCGGGGCTATGCGTCGTGACGTGGCTACTGGGACTGCCGTCAGCCAGTCCCCGGTGCCGTATCCGGTAAGTGAGTACATCCTCTGTGTGTGGCCGAAGAGGGGGTTCGGCTTCATGCGTCTCGTTTCCTGGACTTGCACGGCGTACCTGCTACCCTAGACTTTAAGGGCTAGCGTGTGCTGGAGCTTGATATCCGAGCGAGAGAGCCTCTCCTTATTGAGTATTTCGCGTGCGTCCAAGGGCATAGCTAATTCGCATTCTGTGAGCCAGGAGTGAAGCGGGGTGTTGACATCTCGGGGCAGTATCATGTGGCTGTGGGCTCGTCTCAAGGCAGTGTCCGGTTCTAGCGTGAGGGAGGAAAAGAAAAGCGCCGCCTGTGTGAAGCTGGCTATGAATCCGTAACTGCCTTCTACCAGTGGGTCCGTGATGCCTAGCCCGCCTAGGGACGATAGTAGCGACGCCTGCGCCCAAACTCTCTCTCTCTCTCTCTCTCTCTCTCTCTCTCTCTCTCTCTCTCTCTCTCTCTCTCTCTCTCTCTCTCTCTCTCTCTCTCTCTCTCTCTCTCTCTCTAATGGTCCTTGTATTGATATAGCAGCAAGGTACAAGCATGCAGAGTATGGATGTAACAAACAAAGCACCAATTCCTACTCACTATTCCCCTAGAGCTCCAAGAAGGGCTCTACCACCGCAAAACAGTCCCCTAGGTGTAACTCTTGACCAATACCCCCTACAGGCGGGTTCTCTGCTGCTGCCGCCTCGCCCAACTTGAGTAGAAGACCCACTGATTGGGCCCTCTGAAGGGCCACTGACCATCGCTGACGAAACTGGTGCAGGAACTTGGCGGCATAAAAGGATTTAGAGTCGGCGTTGAAATGGCGCCGAGCCGCCGTGTCCGCGAGTAGCTTTAGGAAGACAGGAACTTCCGCGCATGGGCAGCCGTAGGTGTCTACTGCCAGTGGGAAAAAACCAACCGTCTCCGGCCGGTTGGCATAATGCTTGATCTTCTTATCTGCTTGTTCCCGTGCCGCCCATCCCCTGCCTTTCTGCGCCTCTGGGTCCCTTGTGCTTATGGGGTCTGTGATGGTGACATCACAAACGTAAACCGCCCCACTGCTTCTATCCGTCAAGGAGAAATCGGCGGTTTGTTCCTCGATAGGGCAGTGGACGGCCGACTCGCCGTGAACTATGAATCCGGCGTGCTGCGCCATGCTAATGCACGCATCCCGTAGCTCGTTGTGAGTGTTAATGCGATGCTTGCCCAAGCCGCAGCGGAGGAGATGGTTCGGCAGGCGGGGATCAGTGATAGCTGTCTGGTCTGCGCAGTCGCAGTTCTTAGGGGTTGAAAAGGGGAGGGCCAGACGAAAGCGAACGGCGTTGGCGAAGTGCACGGGGCCTATCCGCCTCGTGGCTTCAATGGGGATCGCGGTCAGCCAATCACCGGTGCCATATCCGGTCAGCGAGAACATCCGCTGCGTGTGGCCTGAGAGTGGGTTCAGCCGCATGCGCCTGGTTGCCTGGACCTGCACGGCGTATCTGCTTCCATGCACCTTTAGCCCGAGCACGTGTTGTAGCCTAATATCCGATCGCTCCAGCCGCTCTTTCTCCAGGATCTCGCGCGCGTCTAGTGGCAGGGCCGCTTCGCACTCCGTGAGCCATGAATGCATCGGTGTGCTGTCATCCCTTGGCAGTAGCATATGGTTCCGAGCGATCGTCAAGGCGTTCTCTGGTTCTAGCGCCAGGGAGGACAGGAATAGCGCCGCTTGGGTGAAACTCGCTGTGAAACCGTAGACTCCTTCTATGAGCGGGTCTGTGATGCCTATGCCGCCTAGCGACGTTGGCAGCGACGCCTGTTCCCACACACGCGCTTGCTCGGTGCGGCACGTTGGCAGGCGGATGTCGCATGAGGTGAGTAAGGTAACGAGCAGGTCCCGACCCCACTGGCTCCAGGTGTCGCGGGGGAGAAGGCGGAGCGGTGTCGTTCTAATGAGGTAGGCTACTCGTCTGGAGATGCATCGCGTGAGGAGCAGTGCGGCTACCTGGGGGTCGGCACGTTCTAAAAGCGGTAACGGCTTCGCCATCTCGTCTAGCTGTCCTGATAGAAACTTGGCTGCTCCAGCGTCCGTCCCTACGTAACTACCCAAGAGCCGTACTCCGTCCTTGGAAAACGGCTAACCGGGCGGGAGTTGAGCTTGTGTGACTGTGGTTGAGCTCTAGGCCGCGCATTTCTGGTGATTATGCGTTAGGCCCAGATGTGCTAGCTTGTCTGTGAAATGTGTGAAAGCTGCTACAGTGCTCGATGTGTCCCCCAGAAATGTGACGTCGTCCGCATACGCCAAGCAAAGCACGTCCGGGTGTGCCTCTGCGATCGCACAGAGCACGGGGTGTATCCCTGCTGCAAACAGTAACGGGCCGAGGGGGTCCCCCTGCCGAACGCCCCGTTCACTTTGCAGCGGTTCGCAGTTGAAATTGGCGTCCAGGAGCAGTTGCGACGGGTTACCGTAGGTCAGTTTCACAAACGGCTGCAGAGGCGAGAGTCCGGGCTCTTGTAACGCATTAGCGATGGCCTGTCGCGAAATGCTGTTGAATGCATTTGAAATGTCGGCTTGCAGGACCAAGCTGTTGGGACGGGCATCCAAGATGTATTGATTGAGGTCATAAGGTACAGGCATGTCTCTCTCTCTCTCTCTCTCTCTCTCTCTCTCTCTCTCTCTCTCTCTCTCTCTCTCTCTCTCTCTCTCTCTCTCTCTCTCTCTCTCAAGCGGTCCTTCATTGATAATCAGCGGGGTACAGGCATGGCACAAGTGAGCCAGCAAGCCTA
Organism: Closterium sp. Naga37s-1; assembly: GCA_947471745.1. Classification (NCBI taxonomy): domain Eukaryota; kingdom Viridiplantae; phylum Streptophyta; class Zygnematophyceae; order Desmidiales; family Closteriaceae; genus Closterium; species Closterium sp. Naga37s-1. The sequence goes on along the minus strand of CANJKZ010000763.1, from coordinate 278,729 downwards.
AATTTGTAATCTAGGCAAACAACAACCAACAAACAAGCAAGGGGCAGCCACAACAGCCACATCCTAAGCATGCCTGCTGATGGCCAGGACTGCCATGCAGCCTACCTAGTGCCTAGCCCCAAGGGCCGCCGCCTGGGGTCCTCCTCCCTCCTCCAGCTCCTCTACTCCAGCCCCCTCACCCATCCAGGTCCGGCCCCCAGTCCAGCTCGTCCTCAAGGACCTGCCAGAGGTCCCCAAGGTGTGGCTCCCACGGGTCGACTGGGGCCTGGGGGTATGCACGCTCAGTTGCCCTGTTGGACTTTGCCAGCAGGGTATTGGCCTGGCCGCGCTGGAGCATCACCGACCAGCGCTGTCGGTAGTGTGTCGTGAGCTTGGAGGCGACCGTGGTCAGCCTCCCCTGCCTGTGCTTCTTCTTGGCCGCCTGGGTGCCTAGGAGGCGTAGGAACTGCTGGGTGTCTTGTGCCAAAGCCCCATAGGTTTCTACCGCCAGCCCGAACACCCTCACGAACTCTGGGCACCCCTCGTACAGCCCTCTCTTCGTCCTTGCCGCATCCTCTGCTGCCCAGCCAGGACGCTTCACAGCCCGGGTGTCTCTACGCTGCAGCACGTGGTCGGTTATGGTGACGTCAGTCACGAAGGTCTCGGCCGATTCCCTGTCCACGAGGACCAGGTCCGCTCGCTTAGGGTTGACAATTTGCGAGTAGGCACAGGTCTCGTGGATGGTCATGTAGTCGGCCTCCCTGGCCATCCGAAGGGCAGCGTACACCAGGCAGTTGTGCGTGTTGGTCCTGTCCCTCCCCTCCGCGCACCGCAGCAGATGGTTGGGTAGGCTACGGTCATCTATCTTCGACCGTGGCTTGCCGCAGGGACACTGCTCTGTCACCGCCAGTGTCAGCCCCAGCCGGAAGCCGAGGGCAATGGCAAACTGGCCAGGGGAGAAGGTCAGATCCGCGCGCGTGGGGATTGCGTGCAGCCAGTCTCCAGCCCCCGTCCCCTGCAGGGCAATCAGCCGGACCACGTGGCCGTTGTCCACCCCCGGCTTGTCAATCCGCGTGTCACCCACCAGCTCCGCCGCCCTGTCCAGGTTCACTTGCTTGGACAGCCGTTCCTGCAGGTGGCCCTTCTTCTCCCTCCCCCGTCCGGCCTCCCGCAGGATTTCACGCGCTGGTTCGGGGAGCCTGTTTCGCAGATCTTGCAAGGTCGTCCTCCCCCCACTCGCCCCTCCCTCCTCGTGTGGCGACAGCAGCGCCGCCACTCGTTGGAGAGGGTGGACCTGTGTGTCGGCTCCTTGCAGCAGCAAGTCCTGTGCCGCGCTCAGCGATGCCAGAAACGCTGCAGGGGCCTCCGAGAGGGGGTCCACCAAGCCAAGCCCGCCCAGGGCGATCGGCAGCGACGCTTGCCTCCACACGAGGCTCTGCTCTATCTCCTTTGCCGGCGTGTGTAAGTGTGCCGCCTTGAGCGCCGTCCACAGGAGCCTCTCGCTCCATTCCCTCCATTCCCTTAGTGGGAGCACATCCGCAGGCGTGGTTCGCAGCAGGTACGAGACCCTACGGGAGATGCACCGTGTCAGCAACAGCAGTGCGTGCTGGGGGTGGAGCTTGCCGATGAGCCCAAGCGGTGCTGCTGTAGTCTCCAGCGTCGCCCTCACCACCCGCCTGCTATACGCCAACGTGCCAATTGGGCTCCCCAACACCTTGATACCATCCACCGCCGCCACCAGTCCTTCCGGTAGGTTTCCCGTGACCCCTGAGGGGCTCCATGCCGTGGACTTGGCTAGGTTGCACCGAAGGCCGAGTCCCAGTAGTTTGTCACACAGCATCGTGACCGCCCGTGATGCCTCCGCCGACTCGCCGATCACTGTGATGTCGTCCGCATATGCCATCATGGTGACGGTGGGAACTGCGGCCGCCGTCGTGAGGAGGGCCGGCTGTATCGCCGCAGCAAAGAGCATGGGGCCAAGCGGATCCCCCTGGCGCACGCCGCGTGCGCTGTCGATTGAAGGCGCTGTAAAGCCACTGTCGAGTAGGAGCCTTGAGGGTTTGCCGTATAGGGTGCGTACGAACGGTAAGAGCGGGGTGAGGTCTGTCCATTGCATTGACTCTAGGAAGCACCCCCGTTCTACTGAGTTGAAGGCATTCTCTATGTCCAGCTGGATCGCAATTCTTGACGGATCTTCGGCGAGGAGCGTGCGGGTCGTGTGAATGATGCACTCGGCCCCACCGGGGACGGCGACGCCGAATTGGACCGGGAGAAAATACCCGCGGATCTCCGCCGCGAGTTCGCGAAGTGCTGCCTTGGCCGTGATTCTAAGAACTGCCTCGCCAATCGCTATGGGTCTCACGCCCCCGTCCGGCTTCTCGAGCGCTATCAACCTGGCTGGGAGCAGGAGGTCTTGCAGCTGCACGTTCTGGTACGCGCTAAGAAGCCCGTTTACTACTTTGTGGAGCTGCACAAAAACCTCCCCGTTTGTTAGAGCTGGGTCACGGAGGTGTTCAAAGCACGTGCCTGATGGGCCCGCTCCTATTCCGTTCGGGCACTTCGCCAGTACTTCGCGAAAGGATTCCGCCCCAATGGCGAGCTCGGACGTGTTGTAACCTCCGGTAACCTCGGGTATCGCCGATTCCGCCCGGGGGTGTTTCGTGCGAAGTGTCTCCAAGGTTACCTGCGACGTTTCCGCCAGCGGCGAAGTTCGCAGCGCTGCCACCGCTTTCGCCAGGTTTGCTTTCCGAACCAACCCCTCCGCTCTGGCACAAACACCCTCCGGGTCCGGCTCGTGACGGCTGGGTTTGGAGTTTGCCGGGAAGGTGCTAGCCTCTTTGTACAGTGAGTCCCAATCCTCCTCGCGAAATTGCCGGAGACGTTTCTCCACACCTGCCCACCGATTCCCGGGGGTTTTCTCGAGGTTCGCCCGAAGTGTCAGCCTCGGGAGGAATTGCAAGATTCGCCACGTGCCCTCGTCGTCCACGATGGCAGAGGGACTTCGCTCCTTGCTGGCCGCCACGTTGGCGCCCGCGATGGGCTGCTGCGGTGCGGATTCCCCCACGTCAGCACCCTCCTCTCTCCGTCCCTGTCCAGAGCCCTGTCCCCTCTCTGTGGCTGGGATGGGCACCCCCCGTTCGGCCTCCAGCGGGGTATCTTCTGATTCCGCCTCCTGTGATGCCATATAGTCTGACCCTTCCTCCCTCTCTTCTTCATTCATTGGCTCCTCACCCTGTTCCTCTGGCCTCCCATGTCGTTCCCGCCAGAAACCAGATCTGGCTTTCTCCCTCGCCACAGCTCCCGCCAGATCTCGACTACCTCTCCCCCTGGTCTGCCCTCTCCCCCTGCCTCTACCCGCCGCCCTCGGCGCCGCGTTTGACGGCTGTAGGCCTGCCGCGCGATCGTCGGCCTGGTCCTGCAGTGTTCGCTGACGGCTCGTTCCAGTCCTCCGCCTGCGTTCTGCCTCCGCCCGGCGTAGCACTTCCTCCTCCTGGTCCGCTCCCTCCGCCAGGTCGGCATCCTCCTTGCGGGTTTCCTCCGCCGCGTTCACCGGCCGGCCGGATGACAGGCAAGCGGCGACCTCCTCCTCAGCCGGACCGTCCGGCAAGTCCTCTTGCCTCTCCCATCCCGCAAGGGGTCCAGGGTGGGCAAGTCCCAGCCCTTCTCCGAGCCGCCGCGGATGTAGTTGCGGCCGGGGTTGGCGGCGCTGTCGCCCAGCCTCCTCCTCCCTCACCGGCTCCTCGCCTGCCGATGTTCCGGTTTTCTCGGGGACGGGCACCTCCCCAACTACGGCCTCGCGGGCAATCCTTCCGCCGCCGCCGCCCTCCTCGTCCCCAGCGCCAGTATGGGCCGCCAGCGGTCCGACCACTGGGTCAGTCCCCTCCCAACCAGGCTGCGCAGTCCCAGCCACTGCAGCTCCCGCCCCCAATGTCCCAGCCTGTGACGTCGCTGCAGCAGACTTCGTCAGCGTCGGGGACGGCCCTTCAGCCGTTGGCGCAGTCAACTGCCTCTGCGCCTGTGCCCTTGCTGCCGCAGCCGTCAACGCCGGCCTCGGCGGAAACCCCAGCGCAGCCGGTGCCGCCGCCGATCGAGTCCGCGCCGCCCCAGACGGCGCCTCATGTACCTGCTGCGCTTCCCGTCGCTCCTCCTCAGGCGCTTGTTGAAGACCCTGCTCCGCCGGCGCCACCCCCGTGGCGGCAACCTCGGCGTCAGCATCCCCTCGTGCCAACCGTCCCGCAGACCGCCTTCCGGTTCCCCCCTCCCCGTCGCCCTTACCCGCGTGGATGGGATTCGCCTGAGCGTCCACCAACCGCTCCTGATCCCGACCCTCACTGGGGGCCTCACCCCCCTTGGGGCGTGCAGCCGGACCTGGACGTGTGGGGCCGGCAGTGGGGAGAGGAGCCGAGCTACTTCGACCTTTGCCGGTGGGAGCAGCGGATGCGCGGTGTAGGGCGTTGTTTGTCGAACGTGGCGACGGTGTTGGAGCAGCTGAACCACGCGATTGGGCGGCGGAACCTTGCCTCGCGGAACCCGCAGCTGAGCGAGTTCGAGCAGGGGGTGGTGAGGGAGGCCGCTGCTCAGGCAATGTCGACGATGCTGTGCCTGCCCCTTGAGCCTGAAGACCCGTCGCTGAGTGAAGGGCCTGGAGCGACTGCTTTCCGCAGGGTAGCCATGGCCGCCGAGGAGGCGCCCCTTGAGATAGTACCCGCCCTCGCGGTTGCGCTCCGTTGGATGGATCGGCGGATGTTCCTGATTGCTCCCGACCCGTAGGCGTTGTTGTACCCGCTGCCGCCTTTGTTTGTTGTTTCTTCCTCCCCATTGCTTGGGACTTACCTTGCCTATAGGTGTGTTAGGCAGTTACCACTGCATGGTGTAGTCCGTGCCTTATAGTGTTTTTCCCCCTTGATGTCCTTGTCACACCTCACGCGCGGCCGAAGGCCGCGCTGTCGAGCGTCGGCCGCCGAAGGCGGCCGGCGCGAGCCGCCGATTTTTTGGAGAGCAGAGTGAGCTCACCAGTGAATAATGAGGAGGAAAGGGGTCACCTAGGCCTTATATACTAGGGAAGTAGTCTAAAAAACGGCTAAGGACTAGACTAGGCTAAGAAACTAGGCTAAAAACGGCTAAGGACCAGAGCCCAAGGCTCTCTCTCTCTCTCTCTCTCTCTCTCTCTCTCTCTCTCTCTCTCTCTCTCTCTCTCTCTCTCTCTCTCTCTCTCTCTCTCTCTCTCAAGCAGTCATGTATTGATAGAGGTCATAAGGTACAGGCATGGCAGAGCGGAGGTAACTAACTGGTCTAGGCAAGCATGCAAGCGAATTGGTAGCTATGCTAGCAAGCAAAACGAGAGCAGACAGAACAACCGCCAAATCAAATACCCACAGAAACCCCAGGCCCTATCAACCCGCACATCCTCCTCCTGCCCTGGCTAGTCACGGCTCCCCTGACTTGCCCCTGCCCCGTGCCCTGTGCTGTCCACCCCTCAGGCCTCCTCCTTGAACTCCCCCTGAAGTGCCGTCAGCTCCCTCTCCTCTCAAGCCGCTACAGCCGGGGACCTCCTGTCCTCGTACTCATCCTCTAGCGTCTGCCATAGGTCCCCAAGCCGAGGTGCCCAAGGGTCTGCCGCCGTCTGTGGGAAGGCTGCTTCGTCGGCCCGGTTCGACTTGGAGAGGAGGGAGACAGCCTGGCTACGCTGGAGCGACACTGACCACCGCTGCCTGTAGTGTGCGTTGAGACGGGCAGCAGTGGTCGTTAGGTGCCCTTGCCTGTACTTCTTCTTGGCCGCGTAGGTGGCTAGCAGCCTAAGGAACTGCACTGTATCCTTGGCTATCGCCCCATAGGTCTCTACTGCGAGGCCAAAGAAACCTGCATAGCCAAGGAGGCCCTCGTAGAGTCTGTGTTTCCCCTCGGAGGCCTCCTCTGCTGCCCACCCCGGAGGCTTCCGCGCCCTCTTATCACGCCGCTGCAGGACTGGGTCAGTGAGTGTGACGTCTGTGACCCACGTCTCGCCCGACTCCTGGTCCCTGATGGCCAAGTCTGCCCGCTTCCGAAGGACAGGGGGGGAAAAGGCCGACGTCTCATGAAATGTCTTGTACCCTGCCTCGCTAGCCATCCGCAGAGCCGCATAAACCAGGTTGTCGTGGGTACGGACCGCATCCCCACCATCTCCACATCGCAGGAGGAGGTTGGGGAGGCTCTTGTCACTAATTTTTGAGTTTCCCCGCTTGCAAGGGCAGACCTCAGTGACCGGCAGCTCCATGCCAAGGCGGAGTCCTAGAGCCAGCGAGAATTGACCAGGGGAGAAAGTAAGGTCGCCTCTCGTTGGGATGGCATGCAACCAGTCGCCTGCCCCCACCCCTTTCAGGCTGGTGAGACGGATGACATGCCCTCTGTCCTCGCCCGGCTTGTCCTGGAGGGTGTCCGCCAGGAGTTCGTCTGCCCGCCTCTGGTTTATGGTCTTTGATAGCCCCAGCTGCAGGTTCCCTTGGCCCTGTGCCCCGGTCCTGTACTGCTCCAATACCCCACGTGCCTCTGCAGGAAGGCCAACTTCTATGGTGGTTCTGGGGTTGACTGCAGGTGGTTCAGGTGTCCACTCGTGGGAGACTGCTCAGCAGACCATCCAGCGGCAGGTTCAGCTGCCTCAGGAGTGTGTGGGCTGCTGTGACAGAGGCGAGGTAGGCTGCGGGCGCCTCGGAGGTGGGGTCGATGACTCCTAGGCCGCCTAGCCGCACGGGGAGCGTAGCTTGGCGCCACAGGAGGCTCTGCTCCAGCTCCGAGGTTGGTATCCGTAGCTTTGCAGCTGTTAAGGCCGACCCCACCAAGGCCTCGCTCCACTCCCTCCATTCCCGAAGGCTCAGTGTCATTGCTGGCGTCGTCCGCAGCATGTAGGAGATCCGCCTAGAGATGCTGCGGGAGATCATGAGGAGGGCGTGTTGCGGGTGCATCTGCGAGATGAGGAGGAGTGGCGCGGCTGCTTTTCCAAGGGCGGTCCTGACGTGCTCCGTGCAGAAGGCGGCATCTCCAACCGGACTGCCCAATACTCGAATCCCTCCTGGGTCCGCCGTCAAACCGTGTGGTAGCTCCTCGGGTTGCGGCCCAGATTCCCCTCCTCATGCCGACGACTTGTCCACGTTGCAGCGGAGACCGTACGCCGCGAGCGTCGTGGCGATCGTGCTAAAGGCGAGGCTGGCCGCCTCCCGCGGGCCGACTATCGTGATGTCGTCGGCATAAGCGACGACCGCCACCTCCAGCAGCATTGCCGCTACACTCAGTAATGCCGGCTGGATGGCGGCTGCAAATAATAGAGGGCCAAGTGGGTCCCCTTGGCGTACCCCGCGCGAGCTCTGGATGTAGTCTGTGCCCAGGCGTGGATCCACTAGGAGCCGCGATGGCCCATCATAGAGGTTGCGGACCAATGGGAGTAAGGGGCTGAGGTTAGACCACTGGAGCGCGCCGAAGAACGCCACCCATTCTACGCTATTGAAGGCGTTTTCTACATCCAGTTGCATTGCGATGCGGTTCCTGTCGTCCTGGAGTAGAGCCCAAACCGAGTGTATGATACACTCTGCGCCCCCCTGAACCGCCACCCCAAACTGTACGGGGAGGAAGAACTCTCGGATCTTGGGGCCGAGCGCGTGTAATGCTGCCTTCAACGCGGAGCAGGGCCTCCCCAATCGCTATCGGTCGCACCCCTCCATTTGGCTTCTCCAGTGCAATGAGGCGCGATGGGAGGAGCAGGTCACGGATCGGTTGAGGCAGGAAGTTGCTAAGGAGGCGGTTTAGTAGCTGGGTGAATAGGATTAGGATCTCCTCGTTAGCTAGCACGGGATCCCGAATGTGTTCGAAACAGGTTCCTGAAGGTCCTCCGCCCACCCCATTCGGGCATCTCGCCAGTACTTCGCGAACAGAGTCAATCGGTGCCGACAGCTCCGACGAGGTGGTGCCTGTTACCCACGAAGGGATGTCGCACGTAGCCGGGGGGTGTTTCGCGAGGAGGGCCTCAAGTGTGGCGGGGGTTGGTTCTGCCAGGGGACTGGTGAGTAACGCGGTTACCGCCTTGGAAATGTTGCCTTTTCTCATAAGGCCTTCAGCCCTTGCACAGAGGCCCTCATCGTCCGGTTGGTGTCTTATCGGGGCATCCGTTTCGGGGATGGTACTTGCTTCCTCGAAAAGTTCCTCGAAATTGCCGAGTTTGAATTGGTGCAGCCGAGCCTCGATCCGAGCCCACCTGCTTCCAGAAACCGGTTCGGGAGGTGGGCGCAGGGTCAGTCTCGGCAGAAATTGGAGAACCTTCCAGGCACCCGCGCAGTCGGGAAATTTCTTCAGTCGAAGGAGTGTTGCCAGCAGGCAAAGGCAGTAGCTGTCCAGGATCTGAGGGGGTACGCGGCGAACCAAGAAGGGCTGGTCTCCACGCTGCATCTGGGTCACGTCCCAGTCCCCCGCTGTCTGCCAGATGGCTTCGACGTCTGCCAGGTCGGCCGGCGATGGCACATCCGTCGCCTCGGTGGCAGGCGCTCCTTCATTGTTAGCCGGGGGGGGGGGGGGGGGGGGGTGGGGGAGGGGGGTTTGGTGGGTTACCACCCGGGGCCCTTCGTCGCCTGTTGGGTGTGTTCCTACCCTCTCCCTCCTCATCCTCCAGTGAGACATCCTCTGATTCCTCCTCCTCCCCGCCCATAAACCCGGGGTCATTCCCGGAGTTGTCAGAGTCTGCTGCCTCCTCATTCGCTGGAGCAGTTTCAAGTTCTGGCCTATCGTGCCTCTCCCGCCAGGGCCCCGTCCGCACTGGGAGTTCAACCCCGCCCACGATCGTCCGTCCCCCGCGGGCTCCTCGTCCTCCACCCCCGCCACGCCCAGCGGCCCCACGCTCTCCTCTCCCTCTACCCGTCGGGGGTCTCGTGCTACCCGTAGTTCCGCCCCGCCCGACCGGCATCCACGGCGTTCGGCCTCCTCGCGGCGGTCCCCAAGTCATCGCGCCTAGACGTGGCGAGTGCCGCGTATTTTGTGGTGCTGGTGCCGCCGTGTTTCCCGCTCCCGCCGTTCCTGTCACTTCCGCTTGTTGCACCGCGGAACCTTCAGCCTCATCCACCTCAGCGTTGATCACCGGGCGAGAGGAAGATGGCGGCGGATGCTCTGGCTCTCGTGGCGGCTGCCCTTGCAGCAGCCAGCCCAGGAGGGGTCCCAGGGCGCCAGGTCCCAGCCCTGCTCCAGGCCGCCTCGGTCCCGGTCTTCCCGCGAGCGGTGCAAGCAGCGGCGCCGGTCCCGGGACCCAGTCTTCCGCTCGCCGCCCGGGCGTGCCCCTGCTTGTTTGCGGCCGCGGCAGCAACAGACGTACCGGCGGACGCAGCGGCAGTCGGCGCAGTCTCTTCATTCGGGGGTCCCTCCGGTCGCCTCACTGCCTCAGCCACGACCACCGCGATCTCCGCCGCCCCGAGCGGTGACGGCGAATCTCCCAACACCGTCTGTGACTCCTCCCCAACCCGGCTCTGGCCCTAGTCCCCTGGTAGCGGCGGCGCATTCGGGCGCTCAGCCGAGGGTGAGGCTGAGCCGTCGTCAGAGGCGGCAGCTGTCCCAGCAGCAGACCCTTCCCCCACAGTTGTCGCCTTCCTCACCGTCACCGTCACCCCAGCCGCAGCGACCGCTTCCGTCTCCGCCAGTGGCGCCACCTCGGACTCAGCAGCCTCAGCAGCCCCCCCCGAACCCATTCCCGCTACCCCAGCCTCAGCTGCATCAGCCGCCGACTCCTCGTGTGCTGCTATTTCCTCCCGTCCCCCCAGCTCCTCTTGCTCCCGCTCGTGTTGCAGCAACGCCTCTCCACGTCGAGCAGCGCGTAATGCACGTGGGGACGTGCTTGACTTTGTTGTCATACGTTCTGGACCAGCTCCACGTGTGCTTGGCGCGTCAAGGCGTCGAGGTTGGGGGGATGTTACTGTCGGAGCAGTCAGCAGCGGTGTCCGCGTCAACGGAGATGCTACATTATCTCCCCCTGATCGGCCTTGTCCCTGGTGCCCCTGGTGCAGCTCTCGGGCCCGGGCCTGGGGCGATTGTGCGGCTTGCAGAGTCCGCCCAGCAGGCCCCGCTCGGCCTTGTATCAGCAGCCGCATCCGTCCTGCGTTGGATGGACGGGAGGCTGTGCTGGATACTCGCCGAGTGACAGGTGTTTTCCCCTTGCCCGCCCCTTTAGTACTGGGCTTGGCCTTGGGCTTCCCCATGGCTGGACCGCCACGCTTGGGGGTGTTGATTGTTGTATGATGTTGCTAGTGGTCCATGTTGTACCCCTTGCTTTAATAATCCTTGTCTGTGCTTCCTCCTTGCCACACCTCACGCGGCCGGCGCGAGCCGCCGGTTTTGGGGGAGTAAACTGAACTCACCAGTGAAGAATGAGCTCAAAGGACTCCTCACTAGGTGCTTTATACTAGGAAAACAGCCCTGGAAGCGTCTAGGGACTAAGGACTAGGCAGGAGAGGGTGAAAAACGGCTAAGGACTAACCCCAAGCCATCTCTCTCTCTCTCTCTCGCTCTCTCTCGAACGAGCCGCCGGTTTTTGGGGAGTAAACTGAACTCACCAGTGAAGAATGAGCTCAAAGGACTCCTCATTAGGTGCTTTATACTAGGAAAACAGCCCTGGAAGCGTCTAGGGACTAAGGACTAGGCAGGAGAGGGTGAAAAACGGCTAAGGACTAACCCTAAGCCATCTCTCTCTCTCTCTCTCTCTCTCTCTCTCTCTCTCTCTCTCTCTCTCTCTCTCTCTCTCTCTCTCTCTCTCTCTCAAGCGGTCCTTCATTGATGTAGTTGATAAGGTACAGGCATGGCATGGGCAGGTTCCAACAGGATGGCTATCCTATGCAAGAATACTAGACGGGACGGGAGGTAAACAAAACACAGAAACAAGCATCCACAAACTATCAGCTTGAACACGTGAGCTAGTCAACTCCCGGGCTGCCACCTGCACTATTCCAAACTACCAGTAGCTCCCTCACCCACATCACTGACGGGTCCCGCTGTCCCAGGCTCTAGACTCCCCCGAAGTCATCCTCGAGCACCGTGTAGAGGTCCCCTAGGCTCGGTTCCCAGGGGTCCAGCGGGGCTTGAGGGTAGGCCGCCTCTGCTGCCATGTTGGACTTGTTGAAGAAGGAGATGGCCTGCGAGCGCTGCAGCATGATGGACCACCTCTGTCTGTAGTGTGCAGTGAGGCGGCTTGCCGTTGTAGTGAGAGGTCCCTGGCGGTACTTCTTCTTGGCTGCTGCCACCGCTAGGAGACGGAGGTACTGTGCAGTGTCAGTGGCAAGTGCACCATAGGTCTCCACTGCCAGGCCAAAGAAACCGACGTAGCTAGGCCTCCCCTCGTACAAACGGTGATTTTTCTCGGATGCTTCCCTTGCCGCCCACCCTGGCGGCTTCCTCACCCTCGGGTCCCGTTTTTGAAGCACAGGGTCGGTTACAGTCACATCTGTGACCCAAGTCTCAGCTGACTCCCTATCCTGAAAGGCCAGATACGCTCGCTTGTGAAGGACGGGAGGAGAGAAAACAGAAGTTTCATGGAAAGTGTTGAACCCCGCCTCTCTCGTCATTCTGAGGGCCGCGTACACTAAACTGTTGTGAGTCCTCATCACATCACCACCCACCCCACAACGAAGCAGGTGATTGGCCAGGCTGGTGTCTGCGATGTTGGAGCCGGCTCGTTTGCAGGGGCATGACACAGTGACCGGTAGGGCAAGGCCGAGGCGGAAACCGAGTGCCATAGAGAACTGACCAGGGGATAGTGTAAGGTCAGATCTCATTGGCAGCGCGTGTAGCCAGTCTCCCGCTCCGGTCCCCCGCAGGCTAACAAGCCGAACCCCATGCCCACCCTCCTCCCCCGGCCTATCCTCCATCGTATCCGCTAGTAGCTCTGCTGCCCTTCGACCCTGGATGTGCTTAGACAGTAGCAGCTGCAGGTTGCCCTGCACCTGGGGGCTGGTTCTGTAGGCGTCCAGTGCTGTTTTGGCCTCGACCGGAAGGACAGCTTCCAAAGCTATGAGCCTGTTCACCAGCGGGGGATCAGGTGCCCATTCGTGGGATAACATTGTCTTCGCCCGGCTCAGAAGGTGAACCTCACTCAGGTTCATCTGGTGCAACAGCTGTCTTGCCGCCGTCATCGAGGCGATGTGTGCCGCGGGCGCCTCAGAGATTGGGTCTACTATGCTCATGCCCCCGAGGCGTACATGCAAGGTTGCCTGTCGCCAGAGTAGACTCTGCTCCAGTTCTGCAGTGGGGACCCGCAACTTTGCCGCCGCCAGTGAGGCACCGACTAGGGATTCGCTCCACGCCCTCCACTCCTCCTTCACCAGCGCCTCTAGTGGCGTTGTGCGTAGCAGATAGGAGATTCTGCGTGAGATGCTGCGCGAGAGGAGCAGTAGCGCGTGCTGGGGATGTAACTGCGCGATGAGAGGCACTGGGGCAGAGGCTTTGGCGAGCTCCGCGCGGACTTCCTCGGAAGAGTAACCTGGGGTCCCCACCGGGCTACCCAGCACTCTGATTCCGTCACTGCTCCATGTCAGTCCGTGTTGAGTGATGCTACCATTCGCATTCACGTCTGTCTGCCTCCCATCATATGTTCGTGCGTTGCATGCGTGTTGTGAGTGTGTGCAAGAATTTGTGTTTTGTGCGGTTTGGTTTTTCTGAGTGTGTGTGTGTGAATGTTATTTGGCTTGAGCAGATATCTGAAGTGACTCCTCTGCTCAAGAGCTTTCCGAGGAACCAAGTATCGCTTCAATCGGAGCACGAACAAGAAAGTTACGAACGTTGGAGTTCGTATGCTTTTGATATTTGGTTGTGGTGACCATGGGAAGTTGTGGGGTTGACTCAATATGGGGTACAGACTTTTGGGGGTTGGGAAATTCGTCTTTTCTACTGTAGTTGCTGCCAAATGGTTGGGAGAAACCAAACCAGGTTGGCAAGTGTGGCCAAGTTGGGTTGAGGTGGATTGTGGAGGTTGGGATAGTGACAAAGGTCAAAGTTGGGTTGCCTATGGGGAAGGGAATTGTGTGGCATGGAGTTTCCTTTGGTTGGGGACTCCTTGGGACCTTCCCTCTCGTCCTCCTCATCCCTTCCACCTGGTTTAGTGCTACTCCAATTCTCTTGTGTGAACTTGTGTGAACTTTGTGATTGAGTTAAGTTCTTATGGCAGCATACCCTCCTGTGCGCCGAAATTGATAAGTCGAGATTTACTTCACCTCTTGATACGTTTCAACTTGGGAATTGTAGCCACGGAGTAGGGCTACAACATAATGAGTTTAGTGAAGTTTTGACAGTGCACTTTTCGTCGACGGCGTTTCTTGTGAACTCGACTTTTCTGTTCAGAAACTAGGCCCAACGATGTTGAGATATTTTGGCTCCTAATCTTCATAGACTCCGTCCTTAGTCTCTAAAAAGTGGTATCAGAGCTGATTAAGGACTTTGTGGAGAGTCTACTGAAGTGTGAAGACCCTCCTAGACCCACCATGGCCTGTGAACGTGCCTAAGTGGAGTTCTGGAGGTTGGATGTGACTTCCGCTAAGGGGAAACTCTGCCGAAATTTCGTTGGCGCCGACACTTGTGAAGATTGTGTGGATCTACATTGTGACCAGCAAAAGGGGGAGCTGAAACCTCTGATTGGGAGCAGAGGAGATGAATCAAGTGAGTGGAGATGCAGCTGAGAAGAGGAGTGAACCGCCACCATCCAAGATCGAAGCTTTGGATGGCTCCAACTATGAGGAATGGAGCGGGCGGATGCGGAGCGCCTTCAAGCGCTACAAGCTACTGAAAATTGCAATGGGAGAGGAGAAGATGCCGGGGGAAGGAGATGCCCGCGATCGGTGGATTGAGAAGAGCGCGGTGCTGTACGACCTCATCCTCCAATCGGTCAACAACGACATGTTCCAGCACATCAAGGATTTGGTGGAGTTGGATGATTCCGGACCGAAGGCATGGAAGCTGCTACGCGACGTGATTCAGCCCAACACGCTGCCGATGGTGATTGTGTTGGAGAAGGAGTTGGCTGCCCTCTCCATGAAACCGGGAGATGATGTGAAACCGGTCCTTGACAAGATCAAGGACACCTATGCGAGGATGGCAGCGGCGGGCAGCGAAGTGTCGCAGATGCAACAGTGCACCAAGATCATCTCGGTGCTCGACAACTCGTGGGACAACCTCATCCCCACCCTCAACGTTCAGCAGGACAAATGGACGCCTGAGTGGCTACGGCAGCATATTCTGCAAGAGGACTTCCGCAGGCGCCACACGGGAGGTGGTGCTGCCAACAAAACTGCTGAGGGGTATGGAGCTGCAGGAGGCAGCAGAGGAAGAGGGGGAGGGAGAGGCCGAGGCCGTGGGAGAGGCTTTGGCAGAGGGAGAGGCCGAGGTGACTACAATGAGGGGCATGGGAGCTCTGGTGGTAGGGGGAGCACCCGAATGGAGGGTGCGTGCTGGTACTGCAAGAAGGCTGGACACCCGTGGTTCAAGTGTTTCAGCCGGCCTGAGGGATGGGCCCCTCCAGGCATGAAGCCGCCAAGTGGTGAACGTGCACGCGGTGGCGCTGTGCAAGGATCAGGTGCACAAGGTGATGGTGCACAAGGTAAAGCCGACCCTGGGATGTTCCTCATGGTTGAGGATGTGCAAGGGAGTGGGGGTGATATGGGTTCAGTTGGGAAGGTTGTGATGCACCCCCTCACTCACTGGGTGATCGATTCAGGTTGCACGAGTCATATGACCCCACGGGCAGATTTGCTTGATGAGGTAAAACCTCCTGGGAAGATCAAGTTTGTGGCTGCCGCTTCAGGTGCTTTGCTCCCTGTGATTGGTGTTGGGAATGCTAAGGTGATGGGAGCCAATGGAGAGCTTGTGGGGCTTGGGAATGTGCTGTTGATTGAAGGTTTGTCCGCTAACCTTCTTTCTGTGCGCCGGCTGCAGAAGAGCAAGGCTGAAGTTACCTTCGGCCCAACCAGCTGCCGTGCAAAGCTTGGGAAGTTGCTGCTGTGGAACTTGGAGGAGAAGAGCAGCTGCATCAAGGACCTGTGGCAGCTGCCCATCATCCCTTGGAAGGGGAAACCACCAGCAACGGCAAAGGCAGCGGCAGCGGCTAAAGCAACTGCGGGAGGAGAGGAGACTGCACCAACTGCTGGGGCCCTGGATGCAGTCAAGAAGGTGCAGCAGCCACAGCAGCCACATGGTGAGGTGCTTGCTGGTGTGGATGCGACAGCTGCATGGGCAAAGGCTTCATCTGGGAGTGGTGAGGCTGATTGGGAGACGTGGCATGAGAGGCTGTGCCATGTGAACATTCCTATGCTGCAGAAGTTGGTAAAGGATGGGTGCTTGAAGGGGCTGGAGGTGAAGGGGGGAGCAAAGGAGATTGGGAGCTGCCCTACCTGCCTTGAGACCAAATTCACGAAGTTTCCCTTCAGCAGCAGCACAGGACCAGCCAAGGCACCACTTGCACTAGTGCACATGGATGTGGTGGGCCCCACGAGGGCCCTTTCTCTCTCGGGCAGCCGCTACTTCTTGACGATTGTGGACGACCACACGCGTGCGGTGTGGGTGTACCCTCTCAAGACTAAGGGGGAGGTGGCAGCGGCTGTTCTTAAGGAGTGGATGCCGAGAGCACAAAGGGAAAGCGGACACAAGGTGAAGGTGATCCGCACTGACAACGGAGGAGAGTTCATCGGCGCTGATTTTGAGAAGGAGCTGAAGCGGAAGGGGATCCAGCATCAGCTCACAGTGCCTTACAACCCTCAGCAGAATGGCGTGGCTGAGCGGTTCAACCGGACCCTGCAGGAAGGTGCTCGCACTCTCCTTGGGCGTGCAGGGCTGCCGGATCCGTTTTGGGTGACAGCACTGCGGCAGGTCGTTGTTGTGAAGAACCGGGTGCTGGCGACTGTGGGGGACAAGCAATGGGTCCCCTACACCAAATGGTATGGGAGTGCGCCTGCAGTCAACATGCTGAGAACTTATGGCTGCATGGTGGTGTTTCATGTACCGAAGGAGAAGAGGGGAAAGTTGGAAGCTTCTGGGAGATGGGGTGTGCACTTGGGGCTTGCCAAGGACCACAAGGGCTGGTTGATATGGGACTTGACGAGCCAGCAACTGACTGTTTCAAGGGATGTTAAGTTCCTTGAGTCCTTGTTCTACAAGGAGTGGAAGCAGCAGCAGCAGAAGCTTCCTACAACACCACTGATCATTGAGGCCGATGAGGTGCAGCGGCCTTCGAGGCAGGTGGAGGTTTCTGTCTCCAAGGAGGAGATCTCTGGGGTGACTGATGATGGGGGAGAACCTGAGGTGGAGCAGCAGCAGCAGCAGCAGCAGCAGGAGGAGGAGCAAGGTGCTCCACAAGGTGCCGGACGTACGGCTGACCGTCCTAGGAGGGATGTGCGCCCTCCTAAGAGGCTGACCTATGCAAGCCGTGGCAAGCCAAAGGTGGTAAGGGCTGGGAGTGTGGCTGAGCAGTGTGATGAGGATGAGATAGCACACTGCTACTGGGCAGCCGTCCCTGAGCCCAAGACGCTAGCTGAGGCATTGAGCGGGCCCGATGCTGAAAAGTGGAAGCACAGTGTGAAGGAGGAGTATGATTCTCTGCTAGAGAATGAGACGTGGGAGCTGTGTGAGCTGCCACCTGGGAAGAAGGCCATTTCTTCCAAGCTGATTTTCAGGCACAAGTACGGACCTGATGGGGCGCTGACCCGCTACAAGTCAAGGCTTGTGGCTAAGGGGTTTCAGCAGACAAAGGGAAAGGACTTCAACGAGCTCTATGCTCCTGTGGGGAAAGGCACAACACTTCGGGTGTCATTGGCAATGGCAGCAAACCGTGGATGGCGGGTGAAGCAGATGGACATCACCACCGCCTTCCTCAATGGGATCATTCTGGAGGAGCTGTACATGTTACAGCCTGAGGGTTTGGATGACGGGAGCGGCAGGGTGTGCAGGCTGAAGAAGGCCATCTATGGCCTGAAGCAGGCTCCTCGTGCATGGTACCACAAGTTAGAGGAGACTCTGCTGGCTGGGGGTTTCAAGAAGAGTGAGTGTGATCACAGCTTGTTCCTGCTGCAGGAGAAGGAGCAGTTTCTCATGCTCCTGGTGTATGTGGATGACATCCTGCTCTTCTCTGAGTCGTCTGCAATGATTGAGCATGTGGAGGAGATGCTGGAGATGCAGTTTAAGTGCTCCAAGATGGGAGATGTGAAGTACTATTTAGGGATGCATGTGGAGAGGGACCTTGACAAGGGAGTGTTGAGGTTGCACCAGAGAAAGTATTGTGAGGGGCTGGCTGAGAAGTATGGGCTGCAAGATGGAGGAAAGCCAGCCACCCCACTGCCTTCGGGGTTCACTGTGGAGCCCTGTGCTGATGAGGAGGTGGTGGGTGAGAGTGACAGGAAACTTTTTCATTCCATGGTTGGGGCACTCAACTATGCGGCTAACCACACACGGCCTGACATTGCCTTTGCAACATCCAGGCTTGCCAGTGTGGTTTCACGCCCCAGTCATGAGCAGCTGGAAGCGGCCAAGAGGTTGGTCCGCTATGTGAGTGCAACGGCATCAGTGGGTTTGGAGTACAGTGCTGTGAGGCAGAGGCTGCAGAGGAGTGCAGCTGATTTGAGCAAGGGGGAGATGCTCCTGACCTGCTACACTGACGCTAGCTTCAACTCGGTGAAAGCGGATGGCACCAGCATTGGAGGCTATGTGTGCCTGTTCGGAGGTGGTGCAGTGAGCTGGCGCAGTAAGAAGCAGAATGAGGTGGGGCAGTCCTCGTGTGAGACAGAGTACATGGCCCTGCATCATGGTGCAAAGGAGGTGGTGTGGCTGAGGCGTTTGTTGGAGGAGATTGGAGTTGGTCAGAGGGAGCCGACTGTGATTTTCTGTGATAATGAGTCGGCGGTGAAGCTAGCGAAGAATGCTTGTCTTCATGGGCTGACCAAACACATCAGGCCTAAGTGGCACTGGGTGAGAAGGCTCCTGGACAAGGAGGTGCGGCTGGAGATTGTGAAGACCCATCAGCAGGCGGCTGACATTCTCACCAAGCGCCTGGCTGAATCTGAGCATTGGAAGGGCATGAAGCTTGCTGGGATGAGTGTGCATTGAGGATGCATGCTTGAGCTATGGCATGTGGGATGATGGTTGGCAGCCAGAGGGGGAGTTTGTTGAGTGATGCTACCATTCGCATTCACGTCTGTCTGCCTCCCATCATATGTTCGTGCGTTGCATGCGTGTTGTGAGTGTGTGCAAGAATTTGTGTTTTGTGCGGTTTGGTTTTTCTGAGTGTGTGTGTGAATGTTATTTGGCTTGAGCAGATATCTGAAGTGACTCCTCTGCTCAAGAGCTTTCCGAGGAACCAAGTATCGCTTCAATCGGAGCACGAACAAGAAAGTTACGAACGTTGGAGTTCGTATGCTTTTGATATTTGGTTGTGGTGACTATGGGAAGTTGTGGGGTTGACTCAATATGGGGTACAGACTTTTGGGGGTTGGGAAATTCGTCTTTTCTACTGTAGTTGCTGCCAAATGGTTGGGAGAAACCAAACCAGGTTGGCAAGTGTGGCCAAGTTGGGTTGAGGTGGATTGTGGAGGTTGGGATAGTGACAAAGGTCAAAGTTGGGTTGCCTATGGGGAAGGGAATTGTGTGGCATGGAGTTTCCTTTGGTTGGGGACTCCTTGGGACCTTCCCTCTCGTCCTCCTCATCCCTTCCACCTGGTTTAGTGCTACTCCAATTCTCTTGTGTGAACTTGTGTGAACTTTGTGATTGAGTTAAGTTCTTATGGCAGCATACCCCCCTGTGCGCCGAAATTGATAAGTCGAGATTTACTTCACCTCTTGATACGTTTCAACTTGGGAATTGTAGCCACGGAGTAGGGCTACAACATATATGAGTTTAGTGAAGTTTTGACAGTGCACTTTTCGTCGACGGCGTTTCTTGTGAACTCGACTTTTCTGTTCAGAAACTAGGCCCAACGATGTTGAGATATTTTGGCTCCTAATCTTCATAGACTCCGTCCTTAGTCTCTAACAGTCCGTGCGGTAGCTCCATGTCCGCAGCTTCCCCTATCGATCTTCCCCACGCCGAGGACTTCGCGATATTGCAGCGAAGTCCACACTTTGCCAGCTCTGTCACGACAATGTCAAACGCCTTGCAAGCTGCTCCCTTGGGGCCAACAATGGTGATGTCATCAGCATAGGCCACGACCGCGACCTCCGGGACGAGTGACTCAGCGCTCTGTAGAATAGGTTGGATTGCAGCTGCAAAAAGGAGCGGTCCGAGTGGATCCCCTTGTCGGACTCCGCGCGATGACATGATGTGGTCCGTCCCCAGTCGTGGGTCAAGGAGGAGGCGCGACGGCTCACCGTATAGCGTGCTGACCAGCGGCAGGAGTTGGTGTAGATGCCCGAGTGAGAGGGTGTTGAAGAATACCGCGCGCTCGACACTGTTAAACGCATTTTCGACGTCGAGCTGGAGGGCGATGTGCTCCTCGTTGTCCTGAAGCAGTGCTCGCACCGTGTGGATGATGCACTCCCCTCCCCCCGGCACGGACACTCCGAATTGCACCGGTAGGAAGAAATCACGGGTTTTCGGCCCTAATTCCCTTAACGCCGCTTTCGCTGCTACTCGCAGAAGGGCCTCTCCTATGGCGATCGGACGGACACCGCCTCCCGGTTTCTCCAAAGCAATAAGGCGGGAGGGGAGTATGATGTCACGTACTGCCTGCGTCTGTTTGCTGTTTAGGAGGTTGCGGATGACTTGCGTGAGTAGGAGAAGCACTTCCCCGTTGCAATGGGCTGGGTCCTTAAGGTGCTCGAAGCAGGTTCCCGAAGGTCCAGCTCCGATTCCGTTCGGACATTTCGCCAGGATGTCGCGAATGTCGTCCGGGCTGACACTGATGGATGAAGCAGCTTGTGCGGTTACCCAGTTCGGGACCTCCATCCCCGCGGCAGGATGTTTCGTTTGGAGGGCTTGCAGGGTTGCTGGTGTTGCCTCTGCGAGGGGTGTGGTTTGTAACGCCGCAACTGCCTTTGAAATATTTCCTTTTTTAACCAAACCCTCAGCCCTCGCACAGAGTCCTGTCTCATCCAGCGGTTGTCGAGGCAGCTCGTCAGTAACGGGGATAGCACACGCATTGGTGTACAGGTCGGCCCAATCACCCAGCCTGAAATGGTGCAAACGTGTCTCGATCATGAGCCACCTGCTTCCTTCAACAGGTTCAGGTTGGGGTCGCAGGGTCAACCTCGACAGATATTGAAGAACCTTCCAAGCACCTGGGCAGTCTGGGCAGCTTGCGAGGCGCAGGAGGGGGGCGAGCAGGCATAATGTGTAATTCTCCAACAATTTGGGTGGCATGCGCCGCACAAGGAAGGGCTGGTCCTGCCGCTGTAGAGGCGCTAGGTCCCAGCCACTGGCAAGCTCCCAGATGGCATCCAGTTTGGCCAGATCAGCTGGCGATTTCTCGGATGGTGCTTCTGCCTCAGCTCCAGCCATGTCTGCTCCAGGGATATGGGGATTTCATGGCGCATGATTTCCTCTCCTCCCAAGTCGACGAATTTCCTCTTGCTCGTCTACCTCTCCTTCCATGTCGTCATCCTCGGGCGACTGGGAACGGCTGGGGATAAAGTCACTCCCGTCAGCAGAGTTGCCAGACTCCTCTGCTCCCTCATTCGCTGCAGCAGCTACCACCTCTGGGCGGTCGTGCCGTTCCCGCCATGTGCCGGATCTCACAACCGCAACCTCTCCCCCGAGCATCGCCGTCCGCCCGTGTCCTGCATTTCTCCGCCCCCCCGTTCTTCCGCGGTTTCCCCCGCGGCCGCGCCCCGTTCCGTCTGTTACAGACCTGGTTACCCGACCAGCCGGGAGCCACGGCACCTGAGGCGCCGCTGAGCCCGCGCCCGTCGGTCTGCCCCAAACGGTATGCATTCCCCGCGTCGAACTCCGTGTTTCGCGGCGTGTTGGTGGGGGCTCACTGACGGTAGGTTCCGTTGGCTGCTGCGTTGTCCGCGCCTGGGTTGTTGCACGTCGCTCATGTCGTGCCTCTCCCGTGCCGTCATTCCCCTACCACAGATGTCGAGGGACGCTCTTGCGCTTGTGGCTGCTGCGCTTGCCGAAGCCAGCCCAGGAGGGGTCCCGGGCGACCAGGGGCCAGCCCTGATCCAGGCCGCTGCGGTGCTGGTCGGGCGCGGAATCTCACGGTCCGCCCGCGGGCAGCGTTCCCGTCGCCGCGGGTCTCGCGGACCTGTGTACCATTCACCCCCTGGCCGCTCGCAGTCGTATCTGCGGCCTCGCCAGCCACAGTCGTTCCGATGCACCCAGCGGCAGCCAAACCATCCGCTCCGCGCTGCTCCGCGGCCTGTTGCCCAGCGGCAGCCTCCGAATCAACGGCCGCAGAGACGGGACATGCCGCAGCCGTCGCCTCCGCAAACGCGGGGCCCGCCCGCAGGTTCTCCTCGTCAACCTCTTGCCGAGCCCGAGCTGCTGTCTCCGGAAGAGTTCTCGTCCCCGACCCCGCCTCCTCACCCTGACCTCTTCCCATGGGAGTCACTGCCGCCCGCTGCTCTGGAAACTCCACATTCTCAGGCCCCTCAGCACCGTTGGAGTTTGTGGGAGGATTCTCGCGTTGACGAGAGAGGTCGTCGCGTCGAGCGGCGCGTAGGGCACGTGGGGACGTGTTTGACCCTTCTGGCGACGGTTCTTGACCAACTGCATGCGTGTCAGCTGCGGATGCGGCGGCCTGAAGACATCCCGCCGGTGATGTCTCAGCAGGAGCAGGAGGATGCTGCCGCCTCAGCGATGCAGATGCTGCGGATGCTGCCCGCAATCGGCCTGGTGCCGGGATCCCCTGGCTCTGCCTTGGGGCCTGGCCCAGCGCCTCTGCGACGTCTTTCGCTTGCCGCTCTGCAGGCCCCGCGGGATATTGTGCCGGCTACCGCGTCCGTGTTGCGTTGGATGGACGGGCGCCTTTGTTGGATACTGGCCGAGTAGCGGCGCTTTTCCCCTTGCCCGGCCGCTTGGGTCCTGGCCTGGCTTTGGGCTTCCCCATGGCGGGATGAGCACGCCTGGGGGTGCTGTATTTGTTGTTTGCTACAGCCCCATGTTGTACTACCCGATGTCGTATTATATGTCGTTCCCTATTCCTTGCCACACCTAACGCGCGGCCGAAGGCCGCGCTGTCGAGCGCCGGCCGCCGAAGGCGGCCGGCGCGAGCCGCTGGGTTAGGAAAGGGAGAACTGAACCATGAAATGAAGAATGGGGTGGGAGAGGGCCTCCTAGGGGCTTTATACTAGGCTAAGGGCTAAGCCCCAGGGCCTCTATCTCTCTCTCGCTCTCTCTCGCGAGCCGCTGGGTTAGGAAAGGGAGAACTGAACCATGAAATGAAGAATGGGGTGGGAGAGGGCCTCCTAGGGGCTTTATACTAGGCTAAGGGCTAAGCCCCAGGGCCTCTATCTCTCTCTCTCTCTCTCTCTCTCTCTCTCTCTCTCTCTCTCTATCTCTCTCTCTCTCTCTCTCTCTCTCTCTCTCTCTCTCTCTCTCTCTCAAGCAGTTATGTATTGATAGTGGTCATAGGGTACAGACATGGCAGGGAGTGGTTATAGCTAGTCTATCTAAGCCTGTAGGTAACCCAGTATCCAAAGCTAACAAACAAGACAACATGCAAGCAAAACTAGCAAGCAGAGCAGAGCCAGCAGTGCAGGCCTATGAAGCATGCCTCGTGTGTAAAACCCCAGTCCCTGAGCACAGAACAGACCGATCAACAGTAGCCACCCCCGTCCCTGAACACCTCCCGTCCTACCGCAGTGCCCCTGCCCTCTCCCTGCCTCGTACTCTCACCCTCCTTCCGTCACCATCCTTTCTCTCTTTCCCCTCTAAGCCGCTCTGGCAGGGGCCTCCCGCTCCTCATACTCGTCTGTTGTCATCTGCCACAGGTCCCCAAGCCGTGGTGCCCATGGGTCTGCTGCCGCCTGTGGGAAGGCTGCTTCTGCCGCGCGGTTGGACTTGGACAGGAGGGAGATGGCCTGGCTTCGCTGCAGCATCACCGACCACCGCTGGCGGTAGTGGGCGTTGAGCCTGGCTGCTGTGGTGGTAAGTCTGCCCTGTCTGAATTTCTTCTTGGCCGCACTGGTGGCCAACATGCGCAGGAACTGAAGCGTGTCGGCTGCCATCGCGCCGTAAGTCTCAACTGCCAGCCCAAAGAAGCCGGCGTAGCTGGGGCGCCCCTCATACTCCCGGTGTTTCCTCTGTGAGGCCTCCTCTGCCGCCCACCCCGACGGCCTACGTGCTCTAGAGTCCCTGTTCTGCAGCACTGGATCAGTCACGGTGACGTCCGTCACCCAAGTCTCCCCCGATTCCTGGTCCCGGATGGCCAGGTCTGCTCTCTTCCTAAGGACAGGGGGCGAGAAAGCGGTGGTCTTGTGGAACACCTTGAAACCCGCTTCATTCGCCATCCGCAGCGCCGCGTAGACAAGCGCGTTGTGTGTCCTGACCGCATCCCCACCGTCCTGGCAACGAAGTAGATGGTTCAGCAGACTTTTGTCCAGGATCGCAGAGCCTCTTCGCATGCATGGGCAAACCTCAGCGACTGGGAGCTCCATGCCTAGGCGGAGGCCTAAGGCTAACGAGAACTGACCAGCGGAGATGCTAAGGTCGGCTCTCGTCGGCACGGCATGGAGCCAGTCACCTGCTCCCGCTCCTTTCAGACTGATGAGTCTGATCGCATGCCCCCTGTTGGTCCCGGGGCGGTCCACCACTATGTCGCCAAGGAGGTCTATGGCCCGCT